>OX438767.1:1406600-2006600 GCA_949316455.1 Acleris holmiana
GTAAGCTTTAAGTTGTTAATACCCAATTAAACAAAGTCATTGTATTTAATGAAAACACTCAATTTTATTACCTAATAATCAACAAATAGAATAAATATCACAGAATTAGTGGTGGTGCGCGGGAGCTTCGTGTTTAGCGTGTCCTTCGCGAGTAACTACGGCGTTGAATCTGCAAAAAAAGTCTCTATTAATTTTTTGCTATTGCTTAAACAACTAAAACTAGATTTTTATAATACTAAATGGGTTCACGAAAAGGTTGACTACGTTTCTAGTTTACTCAGAAGACTAAATACCGTAAACACATAAACTAAAATTATGGTCCTAGCCTGCAACAGTAGTCCAATTATCCGAATTATATTATCCTAAAACTATAATGGCTACAACTATAGGAAAGGTACCTACTTAGTTTCGAGTTAAGGAGACTGATTTTAGGCCAAACTATAGATCCTTAAATAATAACAGTAAGCTATCATACTTTTTAGAATAAAATAAGGAAATTTGGACTATAGTTGCAGGCAGGGACCATAGCTGATGTATGACTACGGTAGGTACCTTAATCTATTTTTGAAGAATACCGGATCATACGCATCCGGAAAACGGACGGCATAGTATCTAGTTGTGTTGGATTTGCGCTTTAAAAGAGTTATCTAACTCAAAGCGCTTTGTTTTATGTAAAACCACACTATTAAAAATACTTGGCTATCTATCGCTATCACACCTCTTTAGCATAACAAAATTATACTCAAAGATACCAGAGACAGCGTGACAGCGATACTATTATATTAAATGAAACATTTTAAATGCTTACCCAGTTTTCTTGTCAGCGGTGTAGTGCACAATCCTGACGGTGCCATCCGCCTCGTGCAGGCTGTAGTATCCCTTGACGACGTCTCCGTCGCGCGCCTCGTGCTGCGACTTGCGGTCGCCGGTGTGCGGGTCCTCCACCTTGTACTCAAACTCGTACTTGGGGTGCGCGTAGTACTCGTGGTGACCCTCGGGCGCCTTGGAGGGCACGTCGTGACGCTGGATGCTTTGCGAGGAGTACGCGTGTGCGTGCTCGTGTCCGTGCCCATGCTCCTGTGGCCGAGCGGCAACGGCGGCAAAGATGGTAGCAACAAGGATGATCTAAGCAAAAAAAATACATTTGATACTTGTGAATGACTGGTAGGAAAAAATATTTATGCTACAAAGTATAGTTTTTTTAAAATAAAATATTAGATTTTTTTGTTGGATTGCAGCTTATTATTTGTTAATTTTGAAACTAAATTAAGATGGTAAATATAATCTATATTAACACTACCTTAAACATTTTGAAGTTATTTTATTATTGCAAATAATAATAATGTTAATATCAGACTGAAAGTCTAGCTGTGACTGATGTTGTGCATTGAATTCAAAAACTTTTTATAGCTTTTTGAACACTGTCTCGGCAAACCGGCTTGTGCTGTGCAATATTTTTAGTTGAAAGTAGCCTTGTTTTGGTACAATTTAGGGTAACAAGTTCGTGTATAAAGCTGCCCTTGAAATTATCTTTTTATTCGGTCATTCATGTTAATGAATGAAAAATGAGATAATGTTAAAATTTACTTTTGTTGATTGTATTTTAGTCAATACCACATACATACATACATAACATCACGCCTTCATTCCCAGAGTGGGGTAGGCAGAGCTACAGAAATACCAACAACTCTAAAAAGACTTGTTGATAATTCTGTAACCACATTTTGCACAGTCAGGCTGAGTAGTTTACTAGTGTATTAGTGATTGGTTGCAAGCCCATCGCCTAACAGTACTACAAGCACTTATTCCCTTAGTCAATACCTTTTAATATAGAATCATACTATCCCACCCTATTAGCCGACCGGGAAAGTGTGTGTGTGCATGTGTGAGTTAGTTTGTTACTCATACAGGCTGCAACAGCTGAACATGTCTGGATGAAACTTGAAATGGAAGATAGCTTATAACCTGGATACACACATAGGGTAGTATTTAAAAGTTCCCGAGGGAATCACGAGAATTGAAATCCACGTGTACGAAGTTGCCGACAGAAGCTTGTATTTATGAAAAAGCTATAAAGATTATATATCTCCTTCTTATCTATTTATCTATCCTTCATTCTGTTGAATTATATTTATCAAATATTGGTATTTGGGACAAGATCTTACAAGATATGTGGCTAGCATTGCCCACCAAATGCTCCATTATCAGATTAAAATACACTTCAATAAAGTCTCAGAATAAAAAGAATCCCCATTACATTTTTAAAATATTTTGCAATGTACCGGAAAACAGTGCAAAATATAAAAATACATACATATACATAACCTCATGCCTTCATTGACAGAGTGGGCTAGGCAGAGCTATATGTAGAGAAATACCATCAACTCTCAAAATACATCTTGATGATTCTATAAACACATTTTGCACAAACAGGCTAAGAAAGGTAAGTAGTCAAAATAAGTAGGGATATTTTGGATCCTTGGAAATTGTCAATCAGTATTACAATATTCTACTGGTATTTATTTAGCACACAACCCTCTGAGAATGTGAGTAGATTAGTTTTTCAGTTTTTTTAGCCTTTATGATTATTTATACAAGCTTTGTATTAACTAACGATGTTGCAATTGTGACACTGTCCTGTAATATTCATATTTTCTATTCACTTATCATGAGGGGTATCATTTGAATTTGAATGTAGTGTTCGGATCAAATCTTGCAAAGACGATTGAGAACCACTTCCCAAAGACTGTTTGAGCTGGAATTTGGTATACCTAGTACCTACTTACGCAACTTCGATAACAATATAATAATATGGCACCATAAATGACTGGATCTCCGCAATACTTCACATAGACCCAACGAGTTCGCACGCAGAAGGTTGGGTTTAAGGATAAACCAAAGTCAAAAGAAATTACACAATCTTATTGTAGCGGACGATCTAAGCTATTGTGGGGACAGTGAAGATAATTAACTTTTCTCGATGCTGTAATATTCTAGCGAAAACGTCTAATGAGAAGTTCATTGTCGAACCAGATTTAGGAGTATGTAAGTGCTTTTCTTTGACATTATTGTTCTGTTACTTTTATTTACTTTAATCCCATGTGGTTGCCGGGGCAGAATAGGGCCACTCCATGTGTTCCATGTCTTAAGAGGCAATTAAGAAAATAAGGGCTTGTTAGGCGATGGGCTTGCAACCTGTCACTAATATACTGGTAAACATCTTGGCCTGTTTGTGCAAAATGTGGTTACAGAATTATCAAGAAGTCTTTTTTGTACTCGTCGATTAAAATCTGCATATTAAGATTTCATAGAGAATACTATAACGTCACTATTTTCATCGTTGAATAGTCTATGTTACTTCCGAAACAACCGAAATAAATATTTCGAGACGCTCTAGACAACCAAAAAAATAAATAAAATAGAACTTCGTATTTAAATAATATGTGCCCTTGTTTAAGGAGACTCGATGCGGTACAAAATTGCCAATGTATGGCGTTTTGGAACGTAGCAGCATCGCGTCATCTGTCAAAAATCTACTTAAACTTGCTGCTGTATCCAGGGCATTAAAAAAAAACTACGCTTTTTGATTGGCTAGTTTTTTTTTTATGTTAAGGAGGATGTACACGAGTAGGGGAGACCGAGGTGAGTTAAAACAGAGGTGAGTTGTGACAAAGCCGATTTTTCTGCACCTATGACAATTAGCAAACTGACAACTTCACGCAAACTGTGGAGTGTCGAAAGAGCAACGAATTTGCGAAGTTTTCAGCTCGATACACTGTCATAGGTTCAGAGAAATTGGCTTTGTCACAACTAACCTCTGTTACAACTCTCCTCGGTCTCCCCTACTCAGGCCACCTGATGGTAAGTGAAATCTGAGACCCATAGACATTTGAATTCTCAAGATTATAATCCTAAGACCTCAAATGCGCTGCCAACCCTGAGGACTAAGATGGAATGCCTCTATGCTAGTAATTTCACCGGTTGTCTTATCCCCACACCGGAACACAACAATGCGTACACTGTTGCTTGGCGGATGGTTAATGGATAAGATGGTGGTAGCGATCCGGACGGACCCTGCACAGGGTCCTACCACCACTAAACCACACACACTATTTTTAGCTTGGCACAGTACTGCAACATTACGGACGCCGGTGGTGTGATAACTTTTCTTTTCAAAGTTAAGAAATTTACTTTTTTCTGTGGAAATGAAAAACTGACCTTAAGCTTAAAAAGTTAAAATATAACTAAGAAAATGAGTAGTGACAGTGACGAAACATCTTTAACTCCTCAAGAAATAATTATTCCAATTATCTTGTGTAAAATAAGTCGGATAGTAGAACTAAACAATAAAGTACTCGTATTAATGATTTAAATTATTAATTTTAATGAACTCGTACTAAAAGTATTGTTTACTATAGTGTCATAATCAAACTTTTTAATCTCGTACCTTACTCAGTCAGCAAGCTTTGTGGCCTAAACACGGTACTCGACTAAAAAGCTCTTTATTATAACACGATTGTGAAAAATACTATTTAAAGTTGTTGGAATTTCTGTAGCTCTGCCTACCCCACTCTGGGAATGAAGGCGTGAAGTTATGTATGTATGTTTTTACTGGGATAATTCATATCCCTAACACAATCCCTTGAAATTAGATTAAAAACATTCCTGCGTTTTATTTAAACAAGTTGATTACAGAACAAAGTATAAGGTATGGTCAACTTTGGTAATTTATTACATGCTTGAGTTACAACTAGGTCGAGCTTAACCAGTCGGCTGAAAAGAAAGCAGTCTAGTTCTGTTGCTATATTTGTAAAATTTAAGCAATATTTGCAATATTTAGGGTCATTTTGGTGTCCGTCTGTCCGTCAAGACCATTTTTCTCAGGAAGACGTAAATCTATCACGTTGAAATTAAGCCAAATACTTATGTCCGCAGTTCCATGAAGCGGTACAAAAATCAAGCTCCTAAGTCGACGCAATCCAAAGATACAGCCATTTAAACCTAACACCTCGCAAAGGAATCAAAACCTATAAGAGTACCCATAGAACTAGAAGCATTAAAATTGTAAAGTAAAAAGGTCTTACAGCACAATTATAGAAAAACAGAGCAAAATTGTTTTGTTGAATGATATAGTTTAAAAATATATTTGCAGTTGGTAAACTATTTAATAGGTACCTACTTATGGTTCCGTGCAAACTTACTGGACCGGTTACATTTTTATCAAACGGGAATGAACTACTTGTAAATAATTTAACTTTTTTCTTCTTTGTTTTTTTTGAAATATAAGTAAAAGTAAACGTGTTGATTTTCTCATGTTTTCTTATTTATTTCAACTCTTTCAATATTTCATAAACGATGACAGTATCGCAAAGAAATATAAGTAACCTTAATTTAAAGAATTCAAATGAAATATCAAATAGGGGAAAATCTTACACAAATTGTTCTAGCCTTGTACAACGATAGACTTACTTATAAAAAGAAAAGCCAAGCTATAATTATTTGTTAACATCCTTTGTGCCAAAAGTAACTCCATTCTCATCCAAATACCTTCAGTCATTAAAATGATTTGACTGACGGACAAAACGAGATAATAAAGGGATTTCACTTTTCAGTTTAATATTTAGTAAAACTAAGCTTGTGAAGTTTAGTTTTTTCGGGGGCTATTTATAGAAGTTCTCTTTCTTCGTTATTTTCGCAACGTTATTATACAGTTATTTTTGCCTATAATCAATGTAGAAGCATTAAATGCTTTACTTTTGATAAAAAAACATAGCAAGATTATATGCAAACAAAGTTTATTTGGTACAAAACGTATTTAAGAATCACAGTAACAAAGGTTTTCGTAGAAAATTAACAACATATTGGCAGGATGAAGAGAACAATACTCTAATAGTGATGATGCTGCTGAGGGATGATGTGGTGGGTGCTGTGCTTCACGTCGGCGTGGAATCTGTGAAAACATCACTATTTTAGTACAATAGTTTATTAAGCTATTTTGCATGGGCTTTCAACCTGTCACTAATACACTGGTAAACATCTTAGCCTGTTTGAGCAAAATGTGGTTAAAGAATTATCAAGAAATCCTTTTGGAGTTGTTGGTATTTCACTAGCTCTGCCTACCCCACTCTGTGAATGAAGGCGTGATGTTATGTATGTATATAATGTAGTCCATTAATCTTATTACTATTATAAATGCAAAAGTTTGGATGGATGGATGTTTTTGCTCAATCACACCGGTAGGCTGAACTGATCTAGATGAAGTTTGGCACATAAATAAATAAATAATAAATATCACGGGACAATCTCACACAAATTGACCTAGTCCCAAACTAAGCTCTAGGCTTGTACTATGGGTACTAGACAACGATAAACATACTTATATAGAGAAATAAATACTTAAATACATAGAAAACAACCAAGACTCAGGAACAAATATTCGCGCTCATCACACAAATATCTGCCCTTACCGGGATTTGAACCCAGGACCGCTGGCTTCGGAGGCAGTGTCACTAGATAGATTGTAGTCTAGAATAGGACATAGGGTATTTTTTATGTTTGAGGGAAAAGCGATAAGTGACTTCTACGCGGGTGGATTCTCGGGAAACAACTTGTATTGTATAAATATTCAATAACAATTCACTCTCTCTAATAACGCAGAAGACAAGATAAATTGTTTTCCAATAAAAAATCTTTTATTGGAAAACATTTTGTTAATAATAAGTCTTTTTTTCGGGCCGTTTGTAATTGCAATATCATTTGAAAATATTACAGCCTTTGTTTTAATTTAAATTTGAATCAAATTTATCATAAAATCTCCATAGACCAAAGTCACGTATATATTTTTTATACAATACAAATTGACTTTATTGAACACGAAGACCAAAACATGAAATTCTTACACGGTAATTAACAGACGGTCTTATCACTCTAAGCGATCTCTTCCAGATAACCTTGTATAGAAGAGACGCAGCAACAAACATTAAAATAAAGTAGATGGTGCAAACAAGGATATTATATTTGTACAACATCTATAAAAAAGTTTGATCACCTGAAATGCAATAAAGGATAGATAGGTGGCAATATAGCGTAGCGGCACCAATAATGGACAGAAGCTTTTAATTTAAAGATCATAGGGTTATAAATTGATTGTTGCAAAACCAATGAAGAACTCATATCTTCTTTAAATAAGAGCCAGTGTCCAACTTTGGTCTTTTGTCGAGTACTGGTGCCGTCAAGTGAGTAACAAGATGAAGTGTACACCAAAACCCGACTGCGAAATTAAAAATGCAATCTTACCCAGTGTGCTTGTCGCCGTGGTAGTCCACGTGTCTGATGGAGCCATCAGGCTGGTGCAGGCTGTAGTAGCCCTTGACCACGTCTCCATCACGGTGCTCATGCTGGCTCTTAAAGTCGCCGGTGTGAGGATCCTCTACCTTGTACCCAAACTCATACTTGGGGTACGCCTGGGGGGATAACGGGACAATGTTATAAATTGACCTTGACCCGAACTAAGCTCTAGGCTTGTAAACGTACTATGGGTACTATACAACGATAATTATACTTAGATAGAGAAATAAATACTTAAATATATAGAAAACATCCAAGACTCAGTAGCAAATACTCGTGCTGATCACACAAATATCTGCCCTTACCGGGATTTGAACCCGGGCAGCGGTCCCGGGTTCAAATCCCACAAAGAGAGTTTTGTTTGTTCGAGAAAGACAGTGATTGACTATGAATAAATTGTCATTATTCATTGTGTTATTTTACCTAAAAAATCAGAAAAAATTTGCAAAAAAAAGTTTTTTTCAAGAACTCAAGAAGCTTTCCATGTTAATCCGACATAATGCTATTGCAGATTTTTTTAAATGATGCTATTGAAATAAACATAATAGACATTTTGAGATTTACATCTTAGTAATAATTGCGTAATTCTTCTATTTATTGATTTGTTAAAAAAAAAATGTATGCAGTTTGATATGATGCAGCGATACCTTAAAGTTAAGGATGATTGGTTATCACCATCATTTTCAGAAAATCAAATGTTTGATCGGAAATCGTTTTTTTCACAAAGAAACTAAAACCGTATCTAGAACTAGTCAACATGTTTTTGCGTCCCAAGCCAACCACAAATTTGCGCTGTAAACAAAATTATAAGAAAAACGCGCTAACGCGCTTTTTTCAAAGTGCGTTCCAATTACAGTTAGAAACTAGGCTGTTTTCTTACGTAGTAGTCGTAATCATGGCCGTGACCGTGGCCGTGGATTGGAACGGCGTGCGCCGGCCCGTCGTGGCGGGAGATGTGCTGCGATGAGAACCCGTGCCCGTAGGCAGCGGCGGCAGCGATGAAAGCGGCGAAGCACACGATCTGGCAGGAAATAAATTCTTAATTTAAAATGGTTAACAGTTTACTGCTGGCACACAGAGAAATTTCAGAAATAAATAATTCGTTCCTTTTTCAAACTTGTCACAAGGAACTTTTTAATCGTGAATCGTGACTCTGAGTGCGGACGTTAAAGTGCCATTCTATAAGGTAAATCGATATTGCCTTTGACGTGTTTGATTGTTTTTAACACAGCTGCTATTATTGTCAAGTGAATAAAAACTACCAAAACGTTGACTATATGGAAACACATAAAAGACAATATGAGTCGTGTTGAATAGAGGTCCCGGTAATATTTTCACGGTAATTTGAAGCAGGGCACTAATTATTTTGTATTACATGGAAATTAAAACGTTATGTTCTATTTGCAGGTACAATTGTCATCAAAATATATCAGAAAGATGTTTGATAATAGATTGTTACAGGTGTAAGAGCATGTTTAGATATTTCCAGGACTTCGTTTGCTCTCTAATATAATGAGACTAAGATGACTTTACATAAAATTACACGTGTAGACACATCAAAACGTTTTGTTGTTGCGTTTACCACAATCACTAAATAGTTTTATATTTTCAATTATCGGAACATCTCTTTTAAAGATAGAGTCTCGAATTTCAATCTCAATGATTAATGCCAATTTGTCGTTTTATTAATTTTATAATCTCTAATAATTTGCGGACACGAAATTATCTAATGGCAATTTTATTTTTATTTCTAGTATTAAAATTATGAATATCACAATTTTTCACAATAAATAATATTCTCATAAATAAATTGTGACACTTCAGTCAAAATAGTGAATAGGTTTATATTTCTAATTCATTAGCGTTATTGCAATAGAAATATAAATACTTTATCGGAACATCTCTTTTAAAGATAGAGTCTTGAATTATTCAATAGTTCTTTTAAAACTATTTTAAAAGAACAGCTTATTAATTTTACAATGTCTAGGTACGTGCAAGCATCCTTAAAACGACCGTTGAAAAAAAATATTTTCACTAAAACAAAAAAATGACGAAATCAGTTAAGAAGAAAATTATTCAGATTAAATAAATTACCTGAGAATACATCTTGTTTTGTAGTTGAATATTGTCCTAATGTCACTAGGCTCAACAGTTAACTGATACATATCCGATAAATTCTACGTCTTTTATATTCCCGATAATTGTATCAAGGCGATATTGATTTCACTTGCCTATTAAATTGCTCGGCAAAGTCATGCAAAGTGTTCGCAACTATTTCGTCAACCATTTGTTCACCGTACGTACGCCGAGTTAGAACCTATAGAACGGGTGGCCTGCTGATTAACTATCGCAAGAAAATTAAATAAAATATACGGTCAAATTGCACCGTGAACTAAATTGGATAGATAACGGTCATAAAAAACAATATCAAACGCAAAAAGAACTCGAAAAACAAAAAATATCAATCTAGCTAAAATAAGCTCATTTTTTTTAATCATAAATCAGTTTTTAAAGTAATTTAAAAGATGCTAAAATCGCGTAGCTGTCAAAAATAATCCATACAAATTTAGCTCCGGGCGATAACGTTTCTCACCCCCTAAATCTAATCGGATTTCTATGTTTTTGAATATGTTGTAGATATTTTCTTGGAAAAGAAAACGTACACACCGAGATTTTCATAATATCTACAATAATATTCAAAAACGTAAAAATCGATCAACGTTTAAGGGGAGAAAAACGTTATAACATTTTTAACCGACTTCAAAAAAGGAGGAGTTTATACGTTACATTGTATGTATTATTATTAAGTTTATTTTTTATTTTTTATTGATTACTCCGTCAAATGTGGACCGATTTAGATTTTTTTTTGGTTTGATAGAGTATACTTCGAGGGTGGTCCTATTTTCACAAAATCTTAATCTGATGAGGGGATCAGTAAAGAATTGAGAGAACTCCTCAAATACTGTAGGCAAACATATAGCGATTTTTAGTAAAAAGTCTAGCATTTGCATTTAGAAAGTATCATTTGTGGAAGTGGAACTGATGATGAAGACCACAGATGGCCAAAGGAACTCCTAAACGGTACCTATTTCAAGGGTGGCGTTAACATATCTTGATTAAGATAGTTGAGCAACTACAACGAAGAATATTACTTATTGAAATATGACTATGACTTTCCGGCGGCGTTGCTTGCCTATTGCTTTGCATAAGTGGAAGTACGGAACAGCATATTTATGATCACTAAAAAGTTTTAATAAAATAAATATTAAAAAAACAAAAAACCGTCTTCAAAAACGCAAGAAATAACTTCTTTTAAAATTATAGGCACCTACCTAATAGGTTAGTCGAACTGAAAACTGAACAGTTTTTATGTATGGAAATGATTTGCTTCACAGTTCTCTTAAGTCATACGTATGTACAGAACGTCCCAGAATTTGACGTAAATATTACCTACAACTTAATAAAGCGCCTTTTTTACCGGTCCAAATTATAGTTTAAGTATGTTTATCGTTGTCTAGTACCCATAGTATAAGCCTAGAGCTTAGTTTGGGACTAGGTCAATTTGTGTGACATTGTCCCGTGATATTTATTTATTTTTTACTTGTTTATTATGTTAATTACTTCAGAGGCTCTAGCCAAGATGCGTACGCTAACTAGCATTTCTATTCGTTATGCTTTTAAACCAATCGGGTCACTGGTAAATCACGTCATACGAGAAGTCACGTGATCTAGCAGTTAGTGTACGCATCTTGGCTGGGACCTTAGGTAGCGTTCTTTGTCCGTATTAATAAAACCTTTAACTCCTAAACTAATCAACAAATTATAAAGTTAATACTATAATCTGCAGCGGTAAGAAAGGGCTATTCTTAAGCCGTTATATTTAAGTTCTGAGATGCCCTGTCGTGTACAGACAATCAGGAAGGCCAGAATTGAAATAAAAACTTTTTTATTTATTTACATACATAACGTCACGCCTTCATTCCCAGAGTGGGGTAGGCAGAGCTACAGAATTACCAACAACTAACAAAATCTTGTTGATTCAATAATTCTGTAGCCATTTTTTGCACAATCAGGCTAAGATGTTTCCCAGTGTATAGTGACAGGCTGCAAGCCCATCGCCTAACAGGGCCTCTATTCAACTGCGTTATAACGATATCGTTTTTGACCTGTTTCCGTATTGTCAACGTTTTGATAACTCTTATGTCATTTACAAAAATGGCGACTGTGACATAAAGGATTCTTAAACGTGTTAAACACGATGTCGTTTTAACGCACCTGAATAGAGGCCCAGTACTACAAGATCTTATTCTTTGACAGGATTTGACATCCGATATTACGGCCTCTAACTAAAGTAAAAACTTGATTTGTTGGTCCAATACAAGATGTATATTAACCATTCGTATAACAGGCAAATAAAATAACCGAGTTCTAGTCCCTTCAGATAATGATTCTAAAAACAAAAATGCACTTTACAAAAATACAAAAGTTATCCATATTTCACCATACTGGCAATTATAAGGGAATAAAGGCTTGTAGTATTATTAGGCGATGGGCTTGCAACCTGTCACTAATACACTGGTAAACATCGCAGCCTACTTGTGCAAAATGTGGTTACAGAATTATTAACATGTCTTTAGAGTCGTTGGTATTTTTGTAGCTCTGCCTGTAGACTGGGGTAGTCTGGAAATACAGGCGTGATGTTATGTATGTATGTATGTAGCAATTATAGGTGACAACTGACATTACAGTGTACATTGCGCAGCTAGTATGGATCCTAATAATGCAAAAACTTATTAACTCTGCAATGTATACCGAATCGTCATCTGTCACCAATCATTATCAGTGTGGTGAAATATGGGGCAAGGGGTTATAAAACGAAGTAACAGAGGTAGTGATTTAACTGTTTATTTAACGAGTATAAATTATTTATATCAAGAATAAACATTAACAGGTAAGAAATTTAATGGTGGTACTGAGGCTCAATGTGTTTTGCGTGACCTTCGCGTTTCACGTCGGCGTTGAAACTGCAAAAGAAAACAAAATTGTTTTAAAATACAACTATAATTTAGCACAAATCGTGCAAAGGCCAAAATGATAAAAAAAAAATACTATAATTTTACTTGAAATTACAATTTTTAATTTTTCCGAAAGTTTAAAAAAATGTACAGGGAGAATTTATAAACTAAACACTAGGTTTCTCTTATTACGAAAAATATTGTAACCCTTTATTTAACTAATATTGATGCAACGAGAAAACATAAAAATCGCTTGTAAAATAGCAAGTAATAGTAATTAAGGACGATTCTCGAGGATAAAGCGATAAACCTGCTCTTTGCTCAATAAAGTTAGCCACTAACCTTTTTTTTTTTACAAGCGTTTTCTTCAAAACTCAAGCAAAATCAAAAATAATTTACATATATTAAATTTACCGTTCGTAAGCATTTTGAATATTAAGCTCTCATTACGGGTAAAATAACCGGCCCTTGGTTGGATAAATATTTTGTAAACGGACTTGTGAACAGCTACCTTTCTCTGTAAAAACTGCAAGACAACTGTGGCACATAAAATTGGAAAAAGATTGTTCGCGGCTATAAATTGCAGAAGGCAAGGAAGGAAGTACAAAAATAATAATACAGATAGATTACTTACCCAGTCTTCTTGTCGGATGAGTAGTGGACGATCCTGGTGGTGCCGTCGGCCTCGTGGAGCGTGTAGTAGCCCTTGACGACGTCGCCGTCGCGGGACTCGTGCTGGCTCTTGATGTCTCCGGTGTGAGGATCCTTTACTTGGTACTCAAACTCGTACTTAGGGTGACTCTAGAAAAACATTGGAGATACGATTATGCAGACGTTATATGAAAAGCATTGAGAAATCTTTAATTTAGCTGAACCTCCTAAATATCTATTATCAAAAAAGTATTCTTTTGACACTAGATATTTAGGAGCACGGGCACTCAGGCCACCTGATGGTAAGTGGAATCCGAGACCCATAGACATTTGAACTCTCAAGACTGTAATCCTAAAACCTCAAATGCGTTGCCAAACCTTAGGACTAAGATGGAATGCCTCTATGCTAGTAATTTCACCGGTTATCTTATCACCACACCGGTACACAACAATGCGAACACTGTTGCTTGGCGGGTGGTTAATGGATAAGATAGTGGTAGCGATCCGGACGGACCCTGCACAGGGTCCTACCACCCCTAAACACAATCAACACAATCTAACTCTAATTAAGGCGTTAGAGATTGATTTTAAGAATACGGATAGTCTCAAGGTACTGGAAAGACGTTTTAGGCTTTATCTTGTTTTTTGTATCGTTGTCATTGCATAGCAAAAAAAAAAACAAACAAATTTCCATCTGAATATCGTTTTAATGACGTTGTGTTACAAGAGGTTTCTTCAATTCGTGACTTAGGAGTAATTTTGGATAGTAAATTAAAATTTACCGACCACCTCAATATCATAGTTACCAAATCTTGGAAAACTTTAGGTTTCATAAAAAGAACATGTAGTGATTTTAAAAATACACGTTCTATTATAACTGTTTTTAATGCACTAGTTCGCAGTACGAGTTGGACGGAGCTAACACCTTGTCAACTCGGTCCGTGATATTTAATCTCTAAACAATTCAAAAAACGTCGTCTTTCTTTTTTATTATGTACTAGTGGATTCCCCGTTGAAGTTATAACGCGAATGTGCTAAGTTCAAAACATAAACACTCTCCGGATAAGTACAATTTCGATCACAAGTCATATAAAGTTACGGTAGTTACTAAAATTATAACGGGTCCAAGTAATCGTAAACGAGTAATCTGCCTATGTGTGAGTGCGGTGCAGTGGTCGGCGGACAGACGTACTTATAATATTAACTGCCGGGTGATACTCGTGCTTGTGTTTGCGTTCTATAGTGATAGTGATAGTCCTGCGCGTTAAACAATAACATTGTCGTCATGGAGATCGCCACAAAGGGTGAAGGCAGTGAATGTTCAGGATGCAAGAAACCTATCCTTGGCAGAGTACTTCTATGTTGTAAAACATGTAAGCGCAAATACGACCTCGATTGTGTCAACGTATCGGAATCTCGATTCAGAGTTATGGATAAACAGCGCCGTGATTCGTGGATTTGCCCGGAATGCCGCAGCAGTATCCCAAAAACAAACAATCAAAACTCTCCTGCGAGGCCTGACGGTATGTCGCAACTGCATGAAATTTCCAGTGCTGCACTTACTGCCAAAAACCATTCTGAAAATGTTACTGAACGTAAAAAGCCCGTTTTGTTGCCCTCGCCTAGTGGTGAAAAAGATAACGCACCTATTGACACTGACATTAACAGATATGAGGACATGAAGCGGGACATAAATAATAGTCTACAGAAAACTTTGGAGACATATGTGACAAATATGCTCACTAGTTTAAATGAGAACTTCTTTGCACGTTTAGATAAAGTCACTACAGCTCTGGAGTCCATTTCCTCCCGGTTAGCTAGCTTTGACGACCGCATCACGAGGCTGGAGAACCGGGCCATAAGTGAGAATACCGAGACGCAAAAGAACCTCGCCATCGAGCTCGAGCGGGTAAAATGTGAAGTTAACGAGCGCGAGCAAGAGCTATTACTCAACGACCTTGAAATTACGGGGGTGCCAGAGACCTTGGGCGAAAATGCAATGCATCTCTTAACATTAATTGGCAAAAAAATAAATGTGGACGTGTCGGAGCAGGACGTAGTGTCCGTGGCGCGGGTCGGAGCGCGGCGAGGCGGGCCGGGCGCCGCGGGGGCCCCGGGCGGGCCGGGCGCCGCGCCGCGCCCCCTCGCGGTGCGCCTGGTGCGCCGCCCGCTGCGGGACGAGCTGCTGCGCCAGGCGCGCGTCCGGCGCCACATCGACACCAGCGACTTTGGACTGCCAGGCGCCCCTAGCCGAGTATATGTCAATGAGCGACTCACGCGAACAAACAGAGTCATCTTCTATAAAACCAGAATGGAAGCCCGGCGTCTGAATTGGCGCTCTCCGTGGACGAGACTCGGAAATATTTACGTTCGGAAGGATACCGATGAGCCTCCACAAAGAATCCGCACGGACGCCGATGTTACGAGGGTTTTTGGTATTTAACTGATTTTGGTGTATCTATAATTCTGTCCCAACTGTACCCGTCTGTGTTGTGTGTTACTTTGTTTATCCTAAGGTTTTTTAGTAAAATAGTCCCAAACCAATATTTTAAATTGTATTTACCCCTCCAGTATTATGATTTAATAACTAAACGATTGGTTAGCGTTGTTGTTATTTTGTGTCAATTCTGTATTGTGTTGATAATTGGAGTAAACAATTTTAGGCGTTACTGGTTAAGCCTCATTCATGTTGTGCAGCATTCTTCGAAATACGTGATTAAGTGTAAAGGCTTTTTAAATCTCGTCATAAACCCATTTTATGTATATGTTATATTTGACTGCACATGCCGCTATGTTTTAATAAATAGTTTAAAACGATATATGAGTATGGTTGATATGGTTCCCTTTACTAGGTCCCCATCATCATTATTATGTTTAAAACGCTTTTATATATATTTAAAATCACATTCAATAACTACGAGTACATTTATCATTTTATATGACTGGCGTCATGCCTCAAGACTTTCGCTTTACATAACTAACAACAAGTATGCACTCTTACGGTTTGCATATATTGTGCGATTCATTATCCGAAAAAGGTTGTCAGTTGGTCTGTTGAACCCCGGGTCGCTGGGAACGCGACAAGACGAATTCTTAGTGGCTATGGAACGTCACTCCGTTGATATAATGGCCATAAATGAGACCTGGCTGCGGGTCGGCGAGGAGGCGCGCGCGCCGGCGCCTCCGGGCTACAGACTGCGGCACATCCCGCGTCCGCGCGAGCTACGCACGCGTGGAGGCGGTATCGGTTTCTATCTTAAGCGCAGTGTGTATGCGCGCTTGCTGCCGCATCCAGTAACCGCGTCCGTGGAGCAGATGTGGCTTAATGTTTCTGTCAATGGCAACAAATTAGCTATAGGCACCGCTTATCGCCCGCCGTGGTTGGGTATTGATATTTTCATCGATGCCCTCAGCGATACAGTTTCCACCCTATCGACATTCGACTATACAATATTGATTGGCGATTTTAACGTTGACCTTCTCAGCTCCCAGAATGCAAGCTCTAAAAAAGTTTTACAGTTTTTGCAGTGTTTCGGACTTAAACAACATGTCGATCGCGCTACTCACTTTACTGATCATAGCGAAACATTAATTGATCTTGAATGCTCAAACGCGCGAGTCTGTAATTTGAATATTGATTATATTCCGGATCTCAGCAGTCACGCATTCATTTCCTTTGAGGTACAGGCCGTAAAAAGTAAAAATAAATCCAAACTTATTGTCTATCGACCTCTTAAGAATATTGATCTGGTCAGCTTTGACGCGGACGTGAACGCGATTAACTGGGAAAGACTACTTTCTTCCAACGTGAATGACTCACTCGACGCTTTTAATCTTTATATAACTCACGTATTTGATCGTTATGCTCCTAAAAAGTCCACTATTATTAAAGAACAAATTCACCCTTGGATAACCTACAACGTAAAGGAGATGATTAAAACCCGTGACGCTGCTCACTCCAGATACAGGCGCAGTGGCTCAGAGTCTCATAAGAAGTATTATAAAGAGCTGAAAAAAATTGTTATTAATGCTTTGGAAAGTGAAAAAACAGCTTATTTTGATAAATTCGTTGTAGCTAACACAAATAACCCTAGTTCTTTATGGAAAAATATCAAAAGTAATGTGGCTAATTTCAAAAATAAAGACATGGACCTCCCTCCTGATTTGAACGACCCGCAACTAATAAGTTCTCATTTTCTCGATGTACCTGGTAAAAATGAAATTAATTTGTCACAACTAACTTACTTTGAATTTCACAGGTACGGATCCGCTATTTTTAAATTAAAACCTGTCTCTGAGCTCATGGTCGCTAATATTATAAGGACAATTAAAACTAGAGCTCAAGGAGTCGACGGACTGTCCTTAGATATGTTACTTTTGGTTCTTCCGCGTACGTTACGAGTAATAGCTGCAATTGTAAATCAATCCCTGCAGACTGGTGTTTTTCCTGATGCCTGGAAGGTTGCGCTCGTTAAACCGATTCCCAAAAAACCTTCTCCGACTGATGTAAAAGACTTGAGACCAATAAGCATTCTCCCACTTATGTCGAAGATAGTTGAACGAGTTGTTTGCACGCAGCTAACGGAATTCCTGGAAGAGAACAATATCCTACCGGTCATGCAATCAGGCTTTAGGAAAAAGCGCAGCACTACTACGGCACTGCTGAACGTCTTGGACGATGTCTTGGCTGCACGCAATGGGGGGGAGAGTACTATTCTGGTCTTGCTCGATTTTTCACGTGCTTTTGACACGATAAATATTGGTTTGTTGCTTTCCAAGTTGACGTATTACGGTTTTGATCCGAATACGGTCGGATGGTTCAGTAGCTATCTTAGTGGTCGTACTCAAATAGTTCAGGTGTGTAATCCTGATGGATCATTTACCACCTCAGATGCCGCTTCTGTTGAGAGAGGAGTACCTCAGGGTTCAATACTCGGACCCATCCTCTTTATTTTATATAGTGCAGACCTCGTAAAAAACATCAGACATTGCAAATACCATTTGTACGCTGACGATCTGCAGCTTTACATTTCGTTTAAGCCTAACGAGTCTAGTTATGCCGTTGATAAACTGAATCAGGATCTGGAAGGAATTGCTAGTTGGTCTTATCAGAATGGTCTTGTCCTGAACCCATCTAAATCCAAGTTTCTTGTATGTGGTACTAGGCACATGATAAACAAAGTGATAAACCAGAATCCTATCGTCGTCTTGGAGGGCAAAGGACTGGATTACGTACCAGAGGCACGGAATCTGGGAGTCCTTATGGATGGCACGCTGCACTTTGAAGACCACATTCTTGATACGGTCCGCAACTGCTTTTATCGTTTAAGTGTATTATATAAGGTACGTAACTTCCTCAATGTCGACATGCGCATTAAACTTTGCGATACCCTGATTCTTCCGAAGTTAGGCTACGCCGATTCCGTTTTTGGAGAGTGCTTGCTTTCTAGGACCAAGTTACTGATCCAGCGAATACAGAACGCCTGTGCGAGGTTTTGTTTCCCAATACCACCGCGAGCACATGTTACGCCCTTTCTCAATAGAGGTGGACTGTTGAAAATGGAGGCCCGTCGAAAGCTGCACCTGGCCTTGCTTTTGTTTGACGTTATTAGGACTAAACAACCTCCGTATCTGTATGATAAGTTATTGTTTCCACGTTCTCATCAAAGATTGGCCCCTGTTTTAATATATCCTCGTTGTAGGACGGCTGCATTTCGTGGCAGCTTTCGATACGCCGCTACGAAATGCTGGAACAATCTCCCCCCTCCGATAAGAAATGCTTCTTCTTCGTACCAGTTCAAAAATAAATTAAAAACTCATTTACTTAATCAACAACAAAACTGCTTATAGCCGTCTTACAACTACAAGTATAAAAATCACCTACGTGGGTACATAAAATTATATTCATTATATTATATATGTTTGCACTTATTCACGTTACCATTATGTAGATTTCACTCCGTATCTAACTATATTAGTGTCATAGTAATATTATGTTATTGGATATCATATCATATTTACAAACCCCAAAATCCAAATATAGATTTGACGCATACGCACTACACGCGCAAACTAATATTAAAAACTACCCATTTGAATATTGCCGTTAGCTGTCCCGTGTATCACTGTGTTGGATCCACGGAAGATCAGCGTCGAGACACTCCTGAGTGGCTCGACATCATGCTGAGTGGGTTCACTTTTCGCAATCTGTTACATTAAATATAACATAATTAATTAAAACCCTGCATGTCAAGCTAATTTAAGCTATTTTAAGTTTTTCATTTTCTACCGTAATTAGCTTTACAAAATGTTAGTCTTAAGTAAAAATGTATCATTTTGCAGAAATAAAATTATTTTCTTCTTCTTCTTCTTCAGTACCCTAGAATACGCAGCTGCCGTGTGGAATCCACACTATAAAGTCCACATAGACAGAATTGAACGCATTCAGCGCAGCTTTACAAGATTTCTGGCGTACAAAGATCAGCGATGTCCATATAGGTCTAAGTACAGTGAGCGACTTTCGCATTTCAAACTATGCTCGTTGCATAAACGGAGAAAAATAAACGATCTCGTTACATTGTACAAAATTCTAAACGGGCATATCGATGCTCCCGATATGTTAGGCCAAATAAATTTGTTAGTACCCAGATGTAGACCGAGAGCACAAAAAAATACCTTTCTGACCAGCAATGGCTCGCATGTGCGGAAGTTTTCTCCCCTTAATCGAATAATGAGGTCGTACAACGAGCTGAACCAAAATGACATCGACATCGGGGGGAACTCGCTAGTAACATTCAAAAAATCGCTTGTTCAAATAATTAAATATAGCTATTAAGTTATTATACAATCTTAAGTCTACATTTTGTCATAGTATTTAAATTCTTAGTCTTCCATTTGTTATGTAATATTTTATGTTTTATAAATTCTTTCCTTTTTATTAATTATAGTAAGTAGCTTTTTATATGATGAGCGCTGTATGTTCCTGTAAAAGGTGGTTGCACGGAGGATAAGTATAATTGTTTTATTTTTATAAGTGTTTCGTGTAATTGTTGTTGGAACATCGAATAAATAAATAAAATAAATAAATAAAAATAGTATTTCATTGGAAAAGGGAGTTAAAGTCGTATCGTAAGGAGACGTCAAGTACCTACCTATCTAATCTAGAAGAAAAGAAACGTCTGCTCACTAATAGGTAAAAGACTTAAAGCACCTCTTGCATGTTGTTGTGTACAAAAGTAATTATCGAATTTACATTTAAATGTTTATTCAGTAAATGGGCCCCCATGGGGCTCTTTTACACGTCGGTAATATGAAGTGAATTTACTAGCGCTTCAGATAAGACCATCATTGCGGAGAAGAAGCGCCAAGAAACTCCAAATATAGAATGTCGAACAAGTTTAGTTAAGTTTTTAAAAATGATAATGATGAAATGAATGATTATTGTTTTGTTTTATAGCTGTTGGTTTTCCATAAATAAATGAATAAATAAATAAATAATTATTCTTACGTAGTGTTCGAAGTGGTCGGCGGGCGCCTTGGCGGGCACGTCGTGACGCTGGATGCTCTGCGAGGAGTACGCGTGCGCGTGCTCGTGCCCGTGCCCGTGCTGCTGCGGCCGCGCAGCGGCGCACGCGAGGATGGCGCAGGTTACGAAGATCTAGGACAGAAAAGAGCAGTGACTATGGTGAAAAATTCTGAAAACCACTTTTCCGTCAGAACAGTTTTAAATGGATATCAAAATCTTTGTTTGCATAAACATAGGTTATAAAATTGATGTTTAATAAAAGTGTTGAGCACTTTGTTTTGCCATAAGGCATACAAATAGCTAGCGCATTAGCATGCAGCTAGCGGCATGGATTATATTAAAAGAAAAAATGACAAGTGGTCATTAAAATAAAAACAGAAACAAAATTAACACAGAAATATTTTCTAAAAAACATCATCAATAATAGTCATTTAAAGAACCTTATTTACTAAAATGTGAAACAATTTATTGTTACATTCTCTTTGGTCGTCTATTTCCAATATTGATTTTGGTAACTTATTAAAAAGCTTTGGCGCCATTCCCAATATGCTTTTTGATAATAAATCGGTTTTAAAGTCTTTTGTATTTAATTACCTCGCTGGCGTAAACTATTAAATATGGGGAATTGACTAATGTTACACTTTACAAATATTATACACTCAAATATATACAGGCAAGGAAGGGTCAGTATTTTAAACTTTATGAAATACTTTAACTGTGATCTGTTATTTTAGCTAAATAAAACGAGGCAATTAAAACAAAAGAATCTTAACATAACGGTAATTTTAGTGATGTTTTCGGTTATTAAAAAAAAGGTTCTAAAGCCTTTTTAACACATGAAGAAGACACATAAGGAAACCAGCCACCTGTTAATAATCTAGAACGCATAGACATTATAAATCCAAAGAATGCACGATAAGTAGCCAAAAGATAGAATTCCTTTAAGCACCGGATGCTTGAAAACAGATAAAAACATAAAATGGTGGCAGTACTTTGAATAGATCATGTACAAGACACGACACTTACTTAGTTAATTATTTTATATAAATAAACTTTTGAATACCTTTATAGACATTGTTGTTTTGTACTGAACCGCTCAGAGAATATTGATAATAATTCAACTTCTCGTATACCTTTTATATGTAATGCATTTTGTCAGTTCTCTTGCAGTTGGTATTGAAACCTGTTTGTTAATAAACTCGTATCTCCTTGTAAGGATTATTAGTGTCCTTGAATTTTTGGTTATTCAATCCATTCAAAACTGAACCTGCCCCTAAGCTTGTTCGCGTATTGTGAACAGTTCTATTTGCTATTGTTTTTGTATATTTTTTTGGAATTCTTCATATAGCATTAACAAGTGTAGTTCCTAGTTCAGTTTTTACTAAAGAAGCATTATTCTCGCACAAGTAGAGATCATGTCACATTCGAAACCTAGTGTCAACTGCAATGTATTGCTTTAGTTTTTATGACAGTTCTAAATGTGTCTGGATCTCTATTGTTACGATAATGTTATAGCTCTGTTCTTCTCTCTCAACATAAACTGAACTGCATAGCTATGTCATAGGCAGCACCCCAGGGCCCGTAGCATGGTCGCCTTTATCGATGTGTATAAACGTGGATAACAATCTGTCACTTTTTGACCAGTCTGTCAGTGCCATAGACTTGTCATTAAGAAAATACCGGGTGTTGCCTAAAATAGCAGCAATAAATTGAGGGATTATTTCTTCTCTTTAAACGTAACAACATTTGTTCTACAACTTTAAAAAAATATGTCATTTATTATTTGGTGTTTTTTCGAACAAACTAAATAGCATTTTCAATGTACTCCATACAATAGTCTAGTTGACATTTACTGTCAGCCTAGCAACTTCGTAGTTTTTACAATACAATTAGAAAATCTAAATTCATTAATATTTAGTTAACAATAAGTCAGCCTACAAACTTCGTAGTTTTCGCAGTGCATTGCTTGCTTGGAAAATCTAAATTCATTAATATTTAGTAAACAGTGAGTTTTTTTTCAAAAGTTGTAGAATAAATGATGTTAAGTTTGTGGTGTGAAAACGATGTCTCAATTTAATGCTCCTATTACAGGCAAAACCCGGTATAAATATAAATATCACGGGACAACCCTACACAAACTGACCTGTCCTAAACTAAGCTCTAGGCTTGTACTATGGGTACTAGGCAATTGATACAATTATATTTTATTTGATGCTTCATATTTTCTTGCTATTTTGTTATTAGGTTTATTTATATATAACATCGTCAAAGTGTATAGCTGCAAGAACAAATTATCCAATATTTTTAATTGGACCACAATACGCGAGACTTATGCACGTTTTTTTTTTCTTAATATTAAACTGCAGAATAAGAACAAGAAGTATTTATTGTCACCCAAAATCAGAAATTACAAACGAAGTTTAAATATTAAAAAAAAACGGACAAGAGCATGTCGGACCATGCTCAGTGTAGGGTTCCGAAGTCGTTAAGACAAACATAAAAATCAAAAAGTATTGACTAGTTTTCTACTTAAAGTCAATTGGTGCCGTCTTACATGATTTTAGTAGGTATAAACACCTTAATCGACTGTATCTCAAGAACCAATGACGTCTTCTTAGTCATGATAGTTTTCCTTTAATATTCGTTATATGCTCTTTCATTTAAGATTTTTTCCAGATTTTGACTGGGGGGGGGCACTTGAGTCTAGCAAAAATTAGCGCTTTAAAGCTTAATATTTCATAAACGGATTACTTAACCGAAAAACTGCTCTTACAAATCCGCCCGTGATTTTCAGTCTGCCCTTTTCCTCATTCAGTTTAAGATAACATAATTTAGCAGGCAGATCTGTGGCGCTAGACAAGTTGTATTCGATAATTACAATTGATCGACGATTGTCAAATGCAACTTGTCTAGCCCCACATAGTACAGATGGGTGAATCAACATTTAAGGTACTCCTTTTCTTTTGTGGTATTAACTTTTCAGGTGACTTATAGTTAATAATAATGTATATATATACAAATCAGACAACCAAATTTACAGACCTTACTCGTTTAACACTGAAAAATAGGACGTACTTTAAAAGTTGATTCTTTAAAAACTTATTGTTTAATACAAAATACATTATGTTTAATAAAAACATGTAAGAACAGCGAAGAACCCTTTAATAAAAGAAAAAAAAATGCAGCTTCTAAGCTTATCTGTTTGTTTAACGGTAAAATACGCAATATTAATTTAAACTGTTAGGCGATGGGCTTGCAACCTGTCACTAATACACTGGTGAACATCTTAGCCTACTTATGCAAAATGTGGTTATAGAATTATATACAAGTCTTTTTAGAGTTGTTGGTATTTCTGTAGCTCTGCCTACCCCTCTCTGGAAATAAAGGCGTGATGTTATGTCTGTTAATTTAAAAGATCACTGGGCATTTTTATTCGTAATGGAAGTGGGAGATCACTCCAAATGTTCGAAGCCGAGAAGCTGAAACTACCTCCAAAACCATCTGTTCTATGATAGGGAATAAGGACTTTATTATCTAAGTACATGGTTACGTGTTTGGTAAAGGTTTTCCGGTTTTTTCTCATACACGACCTTATAACATGGCTTTCACTCATTGTTTAACAAAGGTATATTTTGCCAATGTCAAGTATAAGATAATCACCATGAACTGATTACAAAAATTAGTTCATGTATATCATAAGCAAGGGCAGTTGTTCAATAAAAGAGTATTTACCACGTATTTACTCTGATTTACTAAATGGAAGTAGGTACGGTCGAAGTCTTTATACGTTTACACTTTAGTACCTTGTCACTTTCATTCACTGGGACAATTACATAATTATAATATATGAACCGCTATATAGCTCACCGGATTGCAAACCTTAAGTGGCAGTGGGCGGGGCACATTGCTCGTAGAACTGATGGCCGTTGGAGCGGAAAGGTTCTAGAGTGGCGACCACGAACCGGGAGACGAAGTGTTGGCAGACCTTCCACAAGGTGGACTGACGATCTGATAAAGGTCGCGGGAAACCGCTGGATGACAGCAGCAGAGGATCGATCGTTGTGGAAAACCCTGGGGAAGGCCTTTGTCCAGCAGTGGACGTCTTGCGGCTGATAATGATGATAACGATGAATATATGAAATTGTCTCATTTAATGAAAGTGACAAACTACTAAAGTGCGATATTTATGACTTCGACTGTAGGTACATGGGGTTAGCTCCACGCGTTTCTGTCAAATAACATGTAAGTACAGTGTTCTTTTTAACTTGGACAGCTTAGAGAAATCCGAAACCATAGGAGATATTATAAGTAAACTGTTTAGGTCTGTTTTTTAACCGACTTCAAAGAAAGGAGGAGGTTATACGTTTCATTGTGATTTTAGTATTTTTAGTAACAAGTCTAGCATTTGCATTCAGAAAGTATAACTTCGGGAAGTGGAACTGATGATGAAGACCAGAGATGGCCATCGGAACTCCTCAACGGTACCTATTTCAAGGGTGGCGATAAGATAGTTGAGCGACTACAACAATAATTATTTACTTGTGTGATCACATTGTTGTGTTCCAGCGTGGGGATAAGACAACCGGTGAAATTACTAGCATAGAAGCATTCCATCTTAGTTCTTAGGATTGTCAATGCATTTGTCTTAGGATTGCAGTCTTGAGATTATAGTCATGAAAATTCAAAAGTCTATGGGTCTCAGATTTTACTTACCATCAGGTGGCCTGAGTGCTGGGGTGCCTCATCCATTAAAAAAATGTACAAAAAACGTCGCTTATGTAATTTTGATAGCAGTAATTTGTTTATTACCTGAATGCTGATAGGTTCTATAGGTTCTAGTACTAATAGTCTTTGCACTAGGCTGCGGACGGACGGACGGACGGATGGACATGGCGAAACTATAAGGGTTTTAAAAACTTCTGACTATAGCGACTGGTGGTGAAAACTCGACATACATTGCAAAGTTAACAAGTTCCTGGAACACCAGGTTTGTTTATAACCATGTCATTGTCAGATTAAACGGGGGTTTCCTGTTACCCATTCGACTGATTGTAATTTGTTCTTACTTTGAATACACAACTTTATTCTATGTAAAAATAAATTACAGCCGCAAAAAACTTTCTATGTAGGCCTGAATTTCAATTAAATAAATAAAAAATAAATAAATAAGCATCACAGGATAAAGTCAGGCAAATTGAACTTGTCCTAAACTAAGCTCTTGGCTTGTACTATGGGTATTCTAGACAACGATAACCATACTTATGTAGATAAATACATACTTAAATACATTAAAAACATCGTAGACTCAGGATGGTGCTCATCACACTAATATCTGCTCTAGACGGGATTTGAACCCAGGGCCGCTAGCTTCGAAGGTGGATCACTACCAACTAGGCTAGCGAGTCGTCAAAATAAATGATTTCTCAGATAAGTATCTGACAGGTATACCTAATTAATATTATGACACTACGAAAACAATGTTTTATCGGTTAACTATAGTTTATTCATAACATAATGACAATAAATACTAAATATATACAGATCTAATGATGGAATTTGGGTTCGATGTGTTTTGCGTGACCTTCATGTTTCACGGCAGCTTGGAACCTGCAAAAAAAAATTAGTTAAAAATGCAAAGGCGAAGACAACGTTACGATTTTTTTGTATTTACTTTTGCTTTAGGTACTAAATAATTACCCATTCTTCTTGTCAGCCGTGTAGTGCACAATCCTGACGGTTCCATCAGCCTCGTGCAGGCTGTAGTATCCCTTGACGACGTCTCCGTCGCGCGCCTCGTGCTGCGACTTGCGGTCGCCGGTGTGCGGGTCCTCCACCTTGTACTCGAACTCGTACTTGGGGTGCGCGTAGTACTCGTGGTGACCCTCCGGCGCCTTGGCGGGCACGTCATGACGCTGGATGCTCTGCGAGGAGTACGCGTGCCCGTGCTCGTGTCCGTGTCCGTGCTGCTGTGCGGCAGCGACAGCGAGGATGGCACAGATAACAAAGATCTGTAACAAAAGTAAAAAACAACATCTACAGCTGTCTGTTCTTATAATCGTTGCGCGAATCGTTTATGTCACAGTCACCATTATTGTAAATGACATAAGATTTATCAAAACATTGACAATACAGAAACAGGTCAATGACGATATCGTTATTGCCGTGTAGAATCCCAACCGAGGTTCTCACAAATTGACCTAGTCTTCAAGTAAGCTCTAGGCTTGTACTGGACAGAAATAAAAATACTACTTATGTACGGAAACTAGGTTTCTCGCACCCTTTCCGCGTTGAAATTGTTTATCGCTATTCTATCAGAAACCGTCCAATTTTTCGCAGTAAAAAGTACCCAATGTCCTTCCCCGGGACTCAAAATATCTCCATACCAAATTTCATCTAAAGCGGTTCAGCGGTTTACAGACAGACAGACAGAGTTTAATATGTATGTATGTATGTAAACTCTTTATTGCTCAAAAATATAAATATTACAATTATAATACTAAATTAATACTCGTCTTCACAGAAATATTGGGCTTTACCGGGAATCTAATCAGGGACTGCCAGGTTTTTTAGCACTGTACCGAATAGCTTAACCACGACGTCTTTAAAAAATTACCTTGAAAGACATAGTTGTACTTGATCTGTGGGCTGTTGAGAGAGAATTGATAATTATTCAACAACCTATTAGTCTTTTATAAGCGCTATATTTTGGCTCTTAGCGTCAAACCAGTTCACAATATGTAACACTCTCGGCTTTATTGCAGTAATAAATGCAATTAGGTCTTGTTATATGAGTACATATTAATACAAGTTATAATTACCAATGGTTGGCTTTGGCTATACTCGTAGTCTGTTATCACAAAGCGGTGAACCAATTTGTACTTCATCTTACTTGGGTTTCTAACCCACTATATTGTTTTTGACCTTGCTGCCTTTTCTGTCAGTTTAAAAAAAAAAAAGGGTTAGACAATGCGTAATAGAGGCCTCAGTCAAACGTTAATGTAGAATGTAGTAGGTAATGGGATTCGGGAAAGGAGGTCGTTTTGGATTAAGCGTCGATCCTGATCATCAGCAACTGGGATAACAAATTCTTTAAAAAATTAAAAATGATCTTGTTAAATATAGCCACGTATGTATGTGTAATCATTTAATTGCTAAAAACATGGTACGACGAAAGGGCATTTCAGTTTATGGAAGGTTTACATGTACATACATACATAACATCACGCCTTCATTCTGAGTGGGGTAGGCAGAGCTACAGAAATACCAACAACTCTAAAGACATGTTAATAATTCTGTAACCATATTTTGCACAAGTAGGCTGAGATGTTTACTAGTGTATTAGTGACAGGTTGTAAGCCCATCGCCTACTAATACTACAAGCCTTTATTCCCTTAGTCGCCTCTTGGGGAAGACATGGAGTGGCACTATTCTAACCCGGAAACCACACGGGCTCTACGGGGGTTTACATGTTTAACCATAAATATATGCAAATGGTACCTTATCCACTACAATATATCTAAAAATCTAAAGATCTATTGACCACTGCTTGACCATAATTATATACTTATCATTCAGATAGATAACTAAAAATAACAACAATACCTTAACAATTGTACGTCAAACAAGCGGCTTTATCCCGCTGCAAAATTTTAACTTTCCCGGTGGATTTTTCATGTTATTTCTGTCATAAAAAAATTGTCCTGACAATAACGAACACAAAAAAAAAGAATCATCCATTTTGGTGGAGTCATTCAGAAGTTATGCGCGCACATACATTTCGGCGATAATTTTTAGGGTTCCGTAGTCAAACTAGGAACCCTTATAATTTCGCCATGTCTCTCCGTCCGTCCGCAGCCTAGCTCAGAGACTGTTAGCACTAGAAAGCTGGAATGTGGCATATTAGTCACGCCAACAAAGTGGTATAGTAAAATCTTAAAAAAAAAAATTGTTCTCCCTACACGTAACGTGGGGATGTTTTTTTTTCTCGTCTACCACATAGTGTGGATGTGTATGTTTGTAGTTCTTAACGGCTTCGGAACCCTCTGACATGCTGACATGCTCTAGCCCGGTTTTATATGTATAGACTAGCGACTCGCCAGCGGCTCGCCCTGCTGCAATTTTTTTTCTTTCATATCACTTAGGTGTATGAAAATTAGTTTACTTTCTACTCTCAGACCTACTGCATATACACACGAAATTTCATATGAATTGGTCATGCCGTTTCAGAGCAGTTTTGTTAAAAACACTGTGACACGAGAATTTAAGACATTAGGTAGCTTCCTTGTAAGAGTACAAATTAATTATCAAATATTTAACTTATTTGATTTGGTAGTAATGCAAACCCATACCTGACAGTCAAGCTCATTAACTTGTTATACGGATACACTAATAAACTTTTTAACCCCTGACGCTGGAAGAAGTTATAATTTTGAACACTTTGTGGGTGTGTGTGTTGTTTTTTGTGGCACCGTAGCTCTTAAACGGGTGAACCGATTTGGACGCGGTTTTTTTGATACAAAAGAAGGATATTCTAGCGGTGTTGCCTAGACATGTTTGTAATGATATAGATAAAGAACTCGACAAAAAAAAACGATTATTAGGCAAGGATCAGTGTCAATGACATCAACATTTTGCGCTTGTTATAATATTTCAAAGCATCGACACACGTTCAACCCTTTCACCGGTGATAGTAAAAACTTTTAAATGAATTTCTACACTCGAAACTCGAGGACATTCATAAATTTAATAAGGGGCGTAAGTTAACGTAATGAACTAGTTTGTCTGGCTGATAACGTAAAGTGGATATAAAAGAAACAAGCGAAGCTCACTAATTATCACTTCTTATTGAACATTCAATAATACAGCACAACCATGTCATTTAAGGTACATAGTACTTTAAACGCATATAAATAGCGCATAATATATAACGAAATAAATAGAAAAAAAAATAGGTTAAAATAAAGATATTTTTTTCCGTTAGATTTAACGATGATGTTAGCCTAGCTAGAAAGTAGTCAAAACTACACACATAATTTTGTTTACAACGAGTACATGTTTTTGTGTCTTGGTGGTTATCTAAGTATGCAAAAAAAATCTTTACTATCTTCCATTACCCCATGTGCAAGTCTAGAGCTTAGTGTAGGACAATTGTCAATTTTTGTAAAAATGACTGTTAATATTGATTTATTATTAGATCTTTGTTACCTGCGCCATCCTCGCGTGCGCCGCTGCGCGGCCGCAGCAGCACGGGCACGGGCACGAGCACGCGCACGCGTACTCCTCGCAGAGCATTCAGCGTCACGACGTGCCCGCCAAGGCACCCGCCGACCACTTCGAACACTACGTAAGCTTCCCACCCCTCAAGTTCCTCAAGTTCAAAGTCTTCCCTATCTGACTGTTTCAATGTATCTCCAGAGTCACCCTAAGTACGAGTTCGAGTACCAAGTGAAGGATCCTCACACCGGAGACATCAAGAGCCAGCACGAGTCCCGCGACGGCGACGTCGTCAAGGGCTACTACACGCTCCACGAGGCCGACGGCACCACCAGGATCGTCCACTACTCATCCGACAAGAAGACTGGGTAACGATTTAAAAAAAAATGCAGAATCGTTTTACCTTACATTTCCTGTAACATTTTGTATTTTAAATGTCTTTCTTTGCAGATTCAACGCTGATGTCAAGCGTGAGGGTCACGCGCTGCATATCGATTCCAAACACCATTAGAAATTTAGCCATGTAGTATTTATTTTTATTTTTGTAACAATAAACTGTTGACAAGTTAAGTTTGCAGACTTTTGATAAGAAAATCCCTTTCTAAGCCGAAATACGCTTAGATACCCTTAGAGGCCGACACACGAAATTCTTCAGCACGCTTTTTCCATACTAATATTATCGAACAGTAATCGAGTACGGTAAGATTTATAGGGCAAAAGCGTGCAGGAAATTTGCCGCAAAAAAGTATGTGAAAACAATGCATTTTATTCATTTTAGATATTATGTTTCATAGAGTCACTTAATTCTTAAGATCAACACAATCGTGTCTAAATAGAAATTGTGTAAGTTATTTTTTTCTAAACAACCGGGTATGAATCCCGAGCTGAGTACAGGTTTTATTTAAATGTATGAATGCAGTTTTTCTTCTTATTAAAATCGATGACATGCCTGGTTCCTAAAAACAGATTTTCGTATATTTTATAGTTTCAGAATATCCCATAATGACCGATTTAAATGAGACACCCTGTATACATATTCATGTCAAATTACAGGGCGGACGGATGGACGGACATGGGGAAACTATAAGGGTTTCTAGTTTGACTACAGAACCCTGAAAACGCACATTTGGTGGTTTTTTTTGTCGAACTTGCACACGATAGGTTCCGTATTAACTTAAAATCATGTCTTTTGTATATACGTGGTATTTTTTACTCCTCTCATTTTTTATTTCCTTTATTTTTGTTTTTAGTTGTTATAGCGGTTACGCACTTTACAAGTTTCAAGTGTATTGCTATTACTTTTTAGAATATTTTTCATAAAACAACCAGCCGTTGACGACAAATTACGTTTCAAAAAATTCAATAACTAAAAAAGACCCGAAAGTTTCCTTTATTATTATTACGGTTTAAAAGATACAGTTCGCTGACAGATAGACATACCAAATGCCAGCTTAGTATACGGCGCGTTAGCAACCTTAAGGTGAGTTACCCTAAAAAAGTATCCAAACAATGTTTTATTTTAATCATCTAGCTTCAATTTTATTAGTTAGAATCTGTAAAATTTGATCATGTTGGAAACTTACCCTGGTGCCGCCCAATGTATATTCCATTGTACAAAATGACAGCATAGGCGCCAAAAAAAAAGATCTTTACGCCCAGTGTACATGTTACACCTTACTCATGGGCAGTTTGGACATAAAAATGTTGTGGCTTATGCACCCTGGGCGTTAGCTGATCTCATGTTTTTTTTCTCTTGGGCGGTTGGTTACAAATATTGGTACATTGTATACCTTCTTAACTATAGTTCTGTATTACATAGTTCAGTACAAGTATGTAAGTTGTGATAAAAACTGAAATTAAAAAAAATGATTTTTTTGTTGCATGTTTTGTACTGGATCTCGGGGTATATACTCATATGATACTTTCTTGTCACATATTTTTTTGTAAATGGTTATTTAGCTGAAAAATCAAGCGTATGTCTTTACCTATATGTATACGGTACTTGGAATGTATTAAGACGTGTTTAAAAATTAAATTACTATTAAAGACCCCAAAAAATAAATAATTCTTACAAGTTTAGATAAATAGGCAATGTGCCAACAAAATAATGCGAACTTTAGTTTAATGTAAATATTATAAATAGGTGTCTGTCACTAATACACTAGTAAACACCTTAGCCTGATAATGCAAAATGTGGCTACAGAATTATTAACACGTTTAGAGTTGTTGGTATTCTGTAGCTCTGCCTGCCCCACTCTGGGAATGAAGGTGTGATATTATGTATGTGTTAAATAAGTATTAACATCAATGACTTATTTGTTGCCTCCTGGATGTTAGCGTCGTGGGACCACAGTGCGTGCAGTAAGGGTGTACGTGCCAGTGATGAGCAGTGCAAAAGCGCGTGCGCATTGTGTTTGCAATGTTTTGGTCCCAGAGCTATACTGTAAATGCGCCAATGTAGACTACCGGTTTAAGTAGGTCTAATCCCACATAACTCGGTTTTACTCCGTTTTTATGAACCGGGGTAGCTAAGAAAATTCCCTTCTTGAAAAAAAGCCTTGTTGTACCCTCGAAGGCATTAATATCTGTATATATGTATACACGGACCGGCGTAAGGTCGTACATCTGATGTTTTGGGAACGTCCACGTGTCGTAAGGAAGCATGCAATCAATCATAATCAATAACATTTTATCTAGTTTTACTCTTAGAAATAGATTTTAATTTATTTAATATTACTACAGTTGCATACATTTTAAGTATTTTAATTTTTAACACAACTAAACTGAGCGATAAATTCAATTTAGATTTATCTTATTACTGCACATGTCCCCACTCTTATAAAGATACTTAAGTACATATTATTAATAAAAATAAGTTTAAATCATACACGACCTATTTTATTGAATAATATGAGTCAAACGGCGACTAAGGGAATAAGGGCTTGTAGTACTGTTAAGCGATGGGCTTGCAACCTGTCACTACACTAGTAAACATCTGCCTGACTATGCAAAATGTGGTTACAGAATTATCAACAAGTTTAGAGTTGTTGGTATTCTGTTGCTCTGCCTACCCCACTCTGGGAATAAAGGCGTGACATTATGTATGTATGTATGAGTCAAACGGCCTCAAACTCGAAGAAACTACTACTTGCCATTGAGTAGGTTTCTTTCACCTCCAGCTTGATTATAGTAATGTCATCGGAATTATAATAAGTATACAAAAATCCAAATAATTTTGACGACTTTTTTTATGTGAAGCAGAAGGCAAATTAGCAAAAATGATCTAAAACCCATAAAAGATTGAATTATCAACTATAATCTCATACTGAAATCCTGAGACCCCAAATGCATCTCTAAGCCTAAGGACAAAGACGTAGTCCCTCTATGCTATAGTAATTTCACCGCTTGTCTTATCCCAACACCGGCACACAACAATGCAAACACTGATGTTTGGTGGTAAGTTAAAGGATAGGATGGTGTTAGCGATCCAGACAGGTTTTTTAAGTAACCCTGACCTGTTTCACGTTCTCATAATAATGACTATCTGCCAGTTAAAGTTAAAATAAATAGTATTATAATTATGGAAACTATGAATTACCTTACCGCTGCCCTCAAATACATTTTAGAGACTATCAAGTCCTTCCTTTCTTAATCTTGTGTATATCAATCACTATGTTCTTATTACTCATATCCAAAATATTTGCACTTATCGGGGCTGTAGCATTCACTACGTAAGAAAAGTGTGCACTATCATTTAGACATGCTTTATAGTCAAGAAATAAATAAAAACATATTAACAGTGTATGTATCTCATGCTTGTTCTGCAATAATGCAAGAGACAAGACACAAGAGACAAGTTCTGCAAATTATTTGACGCAATCGAAGGGATTTCATAATTAAAAATCAGCCAGTTTAACTTTTCAACAATTTATTGGTAATGTAATTTAAATAAATACTTTACAGTTGATTGTTTAGTGGTGGTGTTTCGACTCGATGTGCTGCGCGTGACCCTCACGTTTAACATCAGCGTTGAATCTGCAAAAGTTTATTAGTTCTTAAAATACAAATTTAAGAAATGTATTTTAACACAACGTTTTAGAGTTCAAATAAGCCCAGCAGCCATTCTGATGTTAATGCGGGCCTCGAGGCATTTTGCTTGCAGGTTAAAAGATAAAATGGTGGAAACAACTTTTGCTCTAAAAAACCAAAGCTTTCAATAAGTAATCCGTAAGAATAGTTAGATCTTTACCCGGTCTTCTTGTCGGATGAGTAGTGGACGATCCTGGTGGTGCCATCGGCCTCGTGGAGCGTGTAGTAGCCCTTGACGACGTCGCCGTCGCGGGACTCGTGCTGGCTCTTGATGTCTCCGGTGTGAGGATCCTTCACTTGGTACTCGAACTCGTACTTAGGGTGACTCTGGAGATAAAGTAAACCAGTCAGATAGGGAAGACTTTAAACTTGAGGAACTTGAGGGGCGGGAAGCTTACGTAGTGTTCGAAGTGGTCGGCGGGCGCCTTCGCGGGCACGTCGTGACGCTGGATGCTCTGCGAGGAGTACGCGTGCGCGTGCTCGTGCCCGTGCTCCTGTGGCCGAGCAGCGACACACGCGAAGATGGCACAGATAGCGAAAATCTGTAGCAGATAATTTTGATACGTTAAACAGGGAATCTTATTTTAGCTCATCTTTTTAATATTATAAATGAGAACGTTTGGATGTTTGTTACTCAATCACGCTTTAAACAACATATAGTTTAGGTCCTAGAATAGGACTCAGGTAACTTTTTACCCCGGATAATGAAAAACTCCCGCGGGAATACCGATGAACGACTTATACGTGGAGGAAGTTGCGGATAGCAAAAAAAAACTAATCAAAAAATATTGTCATACCTTGAAAGACATTGTATTAAATTGTTGACAGTGCAACGAGAAATGATAAAGTTGTAAATTTACGTTCGCTTTTTATACGCGTTGTTTTGGCAGCTAGTGTCAAACCAGTTCATTACATGAAACACTAACGCGCCATATTGGGTTAATAAATGTCCTTGGTTCTGATTGTTAAAAAAAAAACTATTAAGTAATTTAAATTCAGCACTGATTTTATGTTCAATGGTGAAAGGAGCGTTGTAATATGGCTCATCCATATTTGAGATTTTTGCGAGTAAATTAAATGCTTAATTTTGAAGCTTTAATTTGTTATTTCTAGAAACACTTTCCAGTACCTCTACTTTGTTACAATTCGTTTCAATTTATGATTATGTTTATAGGTAATAATCATCATATTGTATCAGTCAACAGATGTCATCTATTGACTTTCCTTAGGACAATAATATCTAAAAACTATATAAAAAATTAGAACATGAGAACGCAATTCTTTAATGTTGCAACCCGCCATAATTTAAATAATATAACAGCGAATGTAGAATTATGAGAAAAATACTGTATATTAATATAATGGCTTTTTATTTGATTTCAAGTTAACTGCAACATACATGCTAACTTTATTACTCGAGTAAGTGATAAATACTAATTTTAATAAAAAGCCTGTAAGGTTTATTATAATAAACTAAGGCCCGTGACTTCGTATGCATAGAAATAATTTCGAACTTCATCCATCCATCCCTCGCTTGGCTCGGGTGGATAATCTTGTGTCAAAATGGCTTACTTAAGTACCTTGTTGAAAAATCTACTATAATATACTTTTTAATTCTTTAACATTTATTTATTACTAGCGACCCTAGCTTCGCTCCGGGTTAAAGTTATCTATTAAAAAAACAGCACCAAAATCCGTTGCGTAGTTTTGAAGATCTAATCATAGGGACAGACAGACAGCGGAAAGTGACTTAGTTTTATACTATGTAGTCATAATGACTATCATTTGCCTATAGCTTTAGATGACTTACTCGTAGGATTAATTTACAATAAGATTTAAAATCGCTCTACTTCTTTAGCTACCAAAAGGATAAAGCAGCTCGTAGTTAGTCACGAGGGGTTTCCCTGTAAATTTAGGGGGTCAGGCCCCGCCTTAAAAAACAAATTTCACTATTTTTCTATACGCATATTTAAATTAGGGGATCCCTTTGAAATGTCGAAACTCATTTCAACAAATGTGTCGTTTTACCGAATTTAATTTCATTGAAAGCTACTTTCTGCTGAAACCTTATCGCTTTTGGTTATCTTAAGCAAGCGTCTCATCTCGTACCTGACGTAGAATAGGTTAGCTTAGACCTGTAACCTCCAAAAAATATAACTTCTGCACGTGGAAATGCCTGTCGATGAAATGATAATTCGCCGAAGTAAACCATTCGATGGAATGACTGTCGAGATTTTAAGGGTAAACCAAAAATTCTTGAAAATATAAAACAGTCCCTTATAATGCTTATCTTCCCAATTCTTGAATATTTATGATGACTTGTTTATAAATAAAATAAAAACAGGAGAGGAAAGCAGTCATAAAAGTTAGTCGGTTTGTTCAATTTTAGGCATTTTAAGATTATATAATTTTGTATTTTAGGCGTTCAAATATACTATTCATTTTTAAGAATTCATTATGAAGAAATTTATAGGGTGCGGATGGGTCTCTATTACCATGTTTCCGTTGTCCGTTTGTCCGTCTGTCCATTAGCGGGGTGAAAGCGGGATATCATGACTCATAATAGCTAGAGTCTTTAAATTATCAGAGTGTAATTTTATATATCTTTTTTATATTGACGCAATAAGAACAAAATTGTAGGAATAAAATAAATTTAGATATTAAAGGAGGCTTCCATTCAATAAAAATTGTCGGTTTTCTGTTTAATCTTAATAACAAGAAAATTTTATTTCGAGCAACTATGATTACTAAAAACAATATAAAATTTAAAACTAACCCTGTTTATATTGGCCGGTGGCATTAAACCTGTGTTCGACTCGCATTTGGCCAGTTTTCTTGTTGAGGATGATGAGGATAACGTCGTCGTCGAAGTTGCTTAAGATCGAAAGGGTACAATAAACGTTCCTGTGTCATTTATCTCGCACGACGTGGTTGCATGCAGATCTGTTTTCTTATTCTACAAGGCTTGAACATTTTAAAACGGCTTCCTTATCTATACGAAGAAATACCTTAGACCTCCTCTTTCTGTACAATTCCTTTTCGTTGTCTTTGGTAAAGTATACAACCGCTGTCCTCTATTTTCAGTTGAACATACTACATTTAATATTCTCCATGTTCATTTCATTTTCATTAGTGAATAACTGCTGGTAGACCTTAATAAATAAATAAATGTTTTTATTTCAAATACACCCACGCAGATTTGTTTTTTGCAACCTTAATAACAACTAGTTTGGGTTATGATTACTTAAAAAGATAACAATTCGTTTTGGTAAAAGATTTATTACATACTTTTAACCACACACTTATATCACTAAATAACAGGCAACGATGAAAACATTAATTGTGTATAACAAGGGACACTAAAATAACGTCAGTAGAAATTTAATGATGGTGGTGGTGCTCAGGAACAATGTGGTGGGTGCTGTGCTTGACATCGGCGTGGAAACTGTAAATAATACAAACATCGTGAATACTTCTATAAAAGCTGATAGACAAGCATTTCGTTGATAGTCTTAGCTAAAGCTTGAGTAAATAAAACCAAAAAATAAAATTGAAATGAGATTTTAGCCACAGAAAACAAAATTAAAATGAAAGAAATGGCCGATATTGCCTCGAATATTGACCATAGTTAGAACCTTGTCAATGTGAATGTCATTGGCATCATCATGCTTGCCATTTTGATGTTCAGTTTAAAGTTTATCATGATAATGCACTTAACATTTTCGTTGGGGTACCCAACACTGACTGGAAATGAATAAACCTACATCGTTACAATAGCGTCATCTAAAAAAACTGTCCACATTGTAGCGATTATAATTAGAACATTGCTTAATCCGTATTATGTTGGATGTCAAAGAGCTAACATAGTTTATACTACTACAAGTGAATTTTATATGTTAACCTACCTTTCATAGTGATGATATAGAGGAAAATTAGAAATCTTCGAGGAAGAAAATGTAGAGTTGTGGAATTTCTAGTATAATATAAATCCCTTACCCAGTTTTCTTGTCAGCGTGGTAGTGCACATCTCGGGTAGTGCCATCAGGCTGGTGCAGGCTGTAGGTACCCTTCACGGCGTCCCCGTCGCGGTGCTCGTGCTGCGACTTGTGGTCGCCGGTGTGCTTGTCCGATACCTCGTACTTGAACTCGTACTTGGGGTGAGTCTGTATAACAACAAAAAGGCTTTAATGAAGATAATATCCATCACCATAGTAATATTAGCATTTTACTACTAAAATCAAGATTTTGTAAGCCGTAACTTCTGTGTTTTAAAAACAATTATTATGATGATACTTACGTAGTAGTCAACGTGTTTCTCATGTCCATGCTCGTCCTTGATAGTCACCTCCTGGTGGTGGCCGTCGTGCTTAGAGATGTGCTGCGAAGAGTGGGCGGGTTCATGATGCTCGTGTTTATGCTCATGCTTGTGCTCCTCCTGTTTGTGTTCTTGCTCATGTTTGTGTTCATGTTCATGCCAATGACCATGATTATGTCCTAGCTCGAGTCCGTGCTCATGTTTGTGTTCATGTTCATGCCAATGACCATGCTCATTTTCTAGCTCGAGTCCGTGCTCATGTTTGTGTTCATGTTCATGCCAATGACCATGCTCATGTTTTAGCTCAAGTCCGTGTTCTTGTTTGTGCTCGAGTCCATGCCAATGACCATGCTCATGCTTTACCTCGAGTCCGTGCTCATGTTTGTGTTCATGTTCATGCCAATGACCATGTTCATGCTTCAGCTCCTGTCCGTGCTCATGTTTGTGTTCTTGCCATAGTTCATGTTCGTCTCCATGCTCATGCTTTTGTTGGTGTTCATGCCATTGCTCGTGTTCATGTTCATGCTTGTGCTCGTGACCGTGGATAGTCGCTATTTGTGGTGGGCCATCATGGCGTGAGATGTGTTGCGAGGAATGGGCGAGCCCAAGTTCGTGCCAATGGTCAGCAGTAACTACTACCACTAAAGTGGCAAAGCATATCATCTGAAATAACAAAAATATGAAGTTTGTTTTCTTAGTTTTGTTATCTTGGATAAACTATGTTTTAGAACACCGATAATGGGTTTCTAATGCTTATTTAGAACTTTGGTTGGTTCATGTAAGATGTGAGCAAAATCAAGTTTTTATTCTCATTGATGCCTTTGTATTATATATAAAATAACTTTAACAAAGGAAAACAATTATTACAAAAACCTTACCTTAGAGAACATGGTTGGTGATTGTATCAGTGGTCCTTTTGAGACTCGGCTCAGCTTTGAACTGATACCTGATATACAAAATCCACTTCTTTTATAATCCAAATAGCGATACAAGCCATATCAATATCGATTTCTTTACAGATTATTTGGTCGTTAACATAATGCAAGCAAAGGCATTCTGTGTAATAATTTTGCAATACATTTGTTTACCAAATATGTACGTTTCAAATGAGTGTGACATTGTATTTTATGTTATGTTAAACATTCTCTTTTAATTGTTCAAACTGTTTGGTAATTTATTGAGTATCGGTAAATTTGACGTTATATTCAAATCAATAATTACTTAAAGATGTTTTTAAATTCAAACTTATACATAAATTGTCTTGGCCATGCCTGAAATAATAAATAAATATAAGGGGACAATCTCACACAAATTGACCTAGTCCCAAACTAAGCTCTAGGCTTGTACTATGGGTACTAGACAACGATAAACATACTTAATAGAAAACATCCAAGACTCAGGATCAAAATATTCGCGCTCATCACACAGATATCTGCTCTTATCGGGATTCGAACCCAAGACCGCTGGCTTCGGAGGCAGGGTCAGTCCCAACTAGGCCAACGTGTCGCCACCGTGTCTTAATGAACTTTGTCTAAATCTTATTGCACCTAAGTTAAATAAGTAAAAAATATGTATTCATCATTCAGTCCATCAGTAATTTTTGATGGATCTTGGAACCTAAGTATGGTTGACCTTATAACCTACCCTAAGTACGGTTGAACTTTGTCACTTTAACGTCATATTTGATTTGTTGCGCTAATCTATCAAACGCGTTAAAGCGACAAGGTACAGAAGTGTGCAGCTACTTATTAATGTTACATACATATATAACATCACGCCTTTATTCCCAGAGTGGGGTAGGCAGAGCTACAGAATTCAATAACTCTAAAAAAACTTGTTAATAATTCTGTAACCACATTTTGCACAATCAGGCTAAGATGTTTACCAGTGTATTAGTGGCAGGTTGCAAGCCCATCGCCAAACAATATACTACAAGCCCTTATTCCCTTCGTCGCCTCTTACGACATCCACGAGAAGACATGGAGTGGCAGTATTCTAACCCGGCAACCACAGGGATTAATACTATGACTGACTAATCTATTACCCTGTGTGTTCGTTTGCCTTATACACAGTATACAGTGTGTGACATCGATAAGAACATGAATTTAAAGAGCTGAAAGTATATTAAGCCCTAATTAACTTATTTTATTTCTAGTTAAAAATAAAACAGTTTATTTCTCATAAAAATTAATTCGGCACGCAATATACGAACTGTTTTCAATATTTTGCTCTTAGTGACACCCTGACGCCTTGTCAATTTAATTACCTACATTTCGTTATAAATAAATCAAGGGAATAAACTAGCTCTGCTTCTTTGCATTAGTTTGCAATAGTTGCTTGAAAAATTAATAAAAAAACGACTCTCCATTACAAAGTGTAATTGTCACCTAACAATCGAACGCTATTTTGTGCTGAAACCATAATAATTTCAGGGTATCTTAAACATCTAACCTAACCTGACCTACGTAGGTAATGTTTGAGATACCCCGAAAACGTTATGGTTTTAGCAGAAAATAGCGTCCGATGATATGCAATTTAATGAAATGATACATTTGATGAAATGAAACTCAATGAAGTGATGAATCACCGTAATTGTTATATTTTTTCGATAAAGGGGTTTACAGCACTTAAAGCTATTCGTAAATAAAAAACTATGATCTTCTGGTAGTACGTATAAAAATAAAGTAAAGGCATCGGTTACAATTAAAAAGGCAATACAAAATCGATTAAAATGTAAAATCCAGTCCAATTACATAGAAAAAGGTGTTAACTTTCTCCCATTATATTTTAAAGGTTCCTAAAACTCTTGCAATTAAATCAGTTACTCGTATTTCCACTTAAATTATTTACTAGCTCGCTTATAACAATAAAAGTGACAAACCAGTTCATGACTCGGAATTACCGCCGAAATCAGGGTTATTTATAACGTGACCTTGAAATGTATAATTAAAATTGGGTTAACGTTCGATAATAATATGCAAATTATTCCAATTAAAAACTGGTCAAGAGCGTACCGGAATTCGCTTTGTTTATTAAAATATTCGTTTCATTTTAAATGTATACACACATACATACACAACATCACGCCTTCATTCCCAGAGTGGGGGTAGGCAGAGCTACAGAAATACCAACAACTCTAAAAAGACTTGTTGATAATTCTGTAACCACATTTTGCACAAGTAGGCGGAGATGTTTACTAGTGATGTTTATTAGTGACAGGTTGCAAGCCCATCGCCTAACAATGCATCTTAATATAATACTCTGTTCTCGATTTTCAGGAAGCAAATAACAGTTAGTTGTAATAAAAGCTAATTTTGTCAATATGTGAAAATCGAAAAAGTAAATAATTTAGAACTATTTAAATGCAAGTCGGACTCGTATACCGTGGGTTCCTGAATTCAGATAAAATAAGATGTTTTTTGACTTGGCTAAATTAGTGGTGGTACGACCGTGTGCAGTGTCCGTCCAAATCGCTACCACCATCTTACCCATTCACCAGCCAAGCAACAGTGTTCACATTGTTGTGTTCCGGTGTGGGGATAAGACAACCGGTGAAATTACTAGCATAGAGGCATTCCATCGTAGTCCTCAGGGTAGGCAATGCGTTTGAGGTCTTAGGATTATAGTCTTGAGAATTCAAATGTCTATGGGTCTCAGATTCCACTTACCATCAGGTGGCCTGAGTGCTCGTGTGCCTTCTAGTTAACATAAAAAAATAAAAAATACCATAAACATTTTTCTTTACTTTCAAAGTTTCTTTTCGATTTTTCAACAGGTGTTTACAATATTAACAGTCTTTTATTATTCAAAAATTATTTCAGATTTTCGGCAAGTATACTTCAGAGATAGAGATATCTCTGAAGTATACGGGCATGGGATTTTTTTTGTTAAAAGATGGTAACAATTTTTTAATGTTGTAGATTGTACAGATTGGACTCTTTCATGTAGGGTCCCTATTTGCTATAGTGATATTTTTTAATGTTGTAGATTGTACAGATTGGACTCTTTCATGTAGGGTCCCTATTTGCTATAGTGATATTCCATTTTTAAACCCTTTTTCAATATCTCTTAATTATTTTCATGTTTTTATTCCAAAAGTAAATATGAGCAAGCCGTTTTTAGAATATTGGAAAATGTTTAGTCAATGATTTCTGTATTTGCTAAGAGTTCAGTTTTTACTATTTTAGTAGGGAACCCTAGAAAATGTTTAATCTGACCATTTGGAATGCAGTTTTGATTTAAGTTCAAACTGAATAAGTCGACGTTTTACTTAAATTCAAAATCAAAGTCAAATTCAATTCGTTTATTACACAGTACATAATAATTAACATTTATTAAATAGAAATCGGCTCCTAAAAAAGGCAAGAGCATAGCTTGGCTGGATTTAAGCTCACTCAAGGTCCGCCATGGAGAGGTTACATTAAAATAAACATTACATTCAAGATTTTAGGCACTACTTAAATAAGTAATGTTGTATGCATAGTGTGCAATAAAATTACAGGTCAATATTTTTTATTCCAAATCATAATTTTGTAATATAAATAATATCACAGGACAATGTCACACAAATTGACCTAGTCCCAAACTAAGCTCTAGGCTTGTACTATGGGTACTAGACAACGATAAACATACTTAGATAGAGAAATAAATACTTAAATACATTGAAAACATCCAAGACTCGGGAACAAATACTCGTGCTCATCACACAAATATCTGCCCTTACCGGGATTTGAACCCGGGACCGCTGGCTTCGCAGGCAGGGTCACTCCCAACTAGGCCAACGTGTCGTCGTGTGTCTACATAGTATTTACTCATTCGCTATGTTTACGTAGATCTTTTGCAAAGATTCCTTTTGGTTTTAAAGTTTTGCTACGTGTTATGAATGTAGCATGAAGCGGAGTTTTTCCATACCTTATAAGTCCACTAGCTACGAGTTTTATTTTCGCTAATGCGTAGCGTACCCTTGCGTAGCTTCCGCTTTAAACCTTAACATTTCATAAACGGATTACTTAATCGTAAAACTGTTTTCATAAACCCATAACATTTTTAAAAAACCTATCCAACGATACCTCACACTACAGGGTACACTGTCACACAAGAAAAAAAATCATCCCCGCGTTACGTGTAGGGGAGGTACCCTAAAAAAAATATTTTTCACTTCTCATGCTCTTAAAATGCTACTTAAATATCTGCGAATCGGGACTAAAGCTCTTTATTAATCTCTAGGGATTAAAGTTTTTTTTTTAATTTAGTTTGGAAACCCCTAAACAACCAACCACGGTGTTTGTGAATGGAGGATTATCGCCATTTTCAGTGATTGTGTATGGACCATATTTTTGGGTGTCGAAATAACCTCAAAATGACAACTGTGCAACTAATTGCACTTTTAATGTATCGTAGATTTGGTCAGCTACTTCTATTTTAACAATGTTAGATTAACGATAGTAATAATAAGATACCTAATTGTTAGTTTTAATTGTTAGAAACTTTTTTATAATAAATGTTGTAATTTTGTTTAGATCGTCGTTTTTTTTCCTCGCATTCAAAGTGAAAAGTAGAGTGTTTAACACGAGAATAAACAACCATAATGACACTCGAACTAGAGCCACCCTCGCTCGCAAGCTTGCTCGCGTGGCTAAACATCTCGTGTCATCATGGCTTGTTTTAGTCCCTAGTTGAACAATCTACTATTTTTTCATTTTATTGTACCACATGCCAAATTACAGCTTTCTAGTACTAACAGTCTCTGCGCTAGGCTGCGGATGGACGGACGGACGGACAGACGGATATGGCGAAACTAAAAGGGTTCCTGGTTTGACTATGGAACCCTAAAAATAAAGGTATGAATACAAAACCAATTTTGTTAAATGTGGCCCTCAATTTATTGATTGTAGCTATTTGAAACATCAATTATCTATGTTTTTTTAGGTTAGAGTTGAGACTACCAAAAAAAATTATTCAATTTTACTTAAAACAAACTATTCATTTTACGTATACAATATCCTTTGCTAAGTTTATTATTGCTCTTAATATTCTCTTTCTCACTCATATTGAACTTTCGAGATTTGAGTAGTTTATCGTCAGTATGATGCTACTTTTGAACCCCCTTTGAATCCCTTTTCGCTTTCTGAATTTAAATGCGCTCCTAACCAATGATCAAAATATTGTGATGCATCCTCGGAATAATCTACCCACGAAAACTTTAGCAACTAGTTATAACTAAAATTAGAAACATGAAAACTGGGGGGTAAATTTCAATAAATGTATTTAACAAACCATACAAATCTAATAACAACAGCCGTGACGGTATCATACAAAAATAAATCAATGATGGTGGTGGTGCTCCGGGACTAAGTGGTGGGTGCTGTGCTTGACCTCAGCGTGGAAACTGTGAAGGGAAGAAATCACTGATCAATCAAAGACTATAAATAATAGCAAACAAACGTCAAAGGACGATGGGTAAAAATGTCCCCACCCACCAACAGTGATGAAACATGTGCCAGTTTATAGATCTTGGCAATATGATGTATTTTTTCTATGGCGACGATCACCATATGTATGGGGTTTTCTTGAAAAATCATAATCTTATCGTATGGAACTATGGAATTTGTTTGAAAATGAACACGTATGTAGATGATTTGCCTTGCCTGGCCCTTTGTTTTCATTAAAAAATTCCCATTGATTTTGCTACGAAGATAAGTATTTTGTCTTTTATTGGGTCCTAATGAACATATAGACCTGCAGCCCGTTACTGTTGGAGGGGGGGGGGGGTCCATACAGAATTGCCCATCACCCTTTAAATACAATAAAAATACATTTATCGAAATGTAACATAGAATGAACATTCTCTGAATTTTTAAAAGAGTATAAAGTTTAAAATAACGCCTCCATTCCATGAGCTGTTAGAGTGAACGATTAGAAAAAGCAGGTTTCTTGACAATATTATTCCTTCACTCATTGGTACTTGTCAACGGCGGGGGTTCGACCTCGGTACCTTGACGGTCACAAGTCAACACCCTATAATAGCCACTAGGCCACCGATGCTCTTAGAAATTTGATAACTAAGTTTGAATTTATTGATGTAAGATTTATATCCCATACCCGGTATGTTTGTCAGCGTGGTAGTGCACGTGTCGGGTAGAACCGTCGGGCTCATGCAGACTGTAGGCGCCCTTCACGGCGTCTCCGTCGCGGTGCTCGTGCTGCGACTTGTGGTCGCCGGTGTGCTTGTCCGACACCTCGTACTTAAACTCGTACTTGGGGTGAGTCTGGAATTGTAAATAAGTATTGTTGTAAATAAGGCGTGATGTTATGTATGTTTGTACGGTTTCTTAAGAGCAGCAACCCATGAGTAGCGCCCTAATTTCAGATTGTTAATCTGTCTGTTAGCTGCTTCCAGATATAGAAAATTCTATTTTTCGAGGAACTCTTACGTAGTAGTCGACGTGTTTGACGTGTCCGTGCTCGTCCTTGATGGTGACCTCCTGCGCGTGCCCGTCGTGCTTCGAGATGTGCTGCGAGGAGTGCGCGGGCTCGTGCTTGTGCTCATGCCCGTACTGAGCTACCGCCACTGCCATTAAGCCAAAGAGACATAACACCTGAAAAAAAAACAGATTTTAAAAAGTGCAAAAGTTGAGCCTTATTTCTTCAGTTTGTTTGTTAAATTGTTCGTTTCGTTTTTACCTTAAAGTACATCTTGTTCTCTTATTCAAGTTGCACCAATGGAGTTCAAAACTCAACTGATACCTTACTTAAACAACTTGTGCTTTTATAATCTGGTTTTAATCTGGATTGTCAATGCATTAACAATAACATTGCAATGTATTTATTATCTGTTAAACAATTATTGCACTGCCCAAATGTAGTGCTTTAAATAATTTCGCAATCATTATTGTCCAATCATGCAATCATTTTGTGAGCTTCTTAGTTTCTTGAAATGTGATTATAAATGCATTTTTTTTTAAGTAGCTACTGACTAGTTAAACCGATATACTTAGATCTGGTCCATATTGACGACACGTTGGCTTAGTTGGGAGTGACCCTGCCTCCGAAGCCAGCGGTCCTGGGTTCAAATCACGGTAAGGGCAGATATTTGTGTGATGAGCGCAAATACGTGTTCCTGAGTCTTGGACGTTTTCTATATATATTTAAGTATGTATTTCTCTATTTAAGTTTGTTTACCGTTGTCTAGTACCCATAGTACAAGCCTAGAGCTTAGTTTGGGACTAGGTCAATTTGTGTGAGATTGTCCCCTGATATTTATTTATTTATTTATTTTATATTAAATTGAAACGCTTCACCGCAATTTACATGTCCCTTCCGTCCCTTTACTTCATACAAACTACTAACAGTAGCTTTCATAGTAGAAAGAAATCTTAGCACTGGCTATTTGTAAACAGAAAAACTAAAAAGGAATACGAAATATTATTATGCATATCGAACAAAAATATAACCTACCTAATTAGTATAATATTTACATCATTTGTTTGTATTATAAAATGAACATAGCTGCAATCAAACTATACCTATACAAAAAAATAAGATATAATTAATACGAAAAAGAAAGAGTTGTCACCAATTCAATGACAACACTGTGCATGCAAGTCGTGAAACTAAAGACTAATTAAAGAGCTTTACGTAATCAATTGATAATGAATTGCACGACAATGTTCTCGTTTAATGGAGGTGTATATGCTAATTTCATGTGCAAAATTTACTTACGAAATTATAAAACACTGCACTAAGCCAATTTTGAACTGCATAACGAACGTAATAAAACTGCCCTGCTTTTGATTGGTATTATAAAAGCAGTCGATTTTGTTGATATTGTCAGTTCACAGCTGAATTTTGAGCTGAACATTTCTCAAAATGATGTCTAAGGTAAAATTTAAAATGATATTGGTTACAGAAATGTCAGTAAGTCTTTAGAGTTGTTGGTATTTCTGTGGCTCTGCCTACCCCACTCTGGGAATGAAGGCGTGATGTTATGTATGTATGTATGATATTAATTCCCGATATCAATTCCCATCAAATAATTCGGTTACATTTATTTTTTAATAAATCATTTATTTTATAGATCTTCTTTTTATTTGCCATCATTGCGGTGGTTGCTGCTCAGCAAGGGCATGAACACAGCCATGGGCACTCGTCTCAACATATCATTAAGCACGATGATCATCATCAAGAAGTAACGATCAAAGATAAGCATGGCCATGAGAAACATATCGACTACTACGTAAGTGTACCTTTAATTTTATTTATGGCCCCCGCTTTCTAACAAAATTTTAATAAATTCATTTTCTAACATAAACAGTTAAAATAGGAAGTCAAATTTTACTTTATTTATCTGATTGAAAATTTTGCATACCTTTGCAATTTTGATAACAATGCATAGATGGAGACGGAAGGCTGCCTTAGGTTAGCGGTTTGGTCAATGGTTTGACTTGTATAATGTTATAAAAATATCAGGGGACAATCTCACACAAATTGACCTAGTCCCAAACTAAGCTCTAGGTTTGGACTATGGGTACCAGACAACGATAAACATATTTATATAGAGAAATACATACTTAAATACATTGAAAACATCCAAGACTGAGGAAGGAATATTCGCGCTCATCACACAAATATCTGTCTTTACCGGGATTTGAACCCAGGACCGCTGGCTTCGGAGGCAGGGTCAATCCCAACTAGGCTACCGTGTCGTCGTTATAAAAGGTGTCTGTGTATTTTCAGACGCATCCTAAATACAAGTTCGAGTATGAGGTGTCAGACAAGCACACTGGCGACCACAAGTCGCAGCACGAGCACCGCGACGGCGACGCCGTGCAAGGCGCCTACAGCCTGCATGAGCCTGATGGTTCCACCAGACACGTGCACTACCACGCTGACAAACATACCGGGTAAAGCATTTTTCTTACCACTAATACGTATTTATTTTAGGCCGCTTCCTAGAACCACCTTGCTCGTTGCTCGAAAAACTGATGGCCGTTGGGGCGGAAAATTTCTAGAATGACGTCCGCGTATCAGAAAGTGAAGTGTTGGTAGGCCTCCCACAAGGTGTATCTAGTAAAGATCACGGGAAGCCGATCGCCATGGAAAACCTTGAGGAACATCTATTTCCAGCAGTGAAAATCCTTGGACTAATATGATTTTTCTGACTTACGCTAGTTTCGTAAAGCTAACCGTATCACCAACGGAGAGACATTTATAAGTGGGAATTGAATCTACCAGCAAAAAATTAAAATACAGCTCTACTCTTAAATCCCGTTTTTATTCTCGTTGATTTAAATTTAAAAGAAAAAAATATGGTTGATGGTTTTGTAATTGTGTTTTTTTGCAGTTTTCACGCTGAGGTCAAGCACAGCACCCACCACATTGTTCCTGAGCACCACCATTAAAACTACCAAATAAGATGAATCCCATGTTAAAACTTTTTTTACTTGTTGTTAATGTTTTTGTGCAATAAATCATAAAATACTTGTTTATGAGCCATTTTACTTACTTTTAAGATTTCTTTCGCGCGTCTAGGAACATTAAAAGCGGCTTACGCTGTGCTTTAAAAATTAAAAAAACAAGGCTATCGTTATATTTACAATATCCAAGATATAGATCAACGACCAAAATAAAAAGCAAGCTTCAAACCCAGACTGTCGTTAAAAGAATGAATATTGAGTTTTATAGCTTCAGGACTAAGGAGAAGAAACTTGAAATTTTGTGGAAAAATCTTTACTTTATACTTCTTTAGCGTCAGAATTTGAGGAAAGATAGTTGGAAGAAAGCCTTCACTTGTTAGATAAGACCAATCTAGCGATAATTTGTATTTTTAGATCTGTCAAGCAAAGTCTTCAAAAGATTACTAAACAACAAACATTAATTCATAACCAGATAGATGCATATATAAGTAGGTAAGGACCAAATAGTTGGACCGTAGTTAAGCGTAGTTACAAACAACAAAAGTGAAAAAAGTTTCGTTGTGACACGAAAATTATCCCTACAACTTTACTGTATGGCTAATTTTCGTGTCATTTCGTTTCATAGAAAATTTAATTGAGTGAGTTAGCGTGGCTAACTTTTTGGTCCTTACCCAAGTAGCTATACGCGTAAAGCCTCCTTGGCTTTTCCTCCAATTTGGACAGAGTTTTGAGTAGTCTCCTTTAGAGTGTTGGTACTCTTGAGAGCGTTAGTAAAATCACTCAACTTGACTTGAGTAATAAAATCATATTCATGGACCTGTTGCGTCTACACATCTTGCAAAAAGACCATCATTGAGGAATTTAAAAATATTGTTTTGTTTTAGTTTGAATTTGCAGGATAAGGAATTAAACCAAGTTATTAGTCGTTCTCAGACGTATCAAGATTAAGGTACTTTGTCGCTACGCATTTGGGTAAGGACCAAATAGTTGGACCGTAGTTAAGCGTAGTTAACCATACAAACAATAAAAGTGAAAAAGTTCAGTTGTGACGTGAAAATTATCCCTACAAATGTATGGCTAATTTAATTGAGTGAGTTAGCGTGTCCAACTTTTTGGTACTTACCCATTTGCCCAATTCTTGGGGTAAATCCTGAAGGAAAACATACGTATTTGATGCTAGCAAGCAAATTCCAAACAATAATCCATCGGGAGTTACTGAACTTGACTGTTAAAAATAAATTTCACAATTCGCTTTTAAAGTCATTATTGGGTAACGCGTTTGCGGAAAAGGAACGAGCAAATTATTTGCGCTATATTTTAGAGGAAAAATGTTTTCTCCCTTTATATCTCAGCTACCACCTATCTTTGACTACTCATATATTATTGAGAAATGATGGCAAGAGACCTGATATAATGTCCTTGGTTTTGAGGAATATGGGACTGGTGCAAGTGTGGGATGCAACCTGTGTAGACACGTTAGCCCCGTCTCATATCAATAGTTAGTTTATTTTAGTTACTTCCATAGTATTATGTCATATGGTATTTTACTGTGGGGTAGTGCTGCTGATGTAAATAGCATCTTTGTTCTGCAGAAGAGGGCTATTCGTGCTGTCTACAAGATGGGCCAGAGAGACTCGCTTAGAGATAAGTTTAAAGAAATTAACATATTGACCATGCACAGTCAATACATTCATGAAAACATTATGTATGTTCATAAAAACATCACTAAATTTAGAAAGAACTGTGACATACATAATGTTAATACCAGAAATAAATATAAGCTTGCAGTGCCCTTCACGCGGCTCCATAAAATAAAAAACTCTTTTATGGGTAATTGTATTAGGTTCTATAATAAGCTCCCAAGTAATGTTACTGAACTATCAGTAAATAAATTTAAGAGTTACGTTAAGCGTAAACTAATTTCTAAAGCATATTATAGTATTAAAGACTATATTAATGATAACAATGCTTGGGACTGAAATTGCTTGTAATAAAATGTTTAGTCCTTACGACAAAAGGTTGCGAACGTCGAAAAAAAAAAGACATCCGACAGAGTTTCTTACAGGTTCTTCTCTGATCGGTCGCGATTTGAACCTGCAGTCAATTTAGGCTAAGTCGCTACTATGACGTTTCAAAAGAGTTTATTATTTGTAAACCTACTTGAATAAAGATTATTCTGATTCTGATTCTGATATCCAACGGTCCTCTAATAGGGCTGTTGCGTAAGACAAGTGTCTCTGCCAAAGTACATACACAGTAAGTTTTATTCTAAATAGTTTTTCTTTTTATGACAAAGAGAAGGCACTTGAACACTCAGGCCATCGCGACTCATAGACATTTGAATTCACAAGCGTTACCAACCCTGAGGACTAAGATGAAATGCCTCAATGCTAGTATTCTTACCGGTTGCCTTATTCCCTCACCAGAACACAATATTGCGAATACTGCAGCTGCTTGGCGTTAGGACCTAATAAGATGATTATTGATGGTTATTCATTAATAAGATGGTAGCAGCGATCCGGATGGACCCTGTACAAGTTACACTAGTTTGTTTTTTATTTATTGTCCGAAGAGCAAAAGTTTATTTTTTAACTTTATACTTATTTAGTTTCTAAGCGACTTTTCTTTTGATGTTTCAGTGATAATTAAATAATTATCTTTCATATTATATTACTGACATAAGAATAAGTTCAATAACTAAATTTATTTCGATTTAGCTTAGCTTATTTAGGGTCATCAAGCCGTATCGCAAAGACATTTTCGATTCTTTGCCAAGAGAGTAACTTTTGGTCTATTCACTTCAGACAGCTCATTTATAAGAAAGAAAATGCTATGAAGCCTAATATGCTACCTTGTGGGTGCCACGGGTTTTTGTCACCATTTAATCATTAATTTTAGTATAGCTCCTCAACAATTTGTAAATTAAGGAGTCAATTATAATCTTCAAAACTTAATACAAACCATAGGTATTATCTATTATGATGACATTGATCACCATAGAGATAAAAATAAAGATGTCATTTTTTTTAAATAACATTGTTTAAATCTAATCATTAGCTCTTAATAGATACTACAGTAACGAAAGCCTCTTTTTAGTACAACTTCTTAATACCAAGATAGAAAGAAATATATAGACAACCCAGATATGAACAAATAATTTTATTTTAAATAAGTACGAGTGGCATTAACAATAATTAACAAACGATCTTAGGCAGATATCAAAAACATAAATAGGGACACTTTGTCTTAGTGGTGGTGCTTAGGGACGATGTGGTGGGTGCTGTGCTTGACCTCAGCGTGGAAACTGTGAACAGTAAACAACAATAAATAAAAGTCATATCAATAAAAACATGAAGTGACAATAACTTCTCATAAAGTTTTTGAGAAACTTACCCAGTTTTCTTGTCAGCGTGGTATTCGACATGTCTGATGGAGCCATCAGGCTGGTGCAGGCTGTAGGCGCCCTTCACGGCGTCGCCGTCGCGGTGCTCCTGTTGCGACTTGTGGTCGCCGGTGTGCTTGTCCGACACCTCGTACTTGAACTCGTACTTGGGGTGAGTCTTGAATTGTAGAGAATGTACGTTTTGACTTTGTTCAAAAACAGTTGGGCTGGAGTTCAAAAATTGGACATAATTGGATGTATTTCCAAAATTTGGACGGGATCAATTATCTCCATCATCTTTAACTCCACTTTCCCATTCCAATTGACATAAGCGTCTGTCTAAAACTTACGTAGTAGTCGACGTGTTCATGTCCGTGCTTGTCCTTGATGGTCACCTCGTGGTGGTGACCGTCGTGCTTTGTGAAGTACTGCGAGGAGTGCGCGGGCTCGTGCTTGTGCTCATGCTGAGCGACCACCACCGCAATCAAGGCAGTAAGGCAGACAAACTGTTTTTGAAAAAAAATAATAATTTGTATTTGGAAAATAATAGATCTTACTTTTTTTATGTTATTAACTGCGGATTGAGTCTTAAATATATTATAATAAGTATGTTCATCGTTTCTAGTTCCCATAGTATAAGCCTACAGCTTAGATTGGGATGTCAAATTATATAAGATTTTCCGCTAATACTTTTTGTTTATTTGTAACAGAATAATAATTACCTTTACAAACATTTTCAAAAAGTTTTTTGCTGTTTTCTATTTGCAGTCTTGCTGTGAACTGATACTGAATCGAAACTTACCACTTCTTTTATAATATCGATACGCAATACATTCAGTGAAGTTTATGGGCTATCAAAGCCGAACTCGTGTCTAAATGCAGTCCTTTTTTGTGAAAGAAACATTTCATAATCGCTTTATCGGTTCAGATACCTGCATTAATTAAGCAAAACGAGACACGGCATTGCTCATTAATTAGAATGAAAGGGGACTAGTTTAGAACAATAAACCTGTATTAAATAAGGTTAAAGGCCTTAATTAAAAATAAAAATAAACAATCTTGACATGCCGCAGCGGGCTCAGCTATGCTTATACTCGTATAATATAGAACAACAAGTCTTTTAGTTTTTATTACATACATCCAAAGATAAATAAATAAGTATCGCGGGACAATCTCACACAAATTGACCTAGTCCCAAACTAAGCTTAGACAACGATAAACTTACTTATATAGAGAAATAGGTACTTAAATACATAGAAAACACCCAAGACTCAGAAACAAAATTAAATACTCGTTCTCATCACACAAATATTTGCCTTACCGGGATGTGAACCCGAGACCGCTAGCTTTGCAGGCAGGGTCACTACCACCATTTGCAAGATACATTTTATATTTTTACGGGTACTACTCAGTTTCATACTTACATACATACTATCACGCCTTCATTCCCAGAGTAGGGTAGGCAGAGCTACAGAAATACGAACAAATACAAAAATGGTGGTCGGTAATTCTGTAACCACATTTTGCACAAACAGGCTAAGATGTTTACCAGTGTATTAGTGACAGGTTGCAAGCCCATCGCCTAACAGTACTAGAAGCCCTCATTCCCTTAGTCGCCTCTTACGACATCCACGGGAAGACATGGAATGGCACTATTCTAACCCGGCAACCACACGGGCAATTTTTTTAATTAATAATTATATTTGGGCACTTTAATTACTTTTCAAAGCACACTTACTATAATTACTTTTCATGAAAATACCGGTTAGTCAAAAAATAGCAGGAACCAAGTTATCCGCTGTAAAACTATAATTAAAAGTGTTTTTTCTTTACTTGGAGCATTTTAAAAAGCGCATTTACAATATATTAAGATGTTCTTAAAACCAATCTAAGTCCTAAGGGTAAGGAACTCATATACAGTCTTAAAAGTTGCAGTCTTTGGTATGGTGCCATAAGATTGTAATTTTTCATAGGCCTAAAGCGTGTACCTACGATTTCTTCGAAACACTTTTCAGTGAACGTATTTTACGCAGAATTTTAGTTTCATTGAATAGCATTTCTCGCCGTATGAGATTTTTTTTTCTTGGTAGTCACAATGTCTAACCTAACGAAATCTATGTAATGAATGTTTAAAATGTTCTGAAAACATGATGGTTTCAGCAGAAAACATGAAATGAAATCGATGAAATGATAGGTTACCGCCTAAACCCTATTTGTTTATGCGTATTAAATATCACGGGACAATCTTACACAAATTGACCATGTCCCAAACTAAGCTCTTGGCTTGTACAATGGGTACTAGACAACGATACACATACTTAGATAGAGAAATACATACTTAAATACATAGAAAACATCCAAGACTCAGGAACAAATACTCGTGCTCATCACAAATATCTGTCCTTACCGGGATTTGAACCTGAGGCCGCCGGCTTACTTGATGAAATGTATAAAAATAAAAACAACGATACTTAATTCATTATCCAATGCAAACCCACATTCTTAAAATTAAATAAAGAATCAAAAGCAAATGATTTGCGAAATAACTGTGCCTTAATTTAAATCTGCAATTTTTTTATGAGATCGTTGCGTTGATACTTATCAGTTATATAAAAGCACAAGTATTTCAGAAACAAGTATCAGTTGACAATCGAACTTCATTAGCACAACAGTGAAAAAAAACAAGATGTGTTTTAAGGTGAATTAATAACAAACAAACAAATAAATTAGGTCTTAAGACCTACAAAGCTAGTGGTCTCAGGGGCCCTAGCCAAGATGCAAATGCTACTAACATTTTTCTTTTCTATCACTCTAAATGTTTGAGATGAAATTCTCGTGTGTTACGATAAATCACGTGATCAACTGTAATTCCATACATTATGAGCGATAGAAAAGAAAAACGATGGGAACGTTAACATCTTCGCTAGAGACTCGGGTTTAATACCAAGCAAAAAAAATGTGACGGATTTGTGTAGATTTACGGGTAATTCTAATTAATAATCCTCTAATATTTAAAAACATTTGTTTTTGTTTAGGGGGTCTGCGTTTTGGTCCTCTTTGCAGTAGCAGTTGCTCAGCATGGGCACAAACATGAGCATCACGAACCTGCTCATTCCTCGCAGTATATCTCAAAGCATGACGACCACCACCAAGAGGTGACCATCAAGGACGAGCACGGACATATTAAACACGTTGACTACTACGTAAGTGATTCACAGTATGTTTTGCCTTTTGGCAGAATGATTTTTGGCCGAATTAATTTTTTCCTACCTTTTTATAGGCCAACCCGCTCTTTTTTCGGAACTGTAAACATTTCAGGGTTTTTATAAAACTATTCTAATCCTACCTATAGGGTTTGACACGAAAGTCCTTAAATAAATCATGAAATATTTATTAGTAACAGATTTTTTTTGCCCAAATGGCAGGATTTCAATTCACACCAATGAAGCAAAGATACATTTTAAAGGGCTGAAGAAATAATATTGTGCACAATTCTAGACTCACCCTAAGTACGAGTTCAAGTACGAGGTGTCGGACAAGCACACCGGCGACCACAAGTCGCAGCACGAGCACCGCGACGGGGACGCCGTGAAGGGCGCCTACAGCCTGCACCAGCCTGATGGCACTACCCGAGATGTGCACTACCACGCTGACAAGAAAACTGGGTATGGTTAGGTTAGGTTAGGTTTGGGATTATAATGTTTATAATGAATACATTATTATGGTAAAAAGAGAATCAATCTTAGTCCACACAAGTGTCAAATTTTACCATCATGTAACCAATGAGCTAATTTAAATATTTAGTTTATAATATTCAATTGAGATTAAAAAATATGCTCAATTTTTTTTTTCATTTAACCAGGGTCTATTTAACTCACTAAAACCTTGCTTTTGACGTGCTATCGTATTGTCAACGCTATGGTAGCTCTTATTTACTTGATAGTAAGGGCGGCCAAGTTCAAAGTTAGACAATATAATTTGGGGAAAATAATAATAATGACGTGTTTTTTATTTACATAACTTCAAGTGATTTTTCAGGCTTTTTGCGAGCCTTACCAGAATCTTTAGCCAAGATGCGTACGCTAATTTTGATTTTTTTTACCATGTGTACAACTATGCTTCGCCTACCTACGTACAGTCAAGGTCATAAATATGTATACACTTTAGTACCTTGTCACTTTAATCGCTGTGACAATTTCATATGGCAGTTGAAACATGACGTTAAATAGACAAGGTACTAAAGTGTATACATATTTATAACCTTGACTGTACATTGCAGTTTTTTAACTATTGTTTTCATTCGTTTAATTTTAAAACAATCGCGTCACTGGTAGATCACGTGATACGAAAAGTAACGTGGTCTACCAGTGACACGATTGGTTTAAAAAAAACGAATACAAACGCTAGTTAACGTACACATCTCGGCTAGGGCCTTGGGTCGTTGGTCCACCTTGTCGATGACCTGCCAACATTTCGCGAGTAGCACAAAACTAACATGATTTCATTTTATGTTAGTTGTATTCCAACATTTCAAAAGTACTTATTACATTTTATCTGCTTCCAGTTTCCACGCTGAAGTCAAGCACAGCACCCACCACATTGTTCCTGAACACCACCACCACTGAACCAGAGTGAAATATCGTTATAGTTATCTGTGATTGTTTAGTTATTTAGTTACTGTTGAATAAAAAGCTGTTGATACAATGTTTTTATCTTTTATTACTTTTAGCACCAAGAATTACCTAATCTCCATAATCTTAAGTCCCTTGGTTTTTACAAGCTTTTGAACATGCATACATACTATCACGCCTTTATTCCCAGAGTGGGGTAGGCAGAGCTACAGAAAAACGAACAAATACAAAAATAGTGGTCGGTAATTCTGTAACCACATTTTGCACAAACAGGCTAAGATGTTCACCAGTGTATTAGTGACAGGTTGCAAGTCCATCGCCTAACAGCACTAGAAGCCCTCATTCCCTTAGTCGCCTCTTAAGACATCCACGGGAAGACATGGAGTGGCACTATTCTAACCCGGCAACCACATGGGCTTTTTAACAACTTGCAATATTTGTATGTATGTATGTTTAGGTCAAATATTGTAAGGAAGATTTGTACCACTTCTCGGGACTGATTGTGCTGGAATTTGGGATACCTACATAATTTCGATGACAATATAATAATATTATAATATGGTATCATCGAGCTAGTTTGATGCTGGAGTCAGGAGGGTGGTGATAGGATCTTCGCTACACTTAAAGTAGACCGACCGTGTTTGGACTCATTAGGTAGGTCTTGTTAAGCAACAGTAACAAAAGCATGTACCAAAAATATTTTTTTTATATTTTCTAAGGTTGTTTCTGCATTATATTGTTATAGTAAATATACATACATACATACATAACATCACGCCTTCATTCCCAGAATGGGGTAGGCAGAGCTACAGAAATACCAACAAATCTAAAGACTTACTAATATTTCTGTAACCACATTTTGCACTAACAGGCTAAGAGGTTTACTACAAATAAATAAGTGTAGTAAATCTATTCGAATCATAATAGTAAATTACTTTTTTAGTGCTCTTCACTTATCAATTTTACCTTGTGAACCGATATCAAACATTCATAGATAGAAAGGTCAAAAGAATGCATGAGGAATTGACGATACTATTTGAAAATAATAAACTTACAAACATAAAGCCATTTTAGTGTTCTTGTGATAGCAAAAAGACGAACTTCAAGAAACCAGCAATATACTAGGGCTCCTGGTCGTGTCCGTGTTTCGTGTACCCGTAGCCGAATCTCCGTTACCTAGTAACACGGCAACAGAGATCCGGCCCGTTCAACACGTGAAATTCGGCTACGTGTAATTAAGATACGTAGCTCTGTGTTACACGGAGATACGTTTCTTATTTACACGTAGATCCGATCCGCCCGTGACCGTGACGTTTAATGAAGATTTTATGGGTGTCTTTAAGACCTCCGAATGTAATGCGATAGTCGTGTTTTTGATTTCAGTTTCTTTGCTTTTGCATTTAAAATTGGTTTAATGAGTCATTATATAAATATAAATATTTTGTTGGAGGCTAAAATAATAGACCAATACAGATTGCAAAAGATGTATATTCAAATAATTCGTATAATAAAACAACCCTATAATGAACATTTTTTAAGTAAATCAACATTTTTTTAAAAATGAATTGCACTATTTAGGTATGTCTCGCAAGGTTCACTGGCTGTGTCTTACTTAATAATGACCTATGAGTACATATCCTATGAATTCAAGTTCGAACCAGCCCCCACCAAAATAGCAAAAAAAACCCGAGTGTTTGTTTCAAATCAAACAAAATAACACGGCCACTTCTTTCTTTCACTCGACTTCACGAACAATAGATACACATGGTACTTAACAGGTAAACCCAAAGCTGCTTATAAATATTATTAATTACCCGCAAACTATTGTTATCTTTATCTGCACGTGCAACTACTTCTTTGTATTCTCACCGACGAAGGGTTGTCCAGTCAGTAATGATAATGAATAACAGAGTAAATGATTACTTAACTCGACAAACTTTTAAAATGTTGCGTTGGTCCACCTGTTTCGTTTCTTACCAGGGAGTTAATAAATAATAGAGAAATATTATTATTCTTGGGTCCATTCATATTCATGCAATGCATTCGGCAAGTCCTTGGTTTTGTTTTTGTCTAAACTCATAATGGCTGGTTATGTAGAAAACAGAATAATACCACTAATTACTAAAGAGAAAAATGTAAGTAAAGCTTTACAAATAAAAATAAACTAGAACACATATCACATATCTAATAAGGCTCCGTTCGACAAGCTTTCATTCAATAACCGTGCAGAGCGGAGCCGGAGCCGAGATCCGCAGATACGTAGCCGAACGCAGACACGGATACGTATCTTGGCGTGACCGTGTAGTTCGGGAACTTAGCACCGCCGGTGCTAAGATCACGGAGCTACGGTTCCGCGTGTAACACGGATATCAGGACCACTACAATATACATGAACTTACTTACCGGCTTCTACAAAAAAGTACATGAAACAACAAATCTTTATTGCGTTGTTGGTATTTCTTGTAGCTCTAACTAGCCTACTCCGGGAATGAAGGCATGTATGTATGTATATTTATTACGTCAATTGAATTTATTTTACATGAAATATTAATATTAATGTTCAACTGAACTTTTGATTTATTCTATTTACTGATTTACTCTATTCACTTGACATTGGCGAAATCACTGTGCGGACCGCCATTAATTAAAGAAAAAGAAGAAGAAGAAACATTATGAAGTCTGTGGTAAGAATGTTACTATTGTTTACTACCAGATATATTAGTTAGCCCTGTTTCAGTTTAGATCTTTTCGTGTCTGTAAAACCTAAAAAAAAACTCTTTAAATTTTCTGTAAAACCTATAAAAATAACTAAAACATACCAGTTGTGTAACGTATTTACACATTTACACCAAACTTCGTGTAATTCGTAAAAAACATAAAAAACGCTTTTCACTTTCTTGGGTGTCTAATCACATAGAAATCCTTTAAAAACATAATTTACCAAATTTACGTAGAATCGTAGAATCATTTATTGCTACCAAGTTCATTAGAATTGTAAAGGTGGTTAGTAAGGTGGTTACTACGAGTAGTAGGTACATGATACCCTGTCAGGACACTGCAATATATTATTAACTAATACCACCAACACTACACTAATTAACGTCATATAAACCTGTAATTGAAGTAAATGTCAAAAAAACAAGTTTTAACAAATTAAAAGTAAGACAATTTTACAGTTACATTCGGAATGCTGCATTAAAATTAAAATCATAAATCAAATTAAGGTTACGTCAATAAAACATTATTATTTAAATAAATGTATTTATGATATTTATTTATTTATTATAAAAAAAAAGATTTTTCTAGGTCAATCGTTTAAGAATTCATCAATTTATTAGTATTTCTGTAGCTCTGCCTGCCCCACTCTGGGAATGAAGGCGTGATGTTATGTATATTATGTACGCTTTATTGTGCATTATGAATCTTGTTAAACCGTATTTAAGTAATAGCCTAATACGGATTACTAATCGAGTGTGCATTTAGTGCACCACGCAAGTTTAGTAATCTTTATTTACCCTCGAGTGATACATATTGCTATATACTACACTTACAAATAATTAACCACATTAGTAATGAAAAAAAAACTCTGAAGAAATACAAAACAAGTCAGGTGTTTGGTGGTGTCACACTGTGGCGGTGCGTCCCGCGCTTGCTTAGCGAACTTAGCTGACAGACAACGTGTCTAGATCAGCCGAAAGACGTCTATTCCTGAGAATCTTGGGCCTTTCCTAAAGATCTCCACGACAGTCGGATATATGCAACTCGTATTCATCGGTTTACCTCAGAATAAGAACATTATAGTTTTACATAATAATTTTATTTCATAAAAACACTAAAATAAATTTAACGATTACAAATAACAAAAGACATTTTCAACTTTTTGGTTTAGCGGTGGTGGTGCTCAGGAACAATGTGGTGGGTGCTGTGCTTGACCTCAGCGTGGAAACTGAAAAGGAAAAAAAATAGTCTTAGAATAGAAATTGCTATTAATTAAAAAACAGGTTAGACACAAAGTATTTCTAAGCCACAGATTTCTTTTCGTTGTCCTCTTTGTAACAGAGCTTTTGAGCAATAATGATGGTTCTGCCCGAAAATAGACAAGACTTTTTTTTTGACGTGTAATCTAATCCCTGAATGTGGTACTTTATCTTAACCTCTAGGTAAAACTTTAAATAATAAATATCAGGGGACAATCTCACACAAATTGACCTAGTCCCAAACTAAGCTCTAGGCTTGTACTGAGGTACTAGACTACTAGTCAACGATAAACATACATATACTGAGAAATACATAGAAAACATCCAAGACTCAAGGAACAAATATTCGCGCTCATCACACAAATATCTGCTCCTACCGGGATTTGAACCCAGGACCGCTAGCCTCAGAGGCAGGGTCACTCCCAACTAGGCCAACGTGTCGTCAATTGACTGTAACATACCCAGTTTCCTTGTCAGCGTGGTAGTGCACATCTCGGGTAGTGCCATCAGGCTGGTGCAGGCTATAGGCACCCTTCACGGCGTCGCCGTCGCGGTGCTCGTGCTGCGACTTGTGGTCGCCGGTGTGCTTGTCCGACACCTCGTACTTGAACTCGTACTTGGGATGGGTCTGGAATCGACATACGATTTCATAAGTGTCATATCCTCGCTCCACTGAGGCTTACATTAAGCAGGATGTGGAATTCGATTTTCCTGCTACAATAAGGGTTACAAAACTGATACTTTAAGGTTTATTTTAGAGCAATGCATGGGTTACTAATGGCCTCCTTCTGTTAATCTTATGTCGTAACTAATTTCCGTAGGAGACTGTTTGGCTGACTTTGGGTATAAAAAATGCTATTGTTTATAGAACACTTACATAGTAGTCGACGTGTTTCACATGTCCATGTTCATCTTTGATGGTCACTTCTTGGTGGTGATCGTCGTGCTTTGAGATATGCTGCGAGGAGTGCGCGGGCTCGTGATGGTGGTGCTTGTGCTCATGCTGAGCGACCACCATCACCACCAGGGCGAAGAGGTAGACAACCTATAAGGTAATACAAAATTAAATTTACGCACGAATGTTACACTTTTTATGCGTGATCAACTGCTATGATAATAATATGAGAAAAAGCGACTTTATTTTTTACAACATATTGCGTAGTTTTACTGGTTTGTATTTGATTCAGTAGTACTTTTATTAAAGTTATTTTATTACTTGAGTATTCTTTTAAAGAAACGCACTAAAAAAAAATTGTCCTTGTCAGTTTGTAGAAGGTAATTTCTCAGACTAATGATTAAATTCTGATAATTGTTACAATGGGTGGGCTATACATTACTCCCGAGTGACACGAGCTTCAATATCACACAAAATTAAATGGAGCTTAGTTGCAAAACCAATCCTATTAACTAGAAATTAAAGCTTTGTAATGACTAATGATTAGTAACGTCTATTCTCCAAATGGTTTTTAAATCACAATATTAATTAAGTATTTAAAATTCATTGACTCAGGAGTGACATAAACACTTTCAAGAACCTAAAAATATGTCAATTACTTATTTTAAGGGGACTTATTAAATAATTGTATGAATGATGGGTAAAAATAGATTTTGGTTTCCCATTTTAACAAAAAAAGTCGAATTTATTGAGAAACTCTTCTTTTTTTTGAAGTCGGTTAAAAATGGTTCATTCTTAAATTTTAGAATAATTGTCATCAATATAGATCTCAAGCAAGGTGGCAGAATAAGTTCTAGATTTTGCTGTAACCCAAATATTAAAAGTGCAGATTGACTGGATTGAATTCAGGTTAAACTTTGCATTTAGTATGTATTGTGGCAAATGTCAAATTTATACCTGAAGTAAAACTCTAAATCTTTCCGCTTTTTGATTTTTAGGAACCAGCATCAGTGTAAGTCTAGGCTGGATACCACGTCCAATTGCTAATAGAGAAAAAAGACGTACTCTTGTGTTTGTTTTAATTAGCTATCATATCTATCTATCTATCACCATCAAACACCACGTAAAAAACACTTACAAAAAAGACAAATTATTATTTACCTTTGAACACATTGTTTTCAGACAAATTATATGTGTTCCCAATGAAGTAAACTTGCAAATTGATACTTGTTCAAAAAAACTGGTGCTTTTATAATACTTGATCGACAGTAACATTAATTTATTAGCATTTAAACATTAAAACAGTGCCCAAATGCGGTGCTTGATATAATTTCGTTAACTCTACTCTCCAATGTTGCTTGCATTTCGAAAGTGCGACATTGTTTTGCATGTAATGCAACAATTACAATACAGTAATGACAGGCAAGTGTTGCTAAAAAAATGTCGCTAGTTTGTAAATTTTTAAAATACCTAAAATACCAGTGACGACACGCTAGCCTAGTTGGGAGTGACCCTGCCTTCGAAGCTAGGGGTCCTGGGTTCAAATCCCGGTAAGGGCAGATATTTGTGTGATGAGCACGAGTATTTGTTCCTGAGTCTTGGATGTTTTCTATGTATTTAAGTATATATTTCTCTATATAAGTAAGTTTATCGTTGTCTAGTACCCATAGTACAAGCCTAGAGCTTAGTTTGGGACTAGGTCAATTTGTGTGAGATTGTCCTGTGATATTACCTAAAATAAAAATTGGCGTTCTTTTTAAAGTTTTTATGTTATCTGTTAAGAGCTAAAATTACGTTTGTTTTTTTGTATTGAAACGTTAACATTCCATTTAAAAAATAAGATTATTCTTAGATGAATCTAAAAAGTTTTCGTCGGTGCAATAATTAATAAAACCAACTGATAGCTCATGAAACAATGAATAATGATTGTATGGCAATATGATTAAAGTTTCGTTGAGATCATTCCATTTCTTTGCCGCTTTTAAAATCTGCATTTTTATTAAGAATTCATTAAAAAGATATTAACAAGCGGAAACTACGGCCCATCACTACATAGTATAAAACAAAGTCGCTTTTTCTGTCCCTATATCCCTATGTATGCTTAAATCTTTAAAACTACGCAACGGATTTTGATGCGGTTTTTTTTAATAGATAGAGTGATTGAAGAGGAAGGTTTATATGTATAATACTTTAATCTGGAGCGAAGCGAGGGCGGGCCGCTAGTATTCATAATAAATTGATACAATAAACTCGTTTTCAGTTTCTGACCACGAGGCCAGTAACATGTAACTTATAGTCTCATACAACTTAAACTATCCAGTGTGCGTAGACAAGATGCATTAATTCGGCGAATATTAGCGGTTATCGTCATCGAAAATATCGTTTTGTAAGTTACGAGCCGGTTGCATTAGCAGTTATGTAAATTCCATGTTTTTTTTAGTTTTCGATAAACGTTAACGTTAACATTATGTATCATATTAAGGCCCTAGATGACAAACCAGCGTGATCTTGTTTTGTTTAGTACAAATTGACTTCTAACTTGCTGTTGGTAGGCTGCTACGACATAAGACTGCATTCAACCTTTCAACTGACATTTGTACATATTGATCAAAGTGGAGTAGTGCAGGCTTGACGGATACACCAAAATAATGTGCGTTGATAGAATGAAATATTGAGAATTTAATAATCCCGAACGAAATAATGCATAATTATAATCTAAAACAGCTTCAGCGTAACACAGCGTTCAAGAGATATGACTGTGCTAATAAATTCAATCGGAATTTTAATATGTCACTTCTCAATTCTATGTGCAAAGGATGTTTAAGTTCAAAGTCAAAGTCAAAATATTTATTGCATGTCACATTACACAAAACAACAGATGGAACAAATAAAGAGGTATACATGTGAAGTGCGTGTTCCGTCAGAACGTAAATATTTTTACACATTCATACTAATCACCCTTCTATTTATGTTTCCTTTATCCGTCCTTGTGCAATTTCGACGATTTTAAGAAGTAGGTCAATTTGTTTTTTTTTTCAATCAATTTACGTTATAAAAAGTGCTGAAAATTTTAAGCCTTATTTTAATTAATTATTCGTTTATTTGATCGTAATTTTGCAAACTTGAAACTTCTACAGCGACAACTGGTTTGCCTTTCATTTGAAACATGCTAAATATTAATTGTGAGAAATGTAATGTCACATTTTGCTTAATTGATACAGATAATTAAATCAATATATCGATTATGTCAGTGTTCTTACACAAACCAAAATATAGTTTGAATATAAAAGATATTAAACGTTTCGATTATGTATCAGTTTACACCAAGACCTCAGGAAGACAACAACCATATTGAAAAGTTATAAATATGTTTGTTAAGGTAAATATTAAACTTGAAAAAAATTAACATAACTTGATACAAAGATCACAGAATATGTATAGGATTGTCATAAATTGTCACTCATTTACCTGTCATTCTATACGTTATGATAGATTTCATACAGTTGTTAACATTAGTATATTGCATTGTAGCTAGCCCTGCTACTTGGACTGAATTTTAGCCTGTAGATCTTGGATAACAAAATTATTAACATTGACAGAACAATTTTTATCTCAGGGACATTCGGTTATTTCAAACAAACTTAACAAATTTGTGCTTAAATCTAAGTTGACTTTCAAAGAATTCAAATAATCTTACAAAAATATCGTCATTAAAAACTTACAAATGGTTTCCTTTACAGATAACGTGTTTTGCTGTTTTATTGGCGGTAGTGGTTGCTCAGCAAGGGCACAAACATGAGCACCACGAGCCCGCGCACTCCTCGCAGCACATCTCAAAGCACGACGACCACCACCAGGAGGTCACCATCAAGGACAAGCATGGACATGAGAAACATGTCGACTACTACGTAAGTGTTCTACTAACATTATAATAATAAATAAATAAACATCAGGGGACAATCCCACACAAATTGACCTAGTCCCAAACTAAGCTCTAGGCTTATCCTATGGGTATATCCTACTGATAGACAATGGTCAACATACTTATATAGAGAAATACATACTTAAATACATAGAAAACATCCAAGTCTCTGGAAAAACATATTCGCGCTCATCACACAAATATTTGGCCTTACCGGGATTTGAACCCAGGACCGCTGGCTTCGGAGGCAGGGTCACTCGCAACTAGACCAACGCCAATGGTAACTTCATATTTTGCTTTGGTGTTTGTATAGACTGACAAGATATATACGGACCCTGGGAATGTGTTACTTAAAACAGCTTCTATATAAATTCACGGTGGTAAATAATTTCAACAACAGATTTCAAAATAGTGGTAAATGAAATGCTAATCAGTTCTTACTTTTCTAACAGTTCTTTTTCTTCACTCGTGAAACACGCAGCTTTGTTTACTCTTTTTTGTTACTTTACGATTGATATATGACAAAGAAATTTAGGCACGCAAATAAATAAATTAGTGTCGGTCAACCTTCGTAACACGACAATAGTTATTTTCACCTCAACACCACAAAAAGGCCGATTACGCTGTTTAAAGACAGTGAGCAAAATTTGATTTTGCTGCGAGCGTGTGACAAAGTATATTTTTAATTACAATACGAATCAGGCGATGCCGCACCACGCGGGCGGCGGGGTGATGACGTTCACCATATTGTCTTTTTTACCTTAAGGTAATATTTTGTCGCTGCTGAGGTGAAAAGTTGTATGAGAACACAGTATTTTTGCATCTAGTATATTTGAATCCCTTTCTGCACTCGGAATTCTAACATCGTGATTCAATTCAAGAATCCGTCGCTTGCTCGGGATTCAATATCAACACGCAGTAAAAACCAACTTTTCTCTCTTGTTGCACAAAGGTTTTTGTATGACACGTTAATAAACAGGCTAATCTGCAATTCCAGACTCACCCCAAGTACGAGTTCAAGTACGAGGTGTCGGACAAGCACACCGGTGACCACAAGTCGCAGCACGAGCACCGCGACGGGGACGCCGTAAAGGGTGCCTACAGCCTGCACCAGCCTGATGGCACTACCCGAGATGTGCACTACCACGCTGACAAGAAAACTGGGTAAGTTTTCCAGGATTTTCTGGTTCAATCTAGTTAGCCAATGTGGAATGCTGTTTTTGGGGTTAATTAAACCATAATAATTATTAAAAATTGCGATTTTGGGTGGTCCAGGGTAAATATTAGTTTGAGCTTAAAGTTAGAAACAAAGACGCTCCATGAAATTCTATGATGTCTACGTTCGACCTCAGTTATTAACCTCGTATTGTTTTTTGCAGTTTCCATGCTGAGGTCAAGCACAGCACCCACCACATTGTTCCTGAGCACCACCACCACCAATAAGTTTTAGATACTCGTAGAGTTGGTTCCACCTCAATTTGTTATTGTTTGTTTAGTTAAAATAAAGCTGTTATTTATACACATTTTGTATTTTTTCTTTCCTTGTGTACATTGATAAACTGAATTAGTCAAAAACCAAACCAAAGAGTGGAATGTGTCTATCCTCAAGGTACAGGTTCCGTCCAGATCGCTAACACCATTCTTATTTTCGACCTATTCTGTCAAGTGTGGGGAACTTATCATCTAACGGTGAAATTACTAGCATTAAGGGTATGTCATCTTACTCCTCACGGTTTGAAGCGCATTTGCGGTATAAGGATTTCAGAATCTTTAGAATTAGAAATATATTAACACCATCATTGCAATTTATGTCATAATCAAGATATTGTTTCTCGTCCTTATCTTGTGAAACTACATAAACTAGGTGGCCATATGAACCTTTATAAACTCTTGAAGTCCAATTAACATTATTTCAGGCATTCCAAGTTCTTGTGATTTTCATTATAAAAAATAAATAAAATAAATACACGGGACATTGTCACACAAATTGACCTAGTCCCAAACTAAGATCTAGGCTTGTACTCGTATGGGTACTAAACAACAATAATCGGTCCTATATAGAGAAATACATAATTAAAAACAACACAGAGAAAGACTCATCACACAAATACTTTGAATCCAGGACCGCTTGCTTCGGAGGCACGGTCTCTCCTAACTAGGCATACTACTAGGTATACTGGGGTATTTTGGCAGTAACCAAATGTGTTCAAAATAAAAAGTCATACTAAAATGAATAAAAAGTTATACGTTACTTATACTTAACATATATGCAATGAAAACGAGCTCTTACGATTTTTCATGGGAGTTTAAACATAGAGTAAAGAAAAGATTCTCTGCTACAAAGTCATCCATATCAATATTATAAATGGGAAAGTAACTCTGTCTGTCTGTTTGTTACGCATTCACGGATAAACCGCTGAACAGATTGAGATGATATTTGGTATGGAGATAGTTTGAATCACGGGAAAGAACATAGGGTCCTGAAAAATTTAAGGTTCCAGATGGACGACTTCTACGCGGACGGAATCGCGGGAAGTTTCAGATAATTTGTATAAAATAATTTGTTTTTCTTTGTTTATAATACTTTCTCAATTTTGTACAATAAAATCTCATTTACAGTAATATTAGAACTACATGAAATAATCAAATGTGCCTTTTTCTTTGCCTTTCCAAGGACACTCCCTCATATGCCACTTGTGATAAATATTCCCACTTTGAACGTCATAGCAAATTCCCAGTGCAGTTAGATACAGTTATTTTTAAGCTGTAGCACTAAATACTGAAAAGCAGGCCCTTATTAATTTCAACTATTTGAAGCACACAATGTGTAAGTAGTCTTACTGTTTGGTTTATTAAATGCCCCTTTTTTTTTATTCAAACCTATTCGCTTAAAAAAACCTGTCCTAAAACAGGTTAGGAACAAACAATAAAAATTATGAATATATAAAAAATATTAAAAGATTAAAAACCCTTGACTCAAAACAGTCCGTATAATACGCTGGGGTCCGGTAAGTAGCTGGGGTATTTAATATTATTTCATTTACTTAGCGGTCCCCCGACGTAATTTTTTTTTTGTCTAATTTAGTCAGTGATAATAATTGCATTTTACTAAATTTAGTCAGTGATAATAATTTCATTTCACTAGTGAATGTTTTTTTTAATCAGTTCATTATTTTTTAGTTTATTCTTTACAAACATATAAAAATAAAAATAAATCCTTTTTATAATATTATTGTAGATGTCGCTATTTGGTAAGTCATAACAGGGCAGTATTATGCTTTAAAATACATGTAATGGGCTGTTTTGGAGAAACCTGCTTGTTTAAGGCTATGGAAACTACCAGTTTATATCTGTAATATTCAACTAAAGTACAGAATATCTGCAGACGAAATCGCAAGTGGAAAACTAGTAATTGGGTGAATCAACTTTTAAGGTACTCCCCAATTTTCGACATGTCTCACTATGTCACCTTAATTTGGTAGAATGCAATTTTTTTTTTGATGTGGTATATATATTTAATAAATCAGACAATTAAACTTACTTTCTAGCTGACAATTTTAAAAATTCTTCTATGATTTACACAAATATATCAGGTAACGCAGGGGACGACGTTGTCCTCGGGTTTTGTATGAAAAACGTGCATTTTCCACTGCGTTACCATGTTTTTACAAAATTATAGAATTGGTTTATGATTGTGAATGGTGAAATCCGAAAATCTGATTATCTAATTTTAACATGTGTAAACCATTATCAATCTCACATATTCTAGTAAGTTTTTATTAGCGTGTAGAAAAGGAGGACTTCAAAAGTTGATTCACCCAATTAATATGACCAGGAGAGTGAAATTCTGTATGTTTGTATATATGTGAGACTGGAGAGTAATCTTTGGAACTACTGCATCTATTCCCTTAATATTGATATTTCGGGCTTTAAACAAGGAAATGACTGAAAAGGTACGTAATTAAATAAAGTTTAATTTATACAATAACATAATCTTTATTTCATAAATAACAGATGATAACAAACATAGTGCTTCTATTAAACAGGTTTAGTGGTGGTGCGGCACGATGTGGTGGACGCTGTGTTTGGCGTCGTTGTCGGTGACGTCACCGACGCGGTGCTCACGCTGCGACTTGTGGTACCCGTGGTACCCGTCCTTCACCTCGTACTCGAACTCGTACTTGGGGTCAGTCTGAACCAGAAAACAACCACTTTAATAACCATATACCACGTGGAAATAAGACCAAAGAAAGACATGTTTTGGGAACCTTGAGAACTTAAGAAGTTGGAACATGTTTGGAACCTTATACCACGCGTTTTGATAGACTGTAACTTTCCACCAAAGCTATGGTGTTAAATTTTAGGTTAGTTAAAATAGATTATTATTTTACTTGGATAAATAGCAAAAACTATAAGCCTACAGACGGTCACAATGAAACAAACATGAACACAAGAAACATACAACTGAAAAAGATTGAATAATAGAACACTTACGTAGTAGTCGACGTGTTTGACGTGTCCGTGCTCGTCCTTGATGGTGACCTCCTGCGCGTGCCCGTCGTGCTTCGAGATGTGCTGCGAGGAGTGCGCGGGCTCGTGCTTGTGCTCATGCCCGTACTGAGCCACCGCCACCGCCATTAGAGCAGCCAGACACGCGATCTGATTAATTAAAATAAAACCCTAGGTTAGTTAGTTACTCGTAGTAATAGTTGAAGATTTTTTATTTTATTTTTTTGTTTACGTTTTGAAGAAGGTACACGAGCACTCAGGCCACCTGATGGTAAGTGGAATCTGAGACCTATAGACATTTGAATTCTCATGAGTATAATCCTAAGACCTCAAATGCGTTGCCAACCCTGAGGACTAAGATGGAAAGCCACTATGCTAGTAATTTCACCGGTTGTCTTATCCCCACACCGGAACACAACAACGCGAACACTGTTGCTTGGCGGTTGGTTAATGGATAAGATGGTAGTAGTGATCCGGACTGACCCTCCACAGGGTCCTACCACCACTATTTGGAATTTGGAAGTCATCTTGTAGCGTAATAGAAAGAAATGGAAGTGAATATAAGGGACCAAAATGGTTCACTAAGAAGCTAAAAGTAAGAGCGCATAAAAAAATATCTGTGGACTCACTACATGTTCAAAAAGTAAAAAAAACCGAGGCTTAACTTATTTAATCTCAATATTTGTATAATTCTAATGTCCCAATAAAACAATTAAAAAGCAAGTATTTTACCTTAAAGAACATTTTTAGTATTGTAGTGATGTTTTCTTATGGAAACACAGTCGTGAACTGATACTTTTTCAATATCGACTATTGCTTTTATAATACCAATCACAACCGAAACAATATCAGTTCCAGAATAAGGCATAATAAAGGCATTCTACAATAAAACAATTAAAATTACAACGGTGCAAGTTGCAACAGTGCACTTGGAACGAATATTTTTATGGTTTTGGCATCGAGCTAAAATATTTCGATATCAATTCGTATTGGAATGCTATCTTATTCGGTAATGTAATTTTGTATCCTTACTTACCTTTTCAACCATAATACGAATCGCCATACATCCTACTCATATTATAAAAGAGAAGAATTGTAAGTATGGATGTTTGTTACTCTTTCACGCAAAATATACATACACATACATAAGTCACGCCTTTATTCCCCGAGTGGGGTAGGTAGAGCTACAGAATTACCAACAACTCTGAAAAACTTGTTGATAATTTTGTATCCACATTTTGCACAATCAGGCTAAGATGTTTACTTTGTTCAGCAAAATATACTAGACGGATTTAAGTGGGAATGAAAACAGATTATAATACAAAAAAAAAAAAAAAAAAAAAAAAAAAATACCTTACACTTAAGCTACCTTTCATATCGCTAATCCCTCGGAAACTGATTTATATGCGTACGAAGTCGTCGGCGGAAGCTAGTATTATATCTAATATATAAAATTCTCGTGTCACGGTGTACGTTATTGAACTTCTCTGAAACGGCTGGACCGATTTTAATAAATTTTTGTGTGTATATCGGGTAGGTCTGAGAATCGGCCAACATCTATTTTTCATACCCCTAAGTGATATGAAAAAATAATAGAAGCGGGCGAAGCCGCTGGCGGGTCGCTAGTAATTAATAAAGCCCTAGACTACTTTTAAAGAAAAGCTGTCGTTTATGTAACTTTTTCTTTTTTATAAAATCATCTAAATAATATAACTTAAGTGATAAACTAGTAACATACTTTTCAATGTTTGAGGATTTTTTCTATTGTACGATTTGGAAAAGATGTAATCCTGTTTTGAATTTCTTACAGAGATTTTCCTTGATTTTAATATTATAATTGCCTTTTTGCAAAACTTCGGATCAAATCTATATTTTGAACTATATTTACTAAACTAATTTTAAACATAAGTTTTGCTTTGTATTTATGTTTTATTGTTACTAAATCTTAGGTTGATAGCATGATAAAAAGTGGTAATTTGTAGTAAAACAAAGCTTTAAAAGTAAGTAAGTAACTTAAGTAGTACTCGAGAAAGGACCAATGTAATGTTTGACACTGCCTCTTACTCACAGACGATAAGAGTTATTCATTTGTTTTGCAACAATCAATTTATAACCCTATGATCTTTGAATTAAAAGCTTCTGACCATGATTGATGCATGTCAGCTAAAAGTGTCGAACACTGGTGTTATTACCTTACGTAAAACTTTACGTTGTAAAGTTATAAATAATACGCAAAATTATATTTAACTTTCATTGAAAAAAAATCGAACAAAACGTGTGGTTACGAAATAATCATTGCAAAAACTGCAAGTGCAGTGCGGCTTAAATTTTAATTGGCAATAAATTAGACTGAAATCCATACAAACTTGGTTCTTATCGGTGTTATAAAAGGAGGGGTTAATTTTTGAATTGTATCAGTTCACCGCTGTGACTCAACGAGTGTACAAGAAAAAAATCATTATGTTCTCAAAGGTGAATACAAATATCTCATATGGAACAAGTGTGTGTGGATAAGGTTGCCAGTGCAGAAACATTTAAAATTTGATTGAGACTTAAACGTTAGCGTTCAGCAGCTAGTCACTCGTTTGACAGTGCTTTGATATCATTCTATCCAAAATAATGCGATTAATAAAATGACAACAGTATTTTGTTAACAATCATAGTAAATGAATTTCATATTACCAGCTGCATTCGTTTGGAAACTGGACTGTCAAGTTACAAATTTAGTACATCATGATGAAGATGGTGATGATGATAATGATGATGGGTGGGGACGTCTGGCCGAAACAGGGGGTGGGCGAACAGTGTTCCCCTTGGTTGAGCCGTAGGTTACTAGCCCGACGACGCTCCCATCAAGCATGGATCCCATCTCCTTGTTTTCCAACTAAGGATGCTTCCGTTTAATTTAGTAAGTACTGTAATATATTTTTTGAAATAGACCGCGTGTCTGGCTGCTCTAATGGCGGTGGCGGTGGCTCAGCACGGGCATGAGCACAAGCACGAGCCCGCGCACTCCTCGCAGCACATCTCGAAGCACGACGGGCACGCGCAGGAGGTCACCATCAAGGACGAGCACGGACACGTCAAACACGTCGACTACTACGTAAGTTATTTCCAGTTGATACCAAAAAGTATTGATAAGCTTCTTCTGAGCGTAGTTTATAGAACTTGGGGGATTTTTCAGACTCATCCTGAATACAAATTCGAGTACAAGGTGGACGACTACCACACTGGTGACCACAAGTCGCAGCACGAGCACCGCGACGGCGACGTCGTGAAGGGCGCCTACAGCCTGCATGAGCCCCATGGCTCCATCAGACACGTCGAGTACCACAGCGACAAGAAAACTGGGTAAGATCTTAGTTTTTTGTGTAGATGGGGTATGTAGAATAGTAATCTTTAGTTTTGCTTTACACTAGTTAGTGCCGATTTTCTTTTCCAATAAAGTGAAATGAAAGAAGAGAAAAGTTTAAAGTTATGAAGAAAACCATCCTAAACAATACTGGGCTGGAATTCTAAAAGGTTATAACTATATCGTTTTTGACCTGTTTCCGTATTGTCAACGTTTTGATAACTCTTATGTCATTTACAATAATGGCGACTGTGACATAAACGATTCTTAAACGTGTCAAACACGATATCGTTTTAACGCACCTGTTTGTACGATCATGCCCAGTGATTGATTAGTAAGTAAAAATAAGTTTCATTTTTTTACCAGATTTTTTTTTGCAGTTTCCACGCCGAGGTCAAGCACAGCACCCACCACATTGTTCCTGAGCACCACCACCACCACTAGACTGTCATAAAGATTATCTGTTGTTTTGTTGTTAAATTTGTTAATAAAATATTAATACAAATATAATAATGTATTTTTATACTCGTAATAAAACATAGAGCAAATTTTAACACTGAAAAAGGCAAAGGTAACATAAGTACTTTATTCATAGGTGTGTGGCAAAATAAATTGTTGGAAAAAAATACATTTTCATGATATCAAACGTAATCTACATTTATACCAAAAAGATTTGTTTTAGTAATACCAATGGGCCGAGCACGCTGTCACGGGACTTAGTGTCAAATGACGCCAAACGCGAACTAGTGTCAAATATTATTATGAAATTATTAAAATGACAGCCACCCGGGGTTAAAATTGCTTAGTAATAAAAGGACTTAAATAACACAAAACACACTTTTATTATTGTATATACGTTGGAATATGGAATACACGACTTAAACTCCCGACCCTATGTCACAAATTGTACCGTGGCAGCGTGCTCGTCCCACTGATCGCTACCACCATCTTATCCAATAACCACCCGCCAAGTAACAATGTTCGCATTGTTGTGTTCCGTTGTGGATATAAGACAACCGGTAAAATTACTAGCATAGCATTCCATCTTAGTCTTTAGGGTTGGCAACGCATTTGGAGGTCTTAGGACTTGTGAATTTAAATGTGTATGGGTCTCAGATTCCACTTAACATCAGGTGGACTGAGTGTTCGTGTGCCTTCACCTTATCTTAGGCCTACCACTTAATTTTATTCCTCTTGTAGTGTTTCCGTATTTTGTGTAATATTTAATTTTGTTATTTATGGTCGAAAAAACTTCACACTGGTCAGAGGATTAGGTGCTTTCATTGACTTCAAAATATATTTATTTAATCGAAAACTAACTTGCCTTGCCACAAATCAATAAAGTGGAAATCGGTATCTGATCAAAGATAAATCAATTACAAAATTCACGGTCTTAAATCACGTCAATGAGAATGAATGTACTGATGTCAACATTTGGTGAACCTTAAATAAATAAATGTATAAATCAACTAATTAACACATGAGCTAAGTACTTTTTAAATTTAAAAGTTCCAGAGGGAACAACGAGAATCGAAATTGGCGCAGAAGAAGTCACGGGCAGAAGGTAGTTTATAATAAAATAGCGTGGCTGTGTTGTATTTCTATCACTGATTTGGTTTTCTTGCTCGCTGACAGGCCGCTCCGGAACCGGAACACGACATCTTTCGGGCAAGGCAGGCTTCAAATATGTACTTTAAGTTCTAAAAACGGAAATTGAATTTCTGTATTTGAGAACGACGTTTCATTGTCAACGTCAATCAAAATCAAATCAAAAACATTTGTTTAACACAAAATACAGTCTATATCCTCCTGGATCCACTAACGCCATATCTAATCAGATGGGATCCAATAACAGTTTTGAATTTATATTAGGTACGTAAATAAAAAAATGCAATTTTTTATTTATTAGACAGGGATCCGTATTTGTGCTTGAACAAAGGATTATTTCGGCTAGCTGTTGTAGTCTTGCTCGCACTCGCATCTGACAGTGTATTTATCACTTATGTTTTATGGAAAAACCAACCCAGGGACATTAAAAAATTAGCTTAGGTACAAATACAGGGTGACATCGAAAACTTGATCAGACACCAGTTTTTCGGACTCGGTAATTGATGGCCAATTTCAACTAATATTAGTTGCAAGAAACAAAAGCTATTTATTTTTTGTTAATTTTCCCCTTAATTAAATCACCAATCTAGTAAATCAAGGTTACCCTATTTTTAGAATCATACGCTCTACGAGGGCTGCACTGAAAGTTTCGGGAATCTAATACTTGAAAGAAAAAAAAGCGATGGTTCGGTTTCAATTGTTTTTTGAAGTCGTCGAGTCGCTGCTGAAAATGGAATTGTCCCGTGAAAATTTAAGAGCTATGATTTATTACGACTTTAAAAGTGGATTATCACAAAAACAATGTGGAGACCGGATGATTGTTGCTTTTAGTAATGAAGCACCTTCAAAGACGACAATATACAGGTGGTATGCAGAATTTCAACGTGGCCGTCTATCCCTCACGGACGACGTGCGTGAAGGTCGACCAAAATCGGCAGTCACCCAAGAAAACGTCGATGCTGTGCGTCAGCTGATAAAGGAAGACCGACATCTGTCATATCGGGAGATTCAAGAGTGTTTGGGCATTGGAATGAGTCAGATACAAATCATTTTACAGGAACAATTCTGGGGTCCTAGTGTAAAAGGGAACAAGTCGACTTAACTCGTAATAAAAAAGGGTATATATACATGAACAGAGTATACTAGACTTAAACCCTTTTTCACTTGATCTTCAGAAGACTTATACCCTTTTTCACTAGGACCCCAGAATTAGGCGTGCGAAAGTTGTTTTCCCGTTGGATCCCTCACTTATTGTCTGAGGAGCAGAAAAGGACTCATGTCGATTGGTGCCTCAGCACTTTGAATAAATTCAACGGAGGAAGCTCGAATGCAGTTGTTAGCATTGTATTCGGTGACGAGTGTTGAATATATGCATATGAGCCTGAAAATAAAAACCAATCTCGAGTATGGGTCTACGAAGATGAGCTCAAGCCGACAAAAGTTATTCGTTCTCGCAGCACGGCCAAAAAGATGGTGGCTACGTTTGTCTCCAAATCAGATCACGTGGCTACTATTCCTCTTGAAGATTGTAGAACAGTCAATGCCGATTGGTACACCACAGTTTGTTTGCCGAGTACCTTTGCTGAATTACGAAAAAAAACCCTAGTCGCTGCATTATCCTTCACCACGACAATGCCAGTCCTCACACCGCTCGGAAAACAACTGAGTACCTGGACGGTGAAAAAGTCGAATTACTGGACCATCCTCCATACAGCCCCAACTTGAGCCCCAATGACTTTTTCACATTCCCCAAAATTAAGGATAAGTTTCGTGGTCAGCGGTTTCAGACGCCGGAAGCAGCAGTGTAGGCTTTTAAAATGGCCATTTAGTCGACCCCTACTTCAGACTTCAATAAGTGCTTTAATGACTGGTTTGATCCCATGGAAAAGTGCATAAAATATAAAGGAGAATACTTTGAAAAACAATAAAAATACTTTTATTCAATTTAACTGCATATTTTTTTCTATTCCCGAAACTTTCAGTTTGACCCTCGTAAAGTAGAGACTATAATATACCTACGAGTTTATTTTAATCAAGCTTGTTAACAACTTGACCGACATTTGTTTCTTGCTCGATTTTAACTGTTATACTGACAAAGTAATTGAAACATGCCTTTCTTCAAGTCCTTCTCATTTTTCTCTATTACACAATTCAATAATGTATATTATTATTAGTTTTCGTCTTATACAATTTTTAAATTACTTTTCCTTTCTTTTGTTTACTATTATGTCAAGTCGAGAAAAAGGGTATTTTCATCTTCTCTGATATACCAGGGCCCCCGAAATTCAAATAATTATGATGGTCACAAATGAAGAACATCGTCGCTCTTGTTAAACAAACCAATGTTTAGATGATGCAACATATTTTTTGTTTGACACTTCTTAAACATTGTGTACAAGTGCCCTTATCTTTATCGCTTTGGTAACTCAAGCAGCCAATTAACGTGATTCACGATAGCGGTGATTCAGTAACTGTTCTACACCTTCCGTCTCCTAGTCCTTTCAAACCTTTACAAACCGAATTTTGAAGGTGAGTGAGTAAGATTATCCAATAAAAAGATAGCAGGTGAAATTTGAATAGAATGTCTGTTTATTTTACGTAGTTTGGTAATTTATAACGGAACGTGAGAATTTACAGAAACTTTCAAAATTGGACGTGGTTAAGTTATGAAATTATAAGTTTTAGAGAAAACAGGGATATATATTACTAGCATAGAGGCATTCCATCTTAGTCCTCAGCGTTGGCAACGCATTTGAGGTCTTAGGATTATAGTCTTGAGAATTCAAATGTCTATGGGTCTCAGATCCCAATTACCATCAGGTGGCCTGAGTGCTTGTGTGCCTTCTCCTTAACATACAAAAAAAAAAACAAAAAAAAATATCACATATGTATTTTCGACGGGTGCTAAAAGTAGTTTATTTACCTGAATATTAAGATAACTAATAGCAAAGTCCCGCACCATACAATACACTAATTAAATGCCTGATGTATATTTAGTTATGCATTTTCGATTATTAAATAGAAACTATACAATTACATACTTGGAAAACCCAATTAGAAAAGTTTTGATGTATCAATTCCATTATGCCATTAAAAAAAATGGTCTACTGTTATGGCAAAATAATTTGGTCGAATGTTCATTTGCCAAAACGCTACGAGTATTATCCATGGCTGCTTTTTTATAGTCACATGTCTAACCTAACCTATAGTTGCCGGCAAACTTCTTAAACATAGAGTTTTGTAGTAGGGGAAGGTTGGCGCATATAAATAGAGTTAAATTTACTGTGCAAAGTCAAGGTCACATGTTCAAGAAGTCGAAGTCGTTATTAGCGGTTTGGGTATCACGGAAACAAACAAAAAAGCAAATAGCATTTTGGTTAATATGGTAATGGTCAAGGATCGGACAAACCCCCGTCATTATCAAAACATATCCCTGTTCCGTACAGCAGAGACTTCCTTATGATGTTACGATATTATATTTTATATTATTTATATATTAACACGTTTACACAAAATATCCAGTAAGCGTAGCTAAATAGAAATCCCGATTATGTTACTGTAAAAGAAATTCAGAAGAAAATTAACCGAGTCACAAGCATATTGGAACAACAGTAAACCAATGTCAACGATTAGATATGCCCCAATGACGTTAGACTGTGAACATACTTTTTCAACTCATAAATGGGTCCTAAATACACAATCAAAAAAATTGGTCATACTTTATTATTGGCGAAACTGATTTTTTTCAACACAGACACCGGAATGTCAATCAAAAATAAAATTGTCGTTGAATAAATTATAGTATAATAAATCTATGAAATAACTAATAATATTTTTTAGTCTCCGCTGTACGGAACAGGGTTATGTTTCGAAAATGAGGGGCTTTTGTCTAATCCTTGGTAATGATATCATCATCTCATCATTCTTGAAGACATTAGCATAAAATTGAATTAGGTTTGATGTGAATAAAGATAATGTTTATATTTTTTATTTATTAACAAACATAACAAGCAACAGTGATAACAACAACTCTCGTGTCAAAAATAAAGCTTAGTGATGGTGGTGGTGCTCCGGAACAATGTGGTGGGTGCTGTGCTTTACCTCAGCGTGGAAACTGTAACAATGTTTGAAATATATCTCATAGTTTCATCACAGATTTCTGGTTATTAAAGTTCCGTTTAGCTTGAAAAATGGAATGAAAAGGAACGAACGGACTGATTGAATAGATGAATGTGAACGGTTTGTTCTAAACAAATGCCTTGGTGGTCTTAGGGAATTTCAAACAGACAAATCTTTGATAACGTGTGGCCAGGATAGAATCTTAACCAAAAACTTATTAATGTCTCATGGTCTTACCCAGTTTTCTTGTCGCTGTGGTACTCGACGTGTCTGATGGCGCCATGAGGCTCATGCAGGCTGTAGGCGCCTTTCACGACGTCGCCGTGACGGTGCTCGTGCTGAGACTTGTGGTCACCAGTGTGGTGGTCATCCACCTTGTACTCGAATTTGTATTCAGGATGAGTCTGACAAACAAAAGGTTTTATTAACTTTATTCAGAATCAAGCCATCCTATATGACGCGTTATGATGTCTTGTCCAGCGTGCCCATGCACCTGCTCCAAGCAAGATCTCCGAGAAGCGACAGACACGGTGTTAACTTTTGCAAGTTTCAGCCACCTATTTCAGTGCACATGGCGCAGCCTCTATGAAACCCAGCGCTATATCAGCGTATTAACTTTGCAATGTAAACCGAATGGTCACCTGTCACGTGCCACTATCAAGAGAGCTAGGTTAGTTTTAGTTGTTGTAGGACAGTGTGCAGGCTCCGTCCGGATCGCTACCACCATCTTATCCATTAACTTACCGCCAAGCAGCAGTGTTCGCATTGCTATTTTTCGGTGTGGGGATACGACAACCGTTAAAATTACTAGCAAAGAGGCCTTCCATCTTAGTCATTAGGGTTTTCATTTGTTGTCTTAGGATTGCAGTCTTGAGAAATCAAACGTCTATGGGTCTCAGATTCCACTTACCATCTGGTGGCCTGAATGCTCATGCCATGAAAAAAGCTGCCTTACGTAGTAGTCAACGTGTTTGACGTGTCCGTGCTCGTCCTTGATGGTGACCTCCTGCGCGTGCCCGTCGTGCTTCGAGATGTGCTGCGAGGAGTGCGCGGGCTCGTGCTTGTGCTCATGCCCGTACTGAGCCACCGCCACCGCCATTAGAGCAGCCAGACACGCGATCTGTTATTGAAAAATAGAATATGGTGAATTGAAATCACAAAACCCATATAGAATTCTGAAGGACATTAGAAACCTTCAAATAATTATATTAAAATATGTCCTGACAAATTTTGACCACAACATGTGAGTAGGTACTTAACATTGACACAGTCATGAACATTGTCGACAACTTTATAATTAATGGGGGGCGCTACTTTGCCCTTTGTTGCACTCTTGGGTTACCTGCAAACACGATCCACTATGATTCACTATAATAGTATATCAAACCTGGTGCACTGTAATGAGTACAGTAAAACCAGAATATTCTTATACTAATCTGTAGACATCTACCCCTGTGCCAATAAAATAACCGACTTGGTTTATTTAACATTATATCTCAAACTTTTTAGACCTAGAAGAACTGCTTTGCGAGGCTTGCATCATTTTACATGTTTTGTTTTTGATGGGATTCTAATATTAATTAATGTCTTCACTTCTGTTATGTATTTCGCCAATATGTCGAGTTATTTATGGAAACTCTCACGCACTTATCAGAGAAATAAGTCCATAGATATCACAATGATAGACGGCTGTGTACTGTAGTATGTTTTTTCTTGTACTTTAATATTTACCTTAACAAACATGGTTATAGTAATCCTTGGCTGTACTTCTGTTGAAACACAAATGTGAACTGATACAATTCCAAAGTAAACCGATTCTTTTATAATACTGATAACGACCTAGTTTGCATAAATTTCCTTTTTATCGGCGATTAAATGTTAAGCCGTTTTTGCAAATAAAATTGGTGCACCGATTATTACAAAATCGAGTATTGACTTAATTGAATGAATGTAACGTTGTATGGGAGTAAAATGTATTATTAATTCGATATCATTAAGTAATGAAATATCAGGGGACAATCTCACACAAATCGACCTAATCCCAAACTTGCTTCGGGGGTGGTACAATGGGTATTCGACTACAATAAACATACTTATATGTCTATAGAAATAAATAAAAACATAGAAAACACCCAACACTTAGGAAGAAATACTCGTGCCCATCACACAAATATTTGCCCATCGGGAATCAAACCCGGGCTAACGTGTCATCTACCGCGTATTCTTCCGTTGTTTGTTTAAAACGAGTGAATTTACATAAATCTGTTTTCTCTTCTACTGTTTTGAAAACATACACATAACACGCCAGGGCCTCTATTCAGGTGCGCTAAAGCAATATCGTGTTTGACACGTTTAAAAATCGTTTATGTCACAGTCGCCATTATTGTCAATGACATAAAAGTTATCAAAACGTTGACAATACGGAAACACGTCAAATACGATATCGTTATTACCGTGTCCCAGCCCTGCATTCCCAAAGTGGGGTAGACAGAGCTACAGAAATACCAATAACTCTAAAAATACTTGTTGATAATTCTTTAACCACATTTTGTACAATCAGGCCAAGAAGTTTACTAGTGTATTAGTGATAAAGCCCCTCGCCTAACAGTACTACAAGCCCTTATTCCCTTAGTTGCCTGACATCCACGGGAAGACATGGAGTGGCACAATTCTAATCTGGCAACCACACGGGAATATAGCAGCAAATAACTGCACTAGCATGGTGTTTCTTGGAAATTTGGCATTCATGTGTACAATGAATGATTGGTGCTACAGTATGAAAGATCCAGCTGTTAGTTGAAGCTAGAGTGAATAAATAAAAAATATAATAAAACTTGTAGAGTGTAGACATGATACTTTTAAATATCCAGTAATGTGTGTATACCCAGTTTCTTAATTGGCCATCTTTGCTTGTTATGAAACACGAGTGACAAATGTACTGTCAGTTGCGAGTGCGGGTGTGATAGCAATAGCCAGCCCAACGCTATTAAGGAGCTTTTATAACTCATTAAAAAAGTTGACACGATATATAAACATTTAATAGACCATGAAATAGAGAACACGCATGAAAATGAGAATTGAGTTTAATTGATACGATTTAGGAGAAAATGTAAATAAAAGCATATAAAATGCAATACACTAAGTTTTGACCCATTTATTGAGATTTTATATAAAATCAAAACTTTCTTTTAATATTTAGATTGTTATTTTCAGCATTATTTTATTTACGTAATATTTTATTTTAACGATATTGGCTTCAACATTTACTAAATAAATGCATTTTTTTAAGTCCTTTTATTTTAAACATGGAACAACAGCTGCTGTATTGAGTGTTTTTGCAGGGGTCTGAACTATGACTTTTTAAAGCTTCATGCAATATCTTATGAATAATTTACACCACAATTATTTCGCGTATACAGTTATTCCTCTCTTTCATAGCACTTTGCAGAGAGCCTAAGAAAGAAAAATGTATGTTCTTTATTGATACATTTTGCCTTGCACTGAATGAGGTTAGTCTGATTTTTTATTCAGTATTGTATATGACAGATGGTTATGATAATCACAAATTTTTCAATTAATAATTTACCCGGATAATTTTTAAGCAGCTAGGTTTGTTTTTTTCAGCGTTTATTATTTTTTATCACCATGGACCGCTGTTACGGCATAAATTACTCTAAACACCCTAAGATACAGCCGTTCATTTTTTTTTTTTTATTGAAATTTTAAGACCAAGTCATTACTAATTGCTACAATGTTCATATAAAACAAAAATTACGGCACTGAAAGCCTCAATGTAATGAATTATTTGAAATGACAATTGCACAAAGCGTAATCAATGTTGAAACATTGATAATTATTATTGCAAACGCTGCTTTTGCCCAGGTCTTAATTTAATGCCGATAACTGTATCGGCGATCGAGACTAAAATATTATTTGGGATAAGATCGGTATTATAAAAGAAGTAGTTGATATTTAAAAAATATCAGTTCACCACTGCACCTCTACAAGTAAACAACAAAACTATACAAATTGGAAAAATGTTTCTCAAGGTAAATTTTAATCCTGAAAACAATCGTAACAGAATAAACTTTGCAATTAAATAGACGTTACTATTATTTATACCCAATTTGTATTAAAAATAAAGTTTTAAAATTAAAATTAAATAAATACAGTAACGTCAAAATTCACATTTATTCTTACCACAGTAAATAACGTGTTTAGTTCTCTTTCTCTCGGCTTGGAATACTAAAATATAACCCCTCAATGTAGTAATGTTTTAACTAAGTAAAACTATATTCCATAATTATAAAATAATCAAACCTATGGCAATTGACTCCATATGTACCAGTGACTGGTGTATCTAGTGCATGTATACCCAGTATGTAAGACTTAACAGACTACTTAAACCACGATTCGATACTAAAATGTCTGGCAGCTCTTTACTATTTACATTAACATTTAAATAAAAACAAACCTTTTGGTTAAACAGGTCGCGTGTCTGGCTACTCTAATGGTGGTGGTGGTCGCTCAGCACGGGCATGAGCACAAGCACGAGCCCGCGCACTCCTCGCAGCACATCTCGAAGCACGACGGGCACGCGCAGGAGGTCACCATCAAGGACGAGCACGGACACGTCAAACACGTCGACTACTACGTAAGTGTTCTATAAACCTCTCGTTTATTTTCGAGGATTTTTATATGAAAGCCGATAGTGAGACGATAATGTTACTTAGATTCATATCTATGACTTTTTCTTTGTGACATCCTTTAGGCTTAACGGCCTGATAGATTTCAAATTACGGGTAACGTTGTGGTGAGAACCCTAAGCCTAGGAACAGGAGGCAAAACGCTAAGCGATGTTCAAAAATCGATAAAATTTATAGGATTTACGTAAGCTGATAACAGATGGCGTCGGTCGTTTATGTCAAATCCATTTATTTTGAGTCTAGTTGGTAGCCTAGTTTGTAGTGACCTTGCCTACGAAACTAGTGGCCCTGGGTTTAAATCCCGAAATTTTTGTAATGAAATGAATTAAAAAAATTATGCGAGTATCTGTTTCAGAGTCTTGGATGTTTGCTATGTATTGTATGTATTTCTCTAAATATATTTACCATTGTTTAGTACCCATAGTAGAAGCCTCGAGCTTAGTTTGTCGAGGTCAATTTGTGTGGTATTGTCCACTGATATTAAATTTTATTTTACTTTTAATGATGTTGTTTTCTGGTTCAGACTGACCCCAAGTACGAGTTCGAGTACGAGGTGAAGGACGGGTACCACGGGTACCACAAGTCGCAGCGTGAGCACCGCGTCGGTGACGTCACCGACAACGACGCCAAACACAGCGTCCACCACATCGTGCCGCACCACCACCACTAAATCTATTTAATTACTAGCCCCTTGTTATCATTTGTTATTTATGAATAAACATTATGTAATTTTCATTATTTATTTTATTTCAATTAAATGAAAGAATGGTGAAGATTTTGAAATTACTAGCTTACAGAAATTCCATCTTAGTCCTCAGGATTGATAACGCATTGGCAGTCTTAGGTTTGCAGTTTTAAGATTGTTGTTTTAACAATGCAAATGTCTATGGGTCACAGATTCCATTAATTATTTTTCCCATAGTGGGATAAAATCTATCTTTCTATCACGATTTTTTTTCAGTCTTCTGGCCTAATTAATCTGATATTGATGGCTAAATTTCTGATTTCAAATTCAGATATTTTAGTTTACATAATTCGGGATTTCCTGAATTTTAAGATCTCTTGCCATGGTATTCAATTCTATTGCAGTTATACCATTCAGGAAAGGGAAGGGATTTGAGAAAGTAACGTCAAGCAGTGTGATAATTAAAAATATACAGATGAATATTAATTAGTCACCCAAGCTGATAATCATGGGTATGGTTGACATGGGTATTTAAGCCTAAACCTATTTTTATATTGCAACTACATCGCATCTTAAGAATTATAGATAGAAATATTTTGAATTTCGACTTAGGTTTCTATAGTACTAAATTTATGACTCGAAATCGAAAGCTGAAAATGTTTGAATTAGGCCACTGTAATTCTAAAAGTGCGACATATACTTTTGGTATTGTATTTTGTATTTGGTTGGTGTGTTTGACCATTGCTCATCTTAAAAAAAAGTTTTAAAATTGTCATAACATTTATTTGTAATTATAACACTAACATAACAAATATCACATAGAGGTCCTAATTATGGAAAACAATCACAGTTAATGATGATGGGCAGAATCGTGTTTGGCATGACCTTCATGCTTAACCTCAGCATTGAATCTGCAAAATAAAAATGCCATAGTTTAGTCTTTAATACAGTGGATTAAAAAATTACTGGCTTCTTGGTGTAGGTAATATTAATGCTCATGTAAGTACTTTAGTAAACATGTTCCCTTGTCAATCAATTTACATAATACATAAAAACAGGATGGCGTAGTACTCTAATTTCTAAGAGAGCGCAGAGAAACCTCTTACTTAGAAATAGAAAACAATTATTTCACTTAATTTGTACAAGCTTACCATTGTGTTGGTGGAATCTGTTCTTGTTACTAGTAATAATATTTCTTTATTTTACATTGTTTACAATTTCCTATCGTATTTTTAGCATAATGATAGCTCTTATTAACTTGACAATAATGGCGGTCGATTTAAAAAGAATACGAAAGTGAAGGTTTTCAAAACAATGGACAATCTCACACAAATTGACCTAGTCCCAAACTAAGCTCTAGGCTTGTACTATGGGTACTAGACAACGATAAACATACTTATATAGAAAAATACATACTTAAATACATATAAAACATCTAAGACTCAGGAACCAATATTCGCGCTCATCACACAAATATCTGCCCTTACCGGGATTAGAACCCAGGACCGCTGGTTTCAAAGGCAGGGTCACTCCCAACTAGGCCAACGTGTCGTCAATAAGGTAGAATTAAGTAAAAACAACCCTCTGGGAGTTTGACGTCTTGTGGCATGCGTAGGTATTTGCTCAATTCACTGTTGGCTATAGTTAGAAACAGCATAAGAGAAAAATATTCGCATCAAGTACTGTTATTTGCTGCGATTATTTTGTGAAACTTACGTTTACTGAGACTGTACTTACCCATTCTTCTTGTCAGTGGTGTAGTGCACAATCCTGACGGTGCCATCAGCCTCGTGCAGGCTGTAGTATCCCTTGACGACGTCTCCGTCGCGCGACTCGTGCTGCGACTTGCGGTCGCCGGTGTGCGGGTCCTCCACCTTGTACTCGAACTCGTACTTGGGGTGCGCGTAGTACTCGTGGTGACCCTCGGGCGCCTTGGCGGGCACGTCGTGGCGTTCAATGTGCTGCGCGGAGGTGGCTGGCGCGTGGTGGTGCTCGTAGGTGTCCTTGTGTGCTTGGTGGTGGTATTCCTGTGTCTGTTTATGAGTGGGCTGGTGCTCATGTTTATGCTCATGACTCTGGTGCAGCACGATGCTCTGTGATGAGTATGCGTGATCATGCTCCTGCCCGTGACCAGACTGAGGCCGTGCGGCGCATAATGCAAGGGTAGCAGCAACCAGGAAGATCTGAAGTAGACAGAAGTCAGCTAGATAAGTGGGATGGCACACTAAGGTTGAATTTCGTAACCACAATTCAAAACAATAAGGTCAATAAGATAAATGTCTGTCTATTAGAAGGGTCGTTAGCGACATTTTTAATTCATACGACTTTTTGTCAAAATCAAAAAAATCTCTGAATGGATGGAAAGAGCAATCATTATTGTTTAATGTTTCATAGTGGTTAAGTTACAACTTCATATTTTTAACAAATTAAAACCTTTAGAAAAATTTAAAAAATTGCGCGCGACTCTGTCCGCGTAGAATTCGTTTATTGCTATTACCTCGGGCACTGTCTAATTTTTAATAAAAACTATGTGGGGGTTATTATGACATAACTATGCCGTTCTGTTTACGTTCAGAAAAAGGACAGAGCTATATAACTGTTATAGCTCCGTCCTTTACGGTCACCGTAATATATTTTAGACTATAACCTATCTGTGTGCCAAATTTCATCCGGATCCATTCAGCCGTTCTGCGGTGATTGAGGGACAAAAATCCATCCATCCAAACTATCACATTTCTAAATCAGTAGAATGATTGCGATTTTAATTGCACAACATTTTGTTTTGAAAATAATTAATTTATAGCTTATTTTACCTACCTTGGCGTACATGATATCGTTTTGAGTTGTGTAACGTTCAAGCGTTAAGTGCTTTTTGATATATTGTTACTGTAACCTGACACTTTTATACTTATCGTTCTTAATAAGGTATAACCAGATCCAAACTATAACGGGGAACCAGTTCTTTTGGCAGTGAAGCCAAGTGCAATGTGACCAGTCCCCCTGTCCTTGAATTTAAATGCAATCTCTTCGTGTATCACCTTGGAGTTGTCGTGAAATTTTAAATACTTAATTTTGACTTTTTACAATCACTTAATGTTCCTTTTGTTGGACCAAATTGTGAAATTAAGAATCAAGGCTTGTGACAACCCTTTGGCATACACAACTAAAAGGGCACAATAGGTTGAAGCCGCAGTCTTGTGGTACATGATAAGAACTTTCAGCACGTTACCATATTCAATATATTTTAGCTCTTGTTTAGACCTACTTATTGGTGGTGGTAGGACTCTGTGCAGGGTCCGTCCGGATCGCTACCACCATCTTATCCATTAACCACCCGCCAAGCAACAGTGTTCGCATTGTTGTGTTCCGGTGTGGGGATAAGACAACCGGTGAAATTACTAGCATAGAGGCATTCCATCTTAGTCCTCAGGATTGGCAACGCATTCGAGGTCTTAGGATTGCAGTCTTAAGATTATAGTCTTGAGAATTCAAATGTCTATGGGTCTCAGATTCCACTTCCCATCAGGTGGCCTGAGTGCTCGTGTGCCTTCTCCTTTTTTTTTTTTTTTTTTTTATTAGCCTATTTTGGTGTCCCACTGCTGGGCAAAGGCCTCCCCTCTTTTTCGCCATTCCTTATCATAAAAAAAAGAAAAAAAAAAAACAAAAATTAAATATAAATTGTAGAGAGACAGTTAATCTGTTCCTTTTTTTTAACTTGTGTATGTTATTTTTATAACCTCTCATCTATCATTTAATTATGTGCAGTGTTTTACATAAAAAGTAAAGACATTGTTGTGTTATAAGTAATTTTTAAACATGTAGAACATAATAATGTATTTGTAATTGGTTTCATATTATTTTAGAATATCAGATTTTTAATTATTCAGATGATATCATCCTCTTAAAATGTATGCTGAAAGCAAGCCCACTTTTCACAATGAAATATTCGTAAAAACAAGACCTGTTATATTAATAACTAAAGCTCATATTCTCCTCTATCAAAAAATATAATTTACTTTGTTATAAGTTAAAACTATTCAACAATATGAATCAAAAACCGCAACTCAAGTGCTACTTTCACTCCACCTAGATAGTTCGGGAGACTAGTGTGTAAAGTGTTGTGTGTTTCGCGGGAAACGGTTAAGTACTACAAACATAAAAATCAACAAGTAATAACAAATTTTCTATTTAAAGTCAATTGGTGCCATTTTCGATGATTTTAGTAGGTATAAACCCTTTAATCGCCTGTATCTCAAGAACTAATGATGTCTACTTAGTCGTGATAGTTTTCCTTTGAAATTCGTTATATGCTCTTTCATCAAAGATTTTTTTGGGCGGGGTCACTTGAGTCTAACAAAAATTTGCGCTTTAAAGCTTAATAGTTCATAAAACCGATTACTTAATCGAAAAACGGTCTTAACAAACTCGTGATATTTTTAAAAGACCTATCAGACAACAGCCAGGAAAAGTACTCTAAAAAAAATTTTTTTTTTACATTTTGTTGTACCTACCAATTTGTTGGCGTGACTAATATGCATATTTATATCAAATTACAGCTTTCTAGTACTATGAGTCTCTGCACTAGGCTGCGGATGGACGGACGGACGGACATGGCGAAACTATAAGGGTTCCTAGTTTGACTACGGAACCCTAAAAATGACCGGCCCAATCATCAACCTGACGGTTTTTCAGCTAAATATCACAGCCGATTTTTTTACGATGCTTAAAATATTAAATGATATACATATATCTGTTATTTTGTTTCTTAAGGATAACAAAGGTGGTATTACAGTAACTCTTCACTTTGTCGAATGTGTAACTTCATCGAACGCTGTTTTGTGCTGAAACCATTGTGTTTTTAGGGTATTATAAACATTAATTACGTAGGTTAGATGGTTAAGATACCCTGAAAACATGGTTTCAACAGAAAATAGCGTTCGATGAAATGATACATTCGATGAAAGGTGTTTCTATGAAATGATAGACACCCGTGGTTTTACACCTTTATTGCGATCACTCATATTTTAAGAAGTATGGTGATTCAAAAACGATTTCTTTTAATAGTTTTTCTGACCCAAAAAAAATAGCCAGATTTTTATAATTTATCCTCTTTAGTATTGTTTATAAGTTAAGAAGCAGTTATTGCAGTGCAACATAGTTCAATAACGGGCGTTTACAGTTATTTTCTGATAAAAACTTGAGTATTTTTTTTGGGTTACCTATCATAATGTCGAAATTCGTTACTCCGAATATTATTAGCCCGAAAACGTTTCCCTTTTTTCCACTTCGCGTAATTATTGTTTGCCCGAAATTACGTTTCCCATATTATTATGTCCCCTATTTTTATTTCGTCGCAATTTCATTTCGCTTATGATTCGAATCGCCACTTATTGAAATCCCGAAGTTTCATTTGCCAACTAATTTATTTGGCGTAAAGTTTTACTTCCGAAATATTACTTTTCCGCTGTGTCAAAACATCGAATCGCATGAGTTTGCGCGGGGTCGCAGTTCTAACCTAACCTAACCCACTTTTCTAGCGCCAGTTTGTTTCCGCGGGGTCGCAGTTCTAACCTTTTTTTTTTTTTTTTTTGATGACGAAGTGGATATGCATTTACGCATCCCCCCTGGCCTAAGGATGACCGTGCAATGGGGGGTATAACGGACTCTCACCTAAGTGAACTACCGTTTAAAACCACTCCGGCGTAACCCTTCTGGCTGGTTAACGGAGACGCCGCGGGACCGCCAAAGCATTGACCGCTGGGCGCCTCCCAGCCCGCTCCGAAGAGCACACCGCCAAAGGAGGAGACGACTACGTACGCACACAGCGATCTCCCCAAGCTGGAGGAGCCGTGCAATGTGGGCCCTTCACCCACGTGGCTCCCCATGAAGTTCAGGCGATCAGCAAAAGCTGGGTTCGCCTTCCCTTCACAGCCTGCATGGAGTGTAGGGTGCTTTCCGGCAGGCTATTCCCCCCAGTCGCAGTGACCGGGGTAAGTCCACGTTCCTTCAAGCACCCACACTACACCTGTCCCAGGTCTAAAATGTCCTCTGAAAACAGAGGTCACTAGACCCGAGACTCACGTCTGGGCGAACCAGGGTCGCTTTCCGGGAACGGGATACGGGGTCCCCTACCCGAGCTCCGTCCCTTCAAACTCCCCCTCGTCGCCCCCCTCATGTGCGCTCTTTTGGGGAGTATTTGGTTCCCCGGGCCCGCGCTGGCCCTGGAAAGTGGATATCCCGCCACTGGTTCGGTGGAAAAGGGAGGAAGGATGGGAGCTGGGAAGGAATGGGAAATCGGGAAGGTGGGAATGGGATAGGGACGTGCCGCTCTTAGTCTGGCCCCTCACCCCGAGCCTTTCCGGTATAGGTAGCCCTGTTCGGTATAGCCACGGGGATCATAGAGACACGCAAGCCCCCCCACCACGGCAAGGTGGCAGCACAATCGGGGGGGTCGCAGTTCTAACCTAACCTAACCCACTTTTCTAGTGCCAGTTTGTTTCCACGGGGTCGCAGTTCTAACCTAACCTAACCCACTTTTCTAGCGCCAGTTTGTTTCCGCGGGGTCGCAGTTCTAACCTAACCTAACCCACTTTTCGTGCCAGTTTTTTTCCGCGGAGTCGCAGTTGTAACCTACTTAACCCACTGTTCTAGCACGAGAGTCGCAAAAACCAAATCATAACACAAAAAAGCGACAAGCAACAAATTTCCAAATGCCGGGAATAATTAATAAAATCTGTTGCAATTTTTTTTATGGCATTCGGTGTAATGATATTAGGGGAAATGAAATTTAGGTGTAACGTAGCATCGGAATTATGAAAAGTGGGGTAACAAATCAGTTGTCAAACAATAAAGTTGGCAAACGTTCTTCGGGCTATTGAGTTTCGGGAAAACGTTAATTCGGGGAAACAAACCAGCGGCGTTTCGTAAGTATGGTAAACAAAGCAGATGGATTTTAAAAATTCGGGGAACTGTTTTCGGACAAGTGAAAATCGGACAAGTCAGTTTCGGAAGATCGATAGGTTACCTTTTTTTTGGTAAATATCCTAATTATTATAAAGATCAACATTCTTTTTTTAGTATTATTTAAATGTTTTTTTTATGTTAAGGAGAAGGCACTCGAGCACTCAGGCCACCTGATGGACCCATACCCATAGACATTTGAATTCTCAAGACCATAATCCTAAGACCTCAAATGCGTTGCCAACCCTGAGGACTAAGATGGAATGCCTCTATGCTAGTAATTTCACCGGTTGTCTTATCCCCACAACGGAACAACAATGCGACCACTGTTGCTTGGCGTGTGGTTAATGGATAAGATGGTGGTAGCGATCAGGACGGACCCTGCACAGGGCACTACCACCACTTATTGCAGTTATTGCAGTGCAACATATATTATTTGACATCAACCGTATAATACTTAGGGTATTATACAAAACAATAACTCAAGTTGTTATCACAAAATAATTGTAATCGCCTGTTATTGAACTATGTTGCACTGCAATAACTCTTTTCACTTCTCATGGTCGTAAAGTCCTTCTTTATGCTGGGTATAGGCTGCATAAAATCGTATTTTATGCACTAGTGCATAAAGTGTTGTTGTCATCTAGACTAAGACAATTAGGGCCTGCGCAAACCGGCGGACGGGACGGCAGAGTATTTTAAATTTATCAATGTATATTTTTTGCTATTCCAATTGAAATAAGGTGTAAATTTCAATGCTATGAAAAATGCTCGAAGTATCCGCTACGGTTTCAGAGCATTGAAATTTATACCTAATTTCAATTGGAAGAGCAAAAAATATATATTGATAAATTTAATATACTCTGCCGTCCCGTCCAACGGTTTGCGCAGTTAAGGGCCCTACAGCCAGACAGACGAGGTGACTGCACTAAATAAACTTGATATTTGAATACATTGACTTTAATTTAATATCCGTGTGGTTTCCGGGTTAGAATAGTGCCACTCCATGTCTTCCCGTGGATGTCGTAAGAGGCGACTAAGGGAATAAAGGCTTCTAGTATTGTTAGGCGATGGGCTTGCAACCTGTCACTAATACACTAGTAAATATCTCAGCCTACTTGTGCAAAATGTGGTTACAGAATTATCAACATGTCTTTTTAAAGTTGTTGGTAATTCTGTAGCTCTGCCTACCCCGCTCTGGGAATGAAGGCGTGATGTTGTGTATGTGTGTTTGTGTATGACTTTAATTTATTTGCCTTTAATGTTGCATGTAACATAAAAAACTATTAAAGTTTTCTTATGTTGCATGTAACATAAGAAATATTAAACTATTAAAGTATTCCGTTCGACCTAAATTAAAAGTTTCAACAGAAAATTCAAAAAAAGTTTAAACCAAAATACAGTGGCGGGAAAGAGGTTTTTGTCTCATTTTGGACTATTCATTAGTTGTTTTCTTCGCAAAACAGGCAGTATTGCGTGCGACCTAAGTAACAAGCTTAAGAAAAAAAAATGGAAAAAAAAGGAGTGGCGGGAAGGGGATTTTGTCTGGTTTTGGACTATTAATTAGTTGATTTCTTCGCAAAACTTATTGTGTTACGGATTTTGTTAAAATGTTGTGAAGTGAAGAGGATTATTTTCACACCTAACACACTGATGATTAAAAATGCAAAAGAACTTATTGAACAGACATTGCCGCCTAAATCTAAGAAAATGTTTTTAGCTTTATTACTGTTTTATTTCGTCATAATCGAAATGAAAAACAGAGTGTACAACTCGGTCTTCATTTTACCCTTTCCATACCATAAGCCTGGGGTAAAATGGTTTGTTTTATGCCAAATAAAAAAAGGAATCAAGAGATAGCTAAATTTATATCGCAGTCGGACTTTCAAGATAATGTTCCACAAAACCGCCCCGCAATACAAATTTGGCTCCTTTTTTGTGCAGTCGTGTAAAAACTTACACATAATGTAATATTACACTTCAATTGTACGTAAGAAGTAAACAAAACAAGTAATCTTTCATGAAATATATTTCATACAAAATGTATCAAAAGAACAAGTCACTAGAATTAGATAAGAAACAGAACATATATAACAATGGCGGCTAAACTTCGAGTTTAGTGATAATGATGATGCTCAGGCACGATATGGTGCGTGTCATATTTCACATCGGCTTGGAATCTGAAACAAAAATATATCATTACAATTTAGATAAAAGTTTTTTCTTAAACTGGGCACACAATTGTATAAAACCTTGACATCCATCATGCAAACCCAACTGACTTTTACATTAAATTTCATGTCATAAAGCACAGCAGCAACCGTTTTAATGGTCTTGAAACTTTTGGAGTCTTAGTTGAGACGTTTTTTTATGTTAAGGAGAAAGCACACGAGCACTCAGGCCACCTGATGGTAAGTGGAATCTGAGAGCCATAGACATTTGAATTCTCAAGACTATAATCCTAAAACCTCAAATGCGTTGCAAACCCTGAGGACTAAGATGGAATGCCTATATGCTAGTACTTTCACCGGTTGTCTTATTCCCACACCGAAACAAAACATTACGAACACTGTATCTACTTTTTCACCGTATTGCATTATAATAAGGTCCAATAATACATCTCTTTGTATTTCACTTTACAAAACTAACAATGTTCCTGGTTAAAAAGTTATTTATTAATTGTCATAGGAACTTTTATGTTAAAGAGCGTCCTGAGCATTCGCATGTAATATTTGAGTGGTGTGGACTAGTCCAAAGCCGAAGCGTGTGCGGGTCGTTAGTAAGTTATAAACAATAGAATTTGAGTTACAGCAGTAAGGAATAAGGGCTTATAGTACAGTTAGGCGATGGGCTTGCAACCTTTCACTAATACACTGGCATAATTATCAACAAGTATTTTTAGAGTTGTTGGTACTTTTGTAGCTCTGCCTACCTCATACTGGGAATGAAAGCGTGATGTCATGTATGTAGGTGATATATAGGTATGTATGTAGAGTTTGAGTCTTACCCGGAGTGTTTGTCAGCGTGGTAGTTGACATGTCTGATGGAGCCATCAGGCTGGTGCAGGCTGTAGGAGCCCTTCACGACGTCGCCGTCGCGGTGCTCCTGCTGCGACTTGTGGTCGCCAGTGTGGTGGTCGTCCACCTTGTACCCGAATTCGTACTTGGGGTGAGCCTGGTTGAAAATCATTAAACATTAAAATAAAAAGTCCACATGTACTGCCACGCCCACATAAGAATAAAAAGGGGTGGCTTTATGTGCTTCCGCGTGAACGACTTGAGATGACAGCTTGCGTGCTTTACTTTATACCCGCCACATTTATCTAAAACAGTGTCATCAGGTTTAAACAATTGTGAATACTCAACTACTGAATCAAAAACCATCGTTGGGTCATTCTTCTTTTTTACCGACAATTGACAGTCCTCATTTTACCATACGTTATCAGTTATAGTATTGATTATTAATGTTTTAGTGTTTGAATATATGTCCAAACATTTTTTCATGTACTAAATAATCTTTCACTTTCTCTATCCAGTGTTTTTTTTTATAAGTTTGTTTTTCATAGGATCGCGTGACAGTAATACAAAATTTAGTCTCCTCTGAAAACGGCCACTCTGTCACAGTATATTCTGAAAAACCACCTTTAAGAAAAAATCATTATCGCCACAGAAATAATCATAAACTAGTCAAAATAAAAATTCACGCAACGTATTTTAAAATAAACAATTAAAACCATAATTATCAATAGTTGAAAAACGCAAAATATAGAGAAAATTAAATGACGATGTATTGTCGGTAAAAAAGTAGAACGACCCGTTATAGATTGAATGGTTACTATCGAGGATTTTGATTCTAATCATGTTTTCATTATTAACAGTCACAGAAAAGTCACAAAATCATTATGTTGATTCAGATCTCGGAAAATTAACGTCTCTATCATGCGTCTTATGGAAAGAATCCGAACTTAAAGTATATACTAAAATTAACAACGATTAAGTTAAGTAATTTTTTAAAGGAAACTGTAAAACAAAACGACAATTTATGTCAATAATATTGTTTTAATATCCGTTGTTTTCACGCCAATTAAAAATAACTCCGATAAATTAAAGGAAACGATTGTTTGACGCAATGTGTAGGAAAGACTAGGGTTTGGCATTTCCCTTAATGTAGTTATGAATAATCCGGTACGTGTTGAGCCATTACGTGACGCGGGCAGTAAAAAAAAATTAGGCCGTGTTGTAAAGTGTTAAAACTTAACAAATTCCAGGAAGTGAGAGACAGAAAGTACCCTCAAACTTTACCTGAAAAATATTTGAGTTATCCCTGAACTAAATAAAGAACAACAATCTTTTCCACACCAACGTTACGGGCTCTTCCATCGATTTGGATTCAAAATGGATATAAATATGTAGGAACCACAGGATTATCTATTTAAAAATCACGAAATGATGGTGTTTATATAATTTCCATACTGGACATAATTTGTCCCTTGAAAAATAGACTAGAGAATAAGTGACTATGAATTAATTGTCAGTAAAAATATCAAAAAAGATGGTACTAAACTATTCAGATAAGGTTTGGGACTTAAATATTAAGAATTTAAAAAATAATAATTATAATGGTATATCAGTAGGTGAGTAGGTTTTTGATATACTCGTATTTCCTCGCAATAGGCGTCAAAAATATTTAACAACGACGAGTCGAGTACTCGTCCATCTATTGCTCTGCCGTGCAAAACTTAAACAACAGTAAGTGCAAAAAGTAAGTTTCGATAAAAACGCAAAAAAACCCTTTCAAATTACTTTTTTTTCACTTAACCTACGATTGTTTACAAATGTTTGAATGTAAAAATAAACTATGAAAGACACAACATATGATTACGTAAATATAATTATTTTCAACTTGTCCTGAAATAAAATATTTGGATTTTTCCAAATTTGATACATTTACTGTGCCCTCTGATAGATATGAAATCGTAATAAAAGCAGAATAAAGTGCAGTAAAAAATCGGGTTACTGTATACAAGACTCGTACACTCATTAAGACGGTGCTGATTGCATGCTAAACCACAGTATCATAGGCAATTTACTGTTATTTACTTAGTATAGGTCACTATAGATTCTTCGGCTATATTAAAAATAATACACGATAGTTAATAAAAAAACTGTAATTCTAGTTAAAATTTTGTGTAATTACATTACACATAATAACTTATTCTAAAGAAGTAACTTTAATTAACAATGTATCACAAAATCAGACTTTGTAAGGCACTTTATCTTATTATTTATGTTAAATACTAAGTACTCTTATTTTATACTAATGGTAATGGCACATATTAATGAGATCGTTAGAAAATTATTAAAATTCAGACTTTTTCGTCGCGTAGGTACATTACTAAAAACTCACTGAGAAAATACTAGTAAAAAAGTTTATATAAGGGGCCACTTGCAAGAATAATGCTAAACGAGCTAAATTTTCTTGCGTATTATGTACAGACACATCAGATAAGTTATCGTCGTCCACTCCGTCTGTTTGTCTATGAATTCCAGAATCTCTTTGCTGTGGTCCCTCATTTATCATTCTGATTTCTTCATCCTCACCATCCTCTCCGTCTTCTGCAGAACCTCGGCCACTTGACCCTGATTGTTCGGAACCAGATAGTTCGGATGTGATTGCAGCGCCTCAATTTGAGCTAGCCGTATGTGGACCATAAGGAGGAATTTCTTCGTACTTAGGAGGGGCAAATTGATTCCCAGAATTAACAGCCCCTGTGCTCCTGATTGGTATCGATTCTAAGGAAAGTCGTGACGCCGCCTGTGGTGGCGTAAACTCTTGTGGCGAGGATGGGAAAAGATCATCACTTAACAATAAATCATTAAAATAACCTGGCTGCTCTCTATTTCAGATGATCTATTTTGCAAATCGGTTATTTGTACAGTAGTTAGTTCTGTTAATTGCGGAATCGCTGGCTGGTGCAGACATTGCTGTGTTATTGAAGTTTCAAGGTCAAGTTGCAAATCTTCTGGGCTAACTATGGGCTGCATATATTTCGTAAAATCATATTGGTGTACAAGATCAAAGGAATTGGCGTATTCACTTTGTTTCGGTAGTGGCCAATCAGCGGTAAGTACTTCATCAAGTCGTTGCTTTTTTGAATTGGATTTACTACAAGTTTAGTACTCCTTTGACTTTGAGTAGTGGTAAAGTTTTGTTTGTGGTTACTTTGGCTGGGCAATTCATCGTTGTTTTCTAAACTTATAACTATGGCTTTAATTGTTTTTGTTCTGCTATTCATTTTTCTGAAAACAAAATAACAGACTTATATAAAAACTCAATTTTCACATCAATACTTAGATAAATATAGAAATAGGTACATAGGTAGGTAAATACGTTTGTGCCAAACTAGGGACCCGGCCAGTGTTTCGCACAAATTACGAAAAGTGGTAGGTATTTGGGACAATCAACTATTCTTTGAACATGAATTATACAACACTGTTAAACCAAAGCCCGGTATAAACTATATTTTTATCAATATATTCACTGTCAGTAGGTACAAGTGAAAATAAGCTATACAAATGAGAATAACATTTTTGCAAACCACTATTTTCATACAAAACTGGGGACAACATGGTCCACTACTTTACCAGTGAAGGAAGACATTTTAATTCTTTAATAAATATTATCTACGGGGTTATAGAATTTACTGTTTAGGTATCTGTCTAATAAAAACACGCACACACACAAGAAAACCCATTTAGTTTTTGTTTTTACTTAAAAGCCTTACAAACTTAACAAAAACTGTGTACAAAGAACAATAGTTGATTGACCCATTTTCATATATCATACCTACTTTAAAACAATCGGACTATACGTTATAGGAAACAAAAAACAATGTTGAAACCGGTAATATAATTAGAATTAGTAAGTTAACTTTAATAAACCAATTGGGAAAGAAATAAAGACAAGAATTAATTATTTATAAAAGCAAACTAACAAAGAACTGATTTGATAAAAATGAGTATCTGGAGTCTGTTTTTAATATACCTTAAGTATATTGCAAAATAAATGTTATATGTTAATTGTTATAATAACAAACATTTAGGTACTTACCTCGACGGTCCACGTGCTCCGTGACGCCAGACGGTCTGCTTCGCACAACGCGGGAACGCGACTGAAGACCAAAATCCGATCTAATGCACAGTAACTGCTGCCATGGCTACAGCACAACACATTTGAAAACAGTCAAATTACTGTCTAAACCGCATTAAGTTAGTGCAGTACTGTACTTTAGATTGTATGATGCTATTGTATTCGGGACCAATTTACCACCTAAATAACAGTATAAATATTGTTACTGTGTTTTACGTGGTTTTTTGGAAATGGTTGATAAGGATTAAACGAATTAAAATAAGGGTTTGATATTTTTACTGTGCTTTAGCTCAGTAAGTTTGGTACAAAAAACAATAACATTGGAAACACAGTACAATTATTTTAGTACATTTATATTTTACTGCATTTAAATCTGTTTTCGGTATAAAAGTTGACACCTCTTCACTGTCTAATTAAGGTTTAAAGTTAGATGTATACTGTATTTTAGTCAGTGAATTGTCAAAATTCGTGGCCGTAGTCATTTTTACGGCACTTTAGTTAGTGTTATTAAAATTATTCACTGACTTTTTGTCATTTACTGTAAGTGGAGGCTTCGGTTTTCAACGGTTCCCATCGTCGAAATCATAATTCGAGTACACACAAATGTGCGTCTTGTTGTACTTATTCTGCCTCACAAAAAAACAAAAAATCGCAAAAGTAGCACTTACTGTGGTTTAGGATCTGCACGGCAGTGCTAGTGTTCCGGCCTCTTTATTCGTAGCCCTTGTATTTTACGACCCCCGTGTGGTTGCCGGGTTATAATAGTGCCACTCCATGTCTTCCCGTGGATGTCGTTAGAGGTGACTAAGGGAATAAGGGCTTGTAGTACTGTTAGGTGATGGGCTTCCAACCTGTCACTAATACACTGGTAAACATTGCGTGATTGTGCAAAATATGGGTACAGTATTATCAACAAGTTTAGAGATGTTGGTGTTCTGTGGCTCTGCCTACCCCAACCTGGGAATGAAGGCGTGATGTTATGTATATTGTATTCTAAACCACAGTACTTACGTAGTAATCAACGTGTTCTTCATGACCATGGCCATGGCCATGACCATGGATGACCACTTTGTGTGCCGGGCCATCGTGACGTGACACGTGCTGGGACGAAGTCGCGTGGCCGTGTCCATGCCCGTGTTGAGCTACCACCACAGCGACTAAAGCAGCGAGGCACAACACCTAAACAAAAAAAGTAGGGTAAAATGTCGAATTGTCGTATCTCAATTTCAGAAGCCAAAGCAAATTCAATCCTATTTTGCTGGAAATAAGGTTGCATTTGCTACATGAGTTTTATCTGAGATACTGCCATTTTTGTTAGCAGGGCAGAATTAACCTAAGCCTTAACTACTTAACCTTAACGTATGTTCTATGAGAACTTGACAGCGACAAACACTCATTATAAAAGAAATATATAGGTAAAACAATATTCATAAAAAGGCATCTAGGGCCCGTTTATCGCGGTCGATAAAGCATCCGTCACTCTGGCACTGTACTTGACAGAAATTGACAAATATTTTATCCACGTTTAATCACGCGATGAACAAGGCCAAATAAGCCCCCAAGACTTGATACTCGAACTCAATATATCTATTTGCCATAACTGAATCCCCAGGCTCAGTACCGTTTGTTTCATAAGCAGAATCACTAACAAAATGGTATTGCGTCACTATGACATATTGTATGGTGATAAAAAAAAAACACTTTTCAAAAATGGAATTCTAACGTTTTTATGTTTCACTTGTTTTAATCGCAAAATTTTAGTAAACTTTTCAATTTTTTTTTTATACCTTTGAATACATTTTGTATTGAAGTATGTTCTGCAGTCTTAATGAGACTAAGTTCAGCGGCAAACTGATACTAATCGACTAAAAACGACCTCTTTTATAATACAAGTAACAATCAAGGTAATATTGATTTCACTACAAAGTCTCGGCCGTAAAAATATGCACATACCAAACGCAATTTCAGATCGTTTCGAAAACGTTTGTTCTCTCTGTAGATTGGCTCCATGTGACATTGGATTTTATTTACACATTATCTTAATAGTAATTACGCAATTTCTACTCTTATTGACACAAATTCGGATTAACAAAAAGCAGCCTCATTGATGCAGTTTTTGCATCGGTCAAACGCGTTTTTTGCTTCTTTTTACAGATATTAGAATGACGAACAACGCCCATTCATTAATGTAAGATCTTGAAATCCTTAATTTGACTGTTCTACCGCGGAATCATCTAGAACAATAAAATCTTAAATAGAGAATGCCTTAAGGCATTAAATTCGTAATTTTCTACCGTAGTGTATTGTGCATACATTATAAATTTATGAATCAGTAGCGATGGCAGGACATTGTGTAAGGTCCATTCGGATCGCTACTACCATCTTATACTTTAAAAAATTGCCACGTGTTCTCATAGTGTTCCGGTGAGGCGTTAAGTCAACCGGTAAAATTACTAGTTTATAGAGGAATTCAATCTCATTCCTCAGGGTTTGTCCTACAGTTGCAAACTTAGGATATTAGTTTTAAAATTGTAGTCTTGAGATTCCTAATGTTTATCCTCGTAAGGCCAAAGGTATTTTTAGGACGTTTCTAATAATGACCCAGTGTTCTAAATAAAGGCACATATGCTTGAAGCCCAGAACTTAGAATTGCTTTAACATATTTAAATGACATACCTATTCCAGACAAAAGTCGAAGATAAAATTCCGTTTCAAAAATTTATTTAGAAAAAAAATTGTTCGAAAAGTATGTTCTTATTTTAGGACTGTGAGCCGCTAATTGATAAATTTCATCATTAACTTGGGCCACAAGAAGCATAATTCTCAGTCCTAGAAATAGGACAATGGGCTTTACGGGGCTATGGGTTTCTTATAATAATTCTATGTCAGTAAATAACCATATAAAATTAAAAATAAAATTGCCTATTTCCGACCATAAAAATAGTTACATCTAAGAGACTATTTAAGTACTAAATATCTTGACAGCCGTCAAACAAACAATCGGTCCATCACGTCAAACTCCTCTCTTTTTACGTCGAGGGTTAAAAATACATCCGTATGAATAATTGTTGAAGTATGTATCTACGCATTTAGCAAGTACCAATAAGTTTAGTGGTGGTAGGACCCTGTGCAGGGTCCGTCCGGATTGCTACCACCATCTTATCCATTAACTACCTGCCAACGACAGTATTCGCATTGTTATGTTCCGGTGTGGGGATAAGACAACCGGTGAAATTACTAGCATAGTGGCATTCCATCTTAGTCCTCAGGGTTGGCAACGCATTTGAGGTCTTAGGATTATAGTCTTGAGAATTCAAATGTCTATGGGTCTCAGATTCCAAATACCATCAGGCGGTGTGAGTGCTCGTGTGCCTTCTCAAAAAAAAAAGCAATTCCCTTACAACTTGACCGAAATTGCATAATTGGCATTTACGTGTTACGTTGGCCTCAATTTAAGAATTAAACAAAGTAATTGCCAGGATCCGTGCCAAATCAACAGTTTAATACAGTCTTAGTGGTATTATAAAGTACATCCCGGAAATTCTTTGCAATCAAATATTGTTGCGTATGATTTAATAATATGTAATTAAGTACTACGATTGTGATCACTTTCTGATAATAATGGTTTTTAGGGTTCCAAAGTGCACAAGGGATAAAAATAAATCAATAAATATAACTGGATATTGTCACACAAATTGACCTAGTCCCAAACTAAGCTCTAGGCAACTATGGGTACTAAACAACGAAAAACGTACTTATGTGGAGAAATATATACTTAAATACATAGAAAACATACAAGACTTAGGAAACAATACTCGCTCATCCCACAGTTATCTGCCCTTACCGGGATTTGAACCCAGGACCGCTGGCTTCGGAGGCAGGGTCACTCAGAACTAGGTTAAAGTGTCGTCGAATCCTTATAGTTACGCCATGTCTGGCTGTCCGTCTGTCCGCGGTTTTACTTGGAGACTTTTAGTACTACAGAGCTCTAATTTGACATAGTTATACAACTTACATATACCATTACGTCAAAATTTTTTTTGTGTAAAGCAACGTTTTTTTTTACAATGTAATATCAAGTAAGATTTCATTGAATAGCTCTTAATATATTGTATATGTGATAATCTAATCATTTTTTAGATTCGGATGACTAAGGAAATATTTATTTAGAATAACCTCCTGCTAGCCTGCTAACCTCGTCAGGCAATCCCTTACTTTCCGCGCCTAGGCAATAATGTACTATTTTGCTCAGCGTCAAATGTACATGATCCTATTTATTACTATAATTCTATAGCTAAGTGTATGAAAATTATTCCAAACACAATCCTTATAATATTGTTCATGAATAAATTGAATTAAATTGACTCGTTTATCGTTATTCTCTAAAGACAGGGCATTATTTCGGGATATAAAGTGTTCTATGTTCTTTCCCGACGAACATAAAACACTATCTCCATACAAAATTTCATCTAAATCGGTTCAGCGGTTTATTTGTGAAAATGTAACAGACAGACAGAGTTACTTTCACATTTATAATATTAGCATAGATGTATTAGTATTGACATATGCTGTCAGACGGTCGTATCAAGCACTTAACCTTTTCAACGCCATTGACGGATATTTCCGTCATGGTTGACAGCGCAACATATACCTTAGTATCTATGAAGCAAAGTTGACATTCTCTGGCTTCGTATTTGACATAGCGCTGAAAAGGTTAATGACAATTTCGTACATTATCGTAAATCGTTTAGCTAGTTATGCATCTTTTCTATGACTAGAGGCTTTCTTGTCGATAGGTATATCAAGGCTGCGAGCAGGCAAGCTCATTGTATAACGAGCTAGATCACCCAACGGTTAAGCTACCTAATTAAGAAGACACTAACTAAAAATGTTGTTTGTTTGCCGGTATTTTTTTTTTTCCTTCGAGTGTATAAAAATGTGTTCCTTTAAAGGATACGTGGCGGAGAGACAACATAATTTCTACACAAACTAGCGAGTATAGAAGTGAAAGTATAGTATTCTACGGTTTTAGTATGATACGCACGAGAAAATTATCTGTATGAGTATATAATAGTTTGAGTACGATTATCATAAAAGTGGAAGTGTCATAATGAGTTTTTAATCCAGCGTTTATCATTAACAAACATGAAAAAAATACGTTATGCGCGTGGTTGCCGTGCCCGCGTGGTTGCCGGGTTAGAATAGTGCCACTCCATGTCTTCCCGTGGATGTCGTAAGAGGCGACTAAGGGAATGAGGGCTTCTAGTACTGTTAGGCGATGGGCTTGCAACCTGTCACTAATACACTAGTAAACATCTTAGCCGTTTGTGCAAAATGTGGTTGCAGAATTACCAACGACTCTTTTTGCAGTTGTTGGTATTTCTGTAGCTCTGCCTACCCCACTCTGGGAATTAAGGCGTGATAGTATGTATGTATGTATGTAAAAAAATACGTATTTGCGTAGGAACGCGCGACATCTGTTCGTGGATTTTTTAACATTACCTACGTGACTTATTCATTTGACTCAAAGTGTAATTTTGATGTACACACACTGACACATCGCTCTATGGGTTTTTAAATGATATACCTCAATTTAGTTCTTGATTTCATTAACTTATTTTATTTTTTCAATTTTTAAATTGAAATTATAATAATACGTCTTGTTTTTGACCTTAAGCGCTATTTAGTGGTGGTAGGACCCTGTGCAGGGTCCGTCCGGACCGCTACCACCATCTTATCCATTAACCACCCGCCAAGCAACAGTGTTCGCATTGTTGTGTTCCGGTGTGGGGATAAGATAACCGGTGAAATTACTAGCATAGAGGCATTCCATCTTAGTCCTCAGGGTTGGCAACGCATTTGAGGTCTTAGGATTATTAGTCTTGAGAATTCAAATGTCTATGGGTCTCAGATTCCACTTACCATCAGGTGGCCTGAGTGCTCGGGTGCCTTCTCCTTAACATAAAACAAAATCGTTTTACTGTTGACCAGTAGTTCATGTGCAAGAAAGAGAAATGGAGAAACCAAAGATAATAAAAAACGTGATCAATTCATAAGCGCTAACATGCCAGTTATCATAGATGATAAAACCTACTACTTGAAGCTCGAACTATTTTTTAAAGCGAGTTTGTAACGTTATATTCGACAAAATCCCCCTTATTCATAAATGTACAAAACACCTATTTTAGTTAAAGTGTTATTTGTCACTTTCTGTCAAATTCAAATTTCACAATAAAAGATAAGGACAGCCGCTAACTTGAACTCAGCCACTCATCAGTTTTAGCTCTGGAAATCTATGTGACCTCTTTGATGTGTTTTAGTATCTTTTATAACTGGGCTTGCAACCTGTCACTAATAGGCTGGTTTAAGCATCTTAGCCTGATTGTGCAAAATGTGGTTACAGAATTATCAAAAAGTTTTTTTTAGAGTTATTAATTCTGTAGCTCTGCCTACTCCACTCTGGGAATGTAAGAAAAGGCATCTTTTGATATCATCGTTAATTACGTTAAGAAAAATTAACCCCCTCTCATACTTCTATAGCCTATGTCACTCCCACGACAAAGACGAATCTAATGACATCTCATAATGTTATAATCTATCAAGCAGTTTAGGCTGCGGAGAAAAATATACACATACACTCGAAAAATCATGTCCCTCGTGAAGCAGTCGAGTAAAAACATCCATCACCATTAGTTTACAACTTGTTGATACAATCCAATAAAATAAAACGTCGTAAATCCATTATGATAGCCTCGTATACAATTACCAGACATGATGTAACAAATACGTAGGTTACTCGAACCAGAATTGCAAAAATGTATATCACATGTCGGCTTCCGAAACCGAACCAACCAGTTGTGAAGTAAATTTATACGATGTATAAAGAGAGCTTTTGTTGCAAACGTGCTCATTCTTAAGTACCTCGGTGTGGTAGGCGGCAAAATGTTTAAGGTAGGTACAGTTTGGAAATAATGGATAATTTATTTTAATAAGTTTTGCGCTGTGGGTTGCGGTGTGCCTACGAAGCTAGTGGTCCAAGATACGATCCTCAGCTAGGGCGAACTTTGTGTGAGCAAGTATTAGTTTGAAGGTCTTAAACGATTTCTATTTATCACTATAAAATCCTATTTCCTTAATTAAATATTAGTATAATTTAAATTTGTATTTAGGACTATCAATCAATTTAAAAAAAAACTTTTCAACCCCCGACGCAAAAAGAGGGGTGTTATAAGTTTAAAGTGTAAGTGTGTGTGTCTGTCTGTGGCACCGTGGCTCTTAAATGGATGAACCGATTTGAATGCAGTTTTTTTAATGAAAGCAGGTTTTCTAGCGGTGGTTCTTAGATATGTTTTATAAAAATCGGTTTAGCCGTTTTTGAGAAATTGAGCTTTTAGGCGGTTAAAAGCCCCCAAAATAACGGCGGCACCTACTTTCAGAGCTAATATCTCTTAAACGGCCCAACCAATTTTCATGAAATCTTGCTAAGAACCATCCAGATTAATGTAGCTTTATTTTAAAAATCAAACCTGCGTCCTAATCTGTCCATCCGTTGGGGAGTTAAGATGCCACAAACAGACACTCAGATGGAGAAATTTAAAAAACTTTCGACTAAATAGTCTGTAAAAAAAAATCTAAAAAGAAAAAACAAAGTAGCGGCCCTATGGGCTGATTGTTTGATAAGTAGATAGTTAACTGAAGACTGACACTAACTAAACTGACACGTCGGGACCGCTAAGTAAATGAAATAACATAAAATACCCCAGCTACTAAGCGGTTCCCGACGTCTAATTTTAAGTCCATTTCTTATTATTTTCGCACTACATGGCCGGCCCATAAGATTCGCGGAAAGTTCTGGATGCGAGTATCTTGGATGGGAAATTGAGGAAGACCTTATTCCTAAAGTGGACAGGTTTTTGCTGACATAATTATGATGCTTATTTGTTTGCCTTCAATGCTTGACATTTTTGTTATCTTGAAGAACAACTCACTTCTTAAAAGAACTGTGAAGAAAAAAAACCATACATAATGCGATAACGTTTTTCTCCCCTTATAAATATTATTAAAAACTGTGTGGTTGCCGGGTTAGAATAGTGCCACTCCATGTCTTCCCATGGATGTCGTAAGAGGCGACTAAGGGAATAAAGGCTTGTAGTACTAAGACAACCGGTGAAATTACTAGCATAGAGGCATTCCATCTTAGTCCTTAGGGTTGGCCACGCATTTGAGGTCTTAGGATTATAATCTTGAGAATTCAAATCTCTATGGGTCTCAGATTTCACTTACCATCAGGTGGCCTGAGTGCTCGTGTGCCTACTCCTTAACATAAAAAAAAAAAAAAAAAAGTACTGTAAGGCGATGGGCTTGCAACCTGTCACTAATACACTGGTAAACATCTTAGCCTGAATATGCAAAATGTGGTTACAGAATTATCAACAAGTTTAGAGTTGTTGGTATTCTGTTGCTCTGCCTACCCCACTCTGGGAATAAACGCGTGACGTTATATATGTATGTAGATCTTTACGTTTTTCTTTTCAAGATTTTTTTTATTGGAAAGAAACAAATAAAAAAAAAACGGAAACATACAAAGCTAGTTTTTCATAATATCTTCAACAAATTCAAAAATTGTTGAATACGGATCAGATTTAGGGGTCGAGAAACGTTATCGCCCGGGGCTTAATTTATTTGGATTATTTATGACAGCTAAGCGTCTTAATGATTTCAATGCAAGCCGACTTTTTTAACTGTGAAAAGGTTTAGTTCCCATTACTGCCAAAATTAGGTATCCATCGTTTATTTTACAAAACACCCAGCATATTAAAACCTTTCACTTGACCTTACAGATGTAATGGCATTGATCTTTCTCAAGAGGATTGCGAAGTGCCTACATTTACCGTAGATTTTTTGGTCAGGATCATGTTTACATTTATCCACCTATTTATTTTTGTAAGATGATAATTTTGGTCTCGTTTGCGTCATATTTCCCTAAAATACAAATCATAATAAAATATTCATAAATCATGCAAAACAGATCATGATTAGCGAGAGAGAAACAACCAGATTTTGTATGAAAGTTTCCAGCTTCTGTCTACAAAGTTTAAAACGTTTTTTGTTACAGTTGGTGGCGGTAGCGGCATTGGCCGTACTGGCTAACTGCCAGGAACATCACTCACACTCATTCTCAACAGTTATCTCGCATGGACCTTCCAAACAAATCGAATACAGCTCCCCATCCCACATCCAATCCCACACCCCATCCCAAATCCCATCCCGCTTCGATTTCCCAGTCCAATCCAACACCCCATCCCAAATCTCATCCCGCTTTGATTTCCCAGTCCAATCCCAATCTCAGCCAAGCTCTAGTCAATACACACTCCCTACCGCAGAGGAAGCTGAAAAACTGCCTCCTCCAGTCATCAGAACTTTCATTCCCAAAGAACCAGCACCAGTTCATCAAAACCAAGAACCTCCAGTACCAGTTCAACATTACTTCACTCCTGTCAGCTTCCAAAAGCCAGTGCAGCCAAACCTAGTCCAGTTTAAACCAATCCCAAATACCCAAGTCTACTCAACTCCTATCCAGCATCAGACCATTACTTTCCAACATCAGCCAGCTCCTGTGCTTCATCAGACCGTGTCGGTTCATCATTCGTCGGTTCGTTTTGAAGTGCCTGTTCATTCCGCTCCAGTTTATCAGGAGGTGCAGCCATCACACCATGAAGCATCTCACCATGAGGAGTCACATCATGATGATTATTATGTAAGAGTATTTACATTTACTTAATCCAAGTTTAGCATCAAACAAAAGTAGCTAATTCTAATTTCAATTAATAGCTTTCATCTCTGTTAAGGTGCATGTCGCCAATGTCGAGTTATTTAAAGACACTCCCAGAGACTAACTGGTGCCCGCGTAGAAAAATAAAACATAGCTTATGTTACCCAGTGATAAGATAACATAGCATCGTACTGCTGAAACATTTTTTTAAATTGGTTCAGTTGTTTCGGAGCCTATTTATTCAATGCAAACAAACAATCAAATCTTTCTTCTGTATAATATTAGTTTAGAAATAAGTCCATGGATATAACTAGCGAGGGCAATTCTTTGATATAAGAGTAGGTACTTTCTCTTGTTGACTAAACTGAAGCGAACCCCATGACAATGTGGGTTAGTTCGACGCGTTTCTCTCAAGTCTCTAAAAATAAATAATTATCGCGTAAGAGCATATTGCTCACTGACTTAAGAAAATGCGACTATACCCAAGATACTCTAGCGGCCGAACCCTATATTCAAACCGTGGATAGATAATGCTTACTTCGGGTTAAAATTTGACATTTGCCCATACAAAATGTGTCAAATTTTGATCCGAAGTAAGGCTATGTGTCCGCGGTTTGAATATAGGGTTCGGCCGTTAAATGGCACGATTTTACAGCTGTCAACGTAGTACAAAATGAAATGAATGAGTCACATGTTTTTGTACTAGGCTGACAGCTGTCAAACATAACTTTTTAGAGCAAATACATTCCCTAATGTTTATGCAGTGTTTTCAATCTGCGACCGCGTGCTTTGCCACTTAAATTGACGTTGCGTAGAATTAAATACTGGGCGGGACTTCGTGATAGTTATTAAAGAAATAATATTTTTTAATATTTTTTTGTTTTAATTAATCACGCGAGATTTTTTCAGTTATGATCGAATAAATGAGTTACGAATTAATGAGCTAGTTTTTTATTTTTGTCGAGTGTTATAATGCGAAATTTAAGTTGTTAAAAAACGTTTTAAATTAAAAAAAAATCTTAATTTTTTGGATGCTTTTTTAAGCTACTGGATTGATTTTGAACTTAAAGTTATTACTGTTGTTTTCATTTTATATTTATTTGCTCATTTTCTTTAAAACTTTACCAAGTTAGTTATTTTTTTACACAAAAAAGTTATATAATTGTGGTAAAAAGTGTTTCGTACATTTTTTAGACGACAGTTACAGCAGTAAATTGTATTTTTTTTAATACCTTGTAGATGTTAAGACGATTCGTGAATATACAATATTCTAAACCTCTTACAGCAAAATTCACAAAACAGTCGCCGGTTTCAGGTCGATTAATCAAAATCAAATAATAAAAACAAAAAGTAGCTCGTACATTCGTTGAAAATTTAAACTATCTTTCGTGTTGCGCATTCAATTTTGTAGAAATAAAGTATTTCAACTGTAAAATACGGTGACATTGCGTAATCAAAGGAATGGGTAAAGAACAAATAACATGGCGTCAATTTTAACGGGCCGTAATTGACGCACCGTTAAGCTCCGGTGTGGTTGCTCTTTTATTTAGTTAGTACCAACACGAGTCCCGCGATGGAGACGTCGTGAAGGGCGTCTACAGCCTGCACGAGGCTGACGGCTCCACCAGAACCGTGGAGTACTCTGCTGACAAGCACAACGGGTGAGCATCCCTACTGTTTTCGAGAACGGCACGCAAATATACCGTAAGTACCGTAGTACCGGGGAACAGCCGTGACTCTACCGCATCAAAGTCGTTCATCGCTAGTTCCTCAAAAACCATCCAAATTTTCAGAATAAAAAGTACCCCATGTCCTTCCCCGGGACTTAAATAATCCCCATATCAAATTGCATCCCAATCGGATCAGCGGTTTATCCGTGAAAGCGTAACAGGGTCATACACAGATTTAGGTCGTCTTTCCAGTGGACACATCGCAAATTAACGTGTTTAAGGCCTAATTTTCTGGCTAAGCCCATTCCCGCGTAAACGGCGACAGGACTGCTTTAGACCTATCATATAAAAACATAACTTATATGCATTCAAACTTTTAAGTATTGACCACAGGAAAGACAACTTTTGTTTTTAAGAGGATTGTGAAGCGATGCCTAAATGCCTAAATATTCAAAAATCGTAAAAATCGGACCACGTTTAAGGGGAAAAAAACGTTATCGCTTTTTGTATGGATTTTTTTTGCTTCACAGTCCTCTTAAGAGTGTGTAACCAACAAACAGACAGACAGATAGAATTACTTTCACATTCAAAATTGTTCACTGCTCACCTCTCCAAATAATAATTATACCCTGCCACATTTCTTTTTTGGTTTTATTCATAGATCAAGACATCAAATGAATATTAAAATGGCGAGAATGAAATGAGTCGCCATTTTACAGCATTAGCTTTAACTATCTCATCGTAAAATCTCAAAACTGCGAATTAATATTACTGTTAATCTATAATCTATAGGTATAATTACATTATCCGTGTGGTTTCCGGGTTAGAATAGTGCCACTCCATGTCTTCCCGTGGATGTCGTAAGAGGCGACTAAGGGAATAAAGGCTTGTAGTACTGTTAGGCGATGGGCTTGCAACCTGTCACTAATACACTAGTAAACATCTCAACCTACTCGTGCAAAATGTGGTTACAGATTATTAACATGACTTTAGAGTTGTTGGTATTTCCGTTGCTCTGCCTACCCCACTCTGGGAATGAAGGCGTGATGTTATGTTATATTTATGTTATCATTAATTAAAGAGGTAAAGTTTGTGAGTTTATGAGGTTGTAGGGGGTAATTTCTGGATCTATTGAACTGATTTTGAAAAATATTTTACCAATAGAAAGCCACGTTATTTGTGAGTGTCAAAGGCTATGTCGGTAAGGACCAAATAGTTGGACCTTAATTAATCGTAGTTAACCATACAAACAACAAAAGTGAAAAAAGTTCCGTTGTGACACGAAAATGATTCCTACAAATATATTTACTATGGCTAATTTTCATGGCACAACGGAAAAGTTTAATAGAAAAATTGTTTGAGTGAATTAGCTTGGCCAACTTTTTGGTCCTTACCCATGCTTTATTGACGGAGTCGTGAGCAACAGTAAATAGTTAGCAACATAAAAAGCGTCATCGTCAGTTGCACTGATTTATTCACAGGCATTTTAGAAATAACCTAGGTCCTTTTTCAAACCTATGTATGGAAAAATATTACTCAGGAATTACTCGTCATTAACTGACTCCGAAACATACATCTTTAAATATTTTTTTTTTATTTCAGATTCAATGCTAACGTGAAGAACGATCACTACAGTCAACACCAATAAAGTACCTGTTAAATAAATTATTATGTCAAATACCTCTTTGTAATTATCTTAAGTTGTTAATAAAGTTAAGTTGTAAAACGTCTGTGTTTAGTTTTCATGTGATACTTTAAGTCATTTAATTTGAATAACATTTTAAGTGTGAGGTGTAGGTAAGAGTTACGAATTTCTACGTATAATTACAAAACGTATTTGCATCGATATAGTAAATGTATATAGTTATAGGCAAACTTATCCAATGAGGGATTTCTTCCAGTTAACTATACTGTACGATGTTTCAAACATGCCGTAAGGAACGCCGCGTGAAAGTAAAAAAATATATTTATTTGTATATTTACCATTCAAATGTACTTTATAGTCGATCAAGTATCGTAATCGAGATATTTCATCGCCGACCTTGAAATAAGTACCGTCGAGGAGATCCGGTGCCCATCTGTGGTCGTCATCATCAGTTCCACTTCACCAAGTGATACTTTCTGAATGCAAATACTGGACTTGTTACTGTAAATACCAAATCGCTACAATACAATACAATACAATACAAATACTCTTTATTGAACACCAAAAAAAAAAACAGAACACGGAACAGTACATTTAAGTATTTTTAAATCATACGTATACAACAGGCGGTCTTAACGCTAAATAGCGATCTCTTCCAGACAACCTTGTAAGAGAAAAAACTGAGGACACAAATTAATGGCAGGCGGTGTAAACTAATTCGTTTAGAACACGAACTAAGTAACTACAAGAAATAATTAAATTATTTCAATTTTGAAATACGCTACCTAATATGCTACCTATGTGTATGCCTATAATATTCGAGTTCTCTCAAATCCTCGCCTTATCTTATTTGATACTGACTTGGGGGAATGACTTTTTTTTTAAAAGAACCTTTGCCTTTATTAAATTGGTAAAAAGGAAGCCAGCAATAAATTGCATTGTATGTACTATGTATGTATGTAAACACTTTATTGTACAAAAGAAAAATCAAAACAATACAATGAATAAAAAGATGTACAAAGGCGAACTTATCCCTTTAAGGGATCTCTTTCAGCTAACCCTTGAGAGATTGTCACAGGGTACGATTGATAATGGTAACTCATGGACTCCCCCCATAGAAGAATAAGCTCAAATTTTCTGAAAACCTTTAAATGAAGTATTACGGAACCTTAAAAAGCTATAGCAATAAACCAGCAAACAAATCTGTCACGTCATTATTATTAATTAAGTAAAATAATTATGATAATGTTAAATTCATTAAGTTACATAACTTTTGACGATGAACTATTAATGAGTTTTCGTTGTTGGCCCAGTTACCTACAAAGTACATTAAATGAACTCATTAACCCGCTTAGCGTGCATTAATTTAAATAAGTACATAATAAAGCCAAGCCTTATGTAATTGACGCATTAGATGAATGTATCTATAGTCAGAGACTCATTCACGTACTAATTCACGTACTACTTGGATCTTCGTAGTAGTTTTTTTTTTTTTTATTTTTTTTTTTTTGCTCTGTCACAATTCACAAGCGGTTAAATAACAAAGGATCATTTAAAACTACAAAGTTGTAAGCTTGCAACTCGATGACAACTATGCACAGCATTCTACTTTCTTTCTTTTTTTAGCCTATTTTGTTGCCCCGTTGCTGGGCAAAGGCCTCCCCTCTTTTTCGCCATTCGTCCCGGTTGAGTGCATGCTCCCGCCATTCGCTTTGAAACGCGTCCATTACTATTACATTTACATTTATTTATTCACTTAATTATTTACACCATATTCAGACACGGATAAAAAATAAGTTAATACACAAACAATTGTATTAAAAACCATGGAGTTTACTTAGGAGAATAACTTATTAAGAATAATTATTTTAACAATAAAAGGAACAATTTTCTTAATAGTCGGTTATACGACCTAGCCATACGCACGAGAGGATCATTATAAAATACATTATTTCTAGCAAGTGGTATAGAAAACAGTTGAGGTATACGACTAGGCCTGGCGGCTTTTAAAAAAAACTGGACCAGCAAATCGGAACATCAATCGGAAAGTCTATTTTATTATTATTATTATAGTGGTGGTAGGACCCTGTGCTGGGTCCGTCCGGATCGCTACCACCATCTTATCCATTAACCACCCGCCAAGCAACAGTGTTCGCATTGTTGTGTTCCGGTGTGGGGATAAGACAACCGGTGAAATTACTAGCATAGAGGCACTCCATCTTAGTCCTCAGGGTTGGCAACGCATTTGAGGTCTTGGGATTATAGTCTTAAGAATTCAAATGTCTATGGGTCTCAGATTCCACTTACCATCAGGTGGCCTGAGTGCTCGTGTGCCTTCTCCTTAACATAAAAAAAAAAAAAAAAAAAAAAAATATTATCTTCTAGAAATGAAAAAAAAAATAGTTAGGAAAAATAACTTTATGATAATTAAAATATAGTTTAAACTAAATCACCTTGATTATGTACTGCCAGCTCAATGGAACCCTGACCCACTATAGGACCGTGTCACACTGATATTAGAAAACAATTTGTTTGACACTTCTTATGGCTTGAATTATAACTTCATTGTGACACAGTTTTATGGTGGATCAGAGTTCCATTTGGCTGATAGTACCTACTAAGGCACAGGAAGGTTAAGTTAGACTCTTAAATGATATTTAAGAAAAAGAATTAAAATACTTTTTTATCTCTGGCAACGAGACCTATATGTACAAATACCACAGACAAATAAATCAAATAATACATAACAATAAAAAATCAAATCCTTTTTTTGCATACCTAGAGACGCAAAAACACAGGCCACCTGATTGTAAATGGAATCTGAGACACAAAAACAATTCTGAAGACTACATTAAGACTGCAATCCTAAGACTGCAAAAGCGTTTCTAACTTAAAAGTAACTTAATCTATTTAAACCTTTTCGCGGTGTTAGCTAACCGGCGGATACCAAATCGCTGAAATATGACACCGCACAAAATTCGTCCTCTAAGTAGGTTTAGCTCTAGGTAGGTAGGTAGGTTTGAGAATTCAAATGTCTATGGGTCTCAGATTCCACTTACCATCAGGTGGCCTGAGTGCTTGTGTGCCTTCTCCTTATCGTAAAAAAAAGAGATTTGTAGTTGGACCATAGAGAGTTATAAATTATCCATGGCAATGCTCCAGCCACACGACCTGCTGAGTAACTCCGGTCTTAAACACATACTCTACGCTCCTTGCCTCCATTTTAAAATACAAGTTCATTGCGACAAAATTCCACGCCAGTAGATACTCACGTTACACAGTGGCAGGTGGTGATTTAATAGTTTTAACACTTTAAAATGCACAGACGATATTGTAAAACATAAATAGTGGTGAAAGTTGACAGGTTGTACCCAATCGTGCATTAAAAGTAGCATAATATAACTACTAGATTTGTTTTCGAAGACTGCATACTTTTAGAGAAGCCTTAGTCCGTAGTTAAATAGAATGTTGTAACCCTGATTAAAAAAAACATTTTTCTAAAAGCTTAATGTTAAATAACTATAATATTGTTATACTTACGTAGGTAACTTTATTAACCTGGTCAGTATCGTTATGATTACCGATTTTTCTGAAATACACTTCGGGATTATAATACCGGGTGTGGCCTGTAATAGGCGCATTAAATTGAGGGTTCGTTTCCACACCACAAACGAACAACATTTATTCTACAACATTAAAAAATAATTTATTGTTAAACAAATATTAATGAATTTAGATTTTCCAAGCAAGCAATGTATTGCGAAAACTACGAAGTTTGTAGGCTGACAGTAGATGTCAACTAGACTATTGGATGGAGTACATTGAAAATGCTATTAAGTTTGTTCGAAAAAATCCCAAATAATAAATTACATTTTTTTTTTAAGTTGTAGAACAAATGTTGCTACGTTTATAGAGTAGAATCGATCCCTCAATTAATTGCTCCTATTATAGGCCACACCCGGTATGTTCTTTTCCGTAAGAAAAAACCTTTTTAGGGTTCCGTAATCAAACTAGAAACCCTTGTAGTTTCGCCATGTCCGTCCGACAGTCCGCAGCCTAGGTCAGAGACTCTTAGTAGGTACTAGACATCTGTAACTTGGCGTCTTGGTAACATATTAGTCAGGCCAACAAACTGGCAAAATAAAATTTTGGAATTATAATTTTTTAGTTTGACCTTCCCTACACGTAACGTGGGGAAGTATTTTTACTCTCGTCTTCCCTAGTGAGGGGTGTCGTTGAATACGCTTATCAAAAGTATTAGGTACGGGTTTGTGGAATCAATTGTTCGATTAAGGGAAATTCAATGATAGCGCATGTAACGATTTTAAAAGTAAAACTATCACGACTAAGTAAACTCATTGGTTCTTGAGATACAGGCGATTAAAGTGTTTATACCTACCTACCAAAATCATCAAAGACGACACCAAATAATTATCTTTAAATAAAATTAGTTATTACTTGTTGATTTTTAGACTTTAGATTAGTTACTACTTGTTGATATTTAGACAAAGCGCTTCAAGAAAAAGTAGTGATCTTGTGCTTTGCTTGGCTCGTCTCGGCGGGGCACGACCGTGTATCCAGAGAGCCTAGCCAAGATGCGTTCACTACCTAACGTTTCTATTCGTTTGGATTTTAGGGTTCCGTAGTCAAACTAGGAACCCTTAAAGTTTCGCCATGTCCGTCCGTCTGTCCGCAGCCTAGCGCAGAGACTCTTAGTACTAGAAAGCTGTAAACTGGCATGAATATGCATATTAGTCACGTCAAGAAAGTGTTACAATAAATAAATAAAAATTTTTTTTTAGGTTACCCTACACGAAACGTGGGCATGTATTTTTTTTTCTCTTCTACCCTGTATTGTGGGGTGTTGTTGGATAGGTCTTTTAAAAATATTACGGGTTTGTCGAAACTGTTTTTTAATTAAGTAATCCACTTATGAAATATTAAGCTTTAAAGCGCTAACGTATAACGATTTTTAATTAAAAACTATCACGACTAAGTAGACGTCATTGGTTCTTGAGATACAGGCGATTAAAGTTTATCTAAGACGGCACCTTTAATAAATAATTCGTTATTACTTGTTGATTTTTATGTTTGTAGTACTTATCGGCTTCGGAATCCTACACTGAGCATAGTCCGACGTGATTTTGCCCGGTTTTAAACCAATCACGTCACTGGTAGAGCACGTGACTTTTCGTATGACGTGATTTACCAGTGATGCAATTGGTTTAATAATAAAACGAATAGAAATGCTAGTTAGCGAACGCATCTTGGCTAGGGCCTCAAATCTTATATTTATAAAGAGACCCGACGACTGTTAAAGTTGCTTTAACTTCAACAGTTGAAGCATAGTTGTCTTCCTTGAGAAATAACGCCAGTGCGCATAAAAAAATCACATAAAACAAATGCACGTACACATTAACCTATCAACTCACACCGACAAGCGGTTATGTTTCCGTCCGATTACATCATTTCTAATTTATCACCTCTTGAAGCTTACCAGGTTGCCAGCATACTATTAGAAAGCCTAATATTCACCAATTTTGCACACTGACATCATTTTAAAACGGAAGTGTGTTAATTACTATTTTTGAATTTAATAAATCCTCTGAAACAAAGTAACTATAAAAAATCTTATCAGAAAGATTAAAGAGACTTCATTAATTCACAAAAGAAGCTACCTTAGTGGAAAAACCGGTTCATTGCTACACTGGGAAAAAGTATTGAAGGTGAGAAATGTGGCCTAAATGAGTTAGTGTCAATATTAACATACTGCAGTGACGCTTGGTTATTTTGTCAAACTCGTCCAGACATATTGCCGAGTGTCTAGATAGTTCGCATTATTAATCACTTTAATTTACTTCTAGTGAGTTGATTCACGTAACAACTCATTATTGCGTACCAAAAATTTGGTGTACGTAATCTTAAACAAATCAAATTAGCTCCAGGCCTCTGTAAATATAATTCTTATTGTTATTAGTATGCTTGCAATATATTCTCCATGCACCAGTTTAATGGCCTACCAGCCTTCACATGGGTTACGTAAATTGCATCACACAGCGCGGCGTGTTACGACCAGCCATCTTAGATTAACAAATTCAATCAATTCGCTAGTGGAACATCAACGGTATATATTGAGCTATTAACTATGTTAATACACCAGTTCTACCGCGGAAGTGAAAGAAGAAGGATCGAAATGTTCACTAAAGTGCGTGTCCATTGCGTAACATCTATAAAAATATCTGTGAATGTCATATGTGAGTTAACAGTGTTTGTTGTTTCAGGCTTTGGTTCTCTTAGCCGTGGGGGCGTGTTACTGTCAAGAGCATCATAACCATTACACTCTTAAAACGTTAGTGCCCCAGGAACCTAAGGAATATGAGCACCACTCGGAACAACAACAGGAACCAGCTCCAATTTATGAAATCCAGTACCAAACAGCTGCTGAAAGCCACGAGCAGACTTCCCAGAACGCGCAACAGGAAGCTGAAGGGCATCAGGAGATCCAACACGCTCCTGCTTATCAATACGTCCAGCAGCAACAAGAGCCAGTCCATTTCCACCACGGGATCTCTCTCCAATCTTTACACAAGCACGCTGCCGCTAATCACTTCGTCCCAGCCCCACAGAAATACCAGTCACATCATGAACCCACTCATTACGAGACCCATTACTCCCACGAGCCCCAAACCCACCATGGCCACCACAGAGTCCCAATCCACCACCAGAGCCATTCGGAGGAATCTCACGAGGAGCCTATTGATTATTATGTAAGTGATTCATACGTGCAAAGTGCGTTGTCACCGCATCCGGTTTGGTATTTAAATCAACTTTCCTTTACTCTTGGTTTCTGATCGCGTATTTTATTCTCAGACTCGTAAATTAAATAATGCTTTACACTATTTTAATAACAGTGGTAAGCAGTTTGTTTAATACAGGGCTGGAATTCTACGAGTTAATAACGATATCGTTTTTGACCTGTTTCCGTATTGTCAACGTTTTGATAACTCTTTTGTCATTGATAATAATTGCGACCGAGTTAAAAATGATGCTAAAACACGTCAAACACGATATAGTTTTAACGCAGTAGAATGGAGGCCCTGTTCACATAATGTAAGGCACTGACTGCACCGGACGCTTCGAAAGTTCATCTATCGTTTAAATTTACAGTATTATGTATGAATACACGTATGTAATTAACTGTTAAACACACAAAATAATTATAACATAATGTTATTATTACATCTTAAAGATGTAAGATATATCTTATCAAACTGTTATCTGTATACATGAACAGATAATCTCGCAACTTAGTCTACTGTATCGCTTTTTCTGAATTAATATAGAATTCCTCGTGCCGCCATTTTCCAAACTTACTTCAAACTACCTAACAACATATGTAACCACCCAATTAAAAGAAAAATATTTAAAAGACAAATTTATCGTTCCTTTTTTAAACTTACGTAGATAAAAATCGTCACGAAAGTAGTATTTGTCATTAACTGACTCAAAGTGCTGCCGTTGATTTCAAATGATATCACCTCGTTATTCCAGGCTCACCCCAAATACCAATACGAGTACAAAGTTGAGGACCCTCACACCGGGGACAACAAGTACCAGCACGAGGTCCGTGATGGAGACGTCGTGAAGGGTGTCTACAGCCTGCAGGAGGCTGACGGCTCCATCAGAACTGTGGAGTACACCTCCGATAAACATAATGGGTAATGCATCGTAAATCTAGAAATATGTAGTGACAATCGTGTTTGGTATGCCAATGTGTTCTGGTTTTGCGGTACATCAGGTAATTTAATGTTAATTTATGGCAAAACTAAGCCAATTCTCTAAGCTAAACTAAATTGTCCTGTTTAATGTAATGTATTGTTTACTTTTTTTCTATTGAGATTCTATACTAAATTTTCAAGGGCAAAAAGGGCATCAAAGGATGCTAGCTATATGACATTCTTATTAATTATTACTACCTAAGTATTTATCAGTTCCTATTTACTTATACGTATTTGGATTTTTTACCATCATACTTCGGTTCCTTAAACTTGACAAGGTTAATTAGTAAATTTTGATACAAGTGCGGAAAATTTCATTTTACACGAGGCCCAAGGCGAGGGACAAGACTCGGGACGTGTGAAAATGATAGTTGCGCACGTACATCAACGGACATTTTTAAATACATTTGCGGAAAAAAACAAAGTAAACGAGAAATTTTTAATTAATTCCTAGTCTGATAAAAAATCACACTGCAATTTTAATAACTAAGTGCGCAAAATCCAGTTTTCCGCACGACATGCAGCTAACAAAAAAGTAAAAAAACACTAGTTCGAAAAGATCAACTTTCAGTACGAAACTCAGCTACAAAAAGAACTCCTTTCTGAGAAATTGTATTACAAAATATAAGTTTATGGATAGCTAGTCATAAATGCTATTTGAAATGAGGAAATAACAATGAACTCTATTATAAATGAATGTTACAGCGTCTTTCGTGATACGAGTATCTATAGTAATGTCATAATGTGTGATTGTTTTCAGCTTCAACGCCGTGGTGAAGCACACCGCCCCAGGGCAGCACGTCCACATTAAGAAGCACCACAAGAACTAGGGGAAGACAGAGCCTATTGTTAATTGTTTGTTGTTAAATGTGTAAATAAAGACTAATTTATTATTGTTCATTATTAAATGAAAATTTCATTTTACCTTCGCCTTCTTTGTGTTATTATGGGATTATGGCAAAATGATTTTATTAATGTTACAAGCATGTAACAATTGTTTGGCGTTTTTAAAATGTATCAAAATACCAAAAACAGTAGTAGTCTGAATAAGAAGCTTCGTATCATTAACCTGGGCCTCTATTCAGGTGCGTTAAAACGATATCGTGTTTGACACGTTTAAGAATCGTTTATGTCACAGTCGCCATTATTATACATGACATGAGAGTTATCAAAACGTTGACATTACGGAAACAGGTCAAAAACGATATCGTTATAACGCAGTTGAATAGAGGCCCTGGAAAATTAGCTCCTGAAAATAAAAACAATAAATAAACCTATGTACGGTCACGAGCGTAAATTTAAGATCCATTTCAATGAAAATGAGATGCCAAGTCATTTGTAACTTAGAGGAAAGTCAACCTTATTGCTGCAGAATGTCAAACTGACTTTGGACCTAAAGATTGGACCTTGGTTGATCACAAATTTAAATTTTAGACTACCTATACACAAAAGAGGACACTATCGGTGCTTGTTTTGACACAGATAGAATTATATAAGTTTAAGCACCGCTGAAGATTCAAGACCCAGAATTTATCCTGTTTTAAAAATCACTTGAAAAAATAAACCTTTTGAAACGGGGGTAGAGGCCATGCATTTAGGATTTATAAAATCTGTACGTGATATCTTTGGTAATATCATACATTAGAAAATAATATAACACTTACCCCCTTACTTATGAACGTGGAATAAGCTTGGAAAAGTTTATGCCATGCTTTGTCCTTATCTGTAATTGTGACATTTGCATCTGACAGAAAGTGACAAAGCATGGCATAAACTATTCCAAGCTTATTTCACGTTCATAAGTAAGGGGGTTAGTCTTCAATTATTGAATTACTTTCATGACTGTGTGTTTTAAAAAATCATCCAGTAAATGCTCTAACTAATAAATATAAAAATAAAGATTTTAAGGCATAAAAAGGTAAATTATAAATAAATGGCGGTAACTCAGAACTACCTTATCACTAATTTAAGGCCTGTCAAAATAATTTATTCAAAAACGTCAGACCATAATTATTCTTGTTCTAGAATTGAGTTTAACGTTTCTTTTTATAATGTTTGACATTTAAGTTGTGAAATTGTTACAAACATATTTTGAATACTGGAGAGTCAGGGATACAGATATGATCCTCTGAAATAAACAGTTTTTTTTTATCTCATGCGTAGAGTAAGTTCGCCTCTGTGCAGTGTGTGTAGTCGAGAGGAAGACATTTTCCATATTTTAATGGAGTGTGATCGTAATTCGGTGCCTAGGCGGCTATTGTTTGGTGACAGCTTCATTGGATTATGTGACGCCTATTTATCTGACCCTATGTTCGATCAGGTAAATAAGAAACTAGCCCTTGTTAGGAAGGGATTGAAAAATCGATACTTAATGATATTTATAAATGTACTTGTTTGTAAGTTGTATAATGTATTTTTACCTCTATATCTGTTGTCATACGGGGCGACATATTCGCGTTTGCGAAAAAGCTCCTTACATAAAGATTAAAAAAAAATAGACTTTTTTATAAAGGACCAAAACCCGGACGACGGGAGTAAAAATGCACTTTTCACTAGTGCTTAATCAAATATCGACTATTCTATCGACATCCATACGAACAATTTTTGAATCAGAAATTTATTGATCAAACTTATTATCTTACGTGTCAGGTTGTTACATAATATTACATCAGGTACCTAGGTAATCTTATTATAAAATATTTCAGTAAACTAATTACATACTATGACATAGTACAGAAGTAATTCATAACCATTATGAATTACACACATAACATCACGCCTTCATTCCCAGAGTGGGGTAGGCAGAGCAACAGAAACACCGACAACTCTAAAAAAGCTTGTTAATAATTCTGTAACCACATTTTGCACAATCAGGCCAAGAAGTTTACTAGTGTATTAGTGACAGGTTGCAAGCCCATCGCCTAACAGCACTACAAGCCCTTATTCCCTTAGTCGCCTCTTACGACATCCACGGGAAGACATGGAGTGGCACTATTCTAACCCGACAACCACACGGGCTATATGAATTAAGTATTTAAATTTGCCCCGATTACTACAGTAGACATAGAACGGTCGTTTAGTGGGCTGCAATGGAATTTATCACCTAGGCAAAGGAGTTTAAAATCGGAAAATGTAGAAAAAATACAAACAGCTCATTTTAATTTTGTTTACAACTACCTATAAGTTTTCTGAATTTCGTAACGGTGGTCCAGTACATCGTGCTTTTTATCGACATTTTATCGACTTAAAATGTGTCCTCGCACTATTGAAACGTCAACAAATAATTTCTCCCGTCGTCTGGGCTTTGTAGGACCGATAACAGTGGATCAGTACTTTAACGAAAATGATTAATCCATACTAATTTTTAAAATACGAATTTTTTTTTGTTTGTCGCCAAACCGATTTCGATGAAGTTTGGTATGGATATCACTAAGGTCCTGGGGACAAAGGGTACTTTTTATCTCTGAAAATTGGGCAGTTCTTGAGAGATTAGCGATAAACGATTATTAAGTGGACGGAGTCGTGGGAAACAGCTAGTTACTTATAATTTTAGATGCCATTGAATACAGGGACGAAGGAGACACTTTAATACAAAAGTTAATTAGTATATAGCTCGCAAAATAAATAGATAAAAGAAGACACTGACTGAATGACTGACATATCAACGCACAGCCCAAACCGCTGGATCTAGAGATTTCAAATTTGGCACATAGGTTTTTTATGAGGTTGCACTAAGAAAGGATTTTTGGAAATTCATCCCCTAAAGGGGTGAAACGGGGTCGAAAGTTGTATAGGGAAATAAGACTAACGGGACCTAGGGACTCAATATTAGCAGGGAATATTCCTTAGATATCCCAGGGGTGCACTTAGAAAAGATTTTGGAAATTCATCCCCAAAGGGGTTAATAGGCTGGGCGACTAGCGGGAAACTAATTCTACGAATACAAAGTCACGGGCGACCTTTATGTATAATAAAGCGTGAACCTTTAAACTAAAGACAAAACGCTTCTAAAGTTTATGTTTTCTATCGGGCTCGGAACGTATGAAGTTGACATAGCGTTCGATGCGATCTGTCATCAGCTTACATCAATCCTATATACATTGTCGATATTCGAAAATTGCTAATTTAGATAGATAGATAGATAGATAAATATCTTTATTCATCTCACACAATACATGTGTTCTTAGGCTAGGAAAAGGAACATGCAAATATCAATTATTTATAAATATTGCAAAAAGCCTTACTTGCGAAATAAAATTAACTTAGAACTAAAAACATAAATGCAGAAAAAGAGCCATGTGATGGTGAGACGAGAAGGCGCTGGCTCAGCATAAAACTGTGGTAAACCACAGCACTGATAGGTATTCTGCCAGAACCCTAAAGAGTAGTGACGCCAGTTAAAAATAATAATAATAAATATAGTTCGGTAAATTGTGCCGTATAAAACGAAAACAAGAAGCCCGTAAACTAAACGGAATAAAAGTGAAATTTAAAAGTAGCTACAGTGATGCCAACAGTAGATACCAAAGCTAAAAGTATTAAAAATTATAAAAATTAATAAATATTATTTCTGAAATAGGGAGATTCTAGGAAGTATTTTTTTGTAGAATTTGCAAATGAAGTTTTAGTTTTTGTTTAAAATTTTGCATCAAATTTATCGTTATGCATCTTGACCTAATGGTTCAAAGTAGCACAAAAAATCTAATTTAATTGTAAAGAACACTCGAGGTGCCATCCAAATCTGATCGTAGTTTTTATAATAAAAAAGTAAAATTTGTTATAAATGTTAGTTACTTGCAATTATTTATGCTTACTTCATATTGTTTTATTTAATGTATGGCTACTAAAAAACACATAACCTGGGGCCCGTCTCTCGAAACTCACTAGATTAATAATATTAGTCCACGCGATACATTCATTTCACTAGTAGACTTGTAGAAAATTGTATTGAGTAAACTAATATTACTTTAGTGAATTTTGAGAAACGGGACTCTGTTCTAATCTATCTTTTTCTGCCCTACTGCAGATAAAAATGTTCTCTTTCTATTTTACGAAAGTTTCATTGTATCGAAAAGATTGGGCGTTTTTCCATTAGTCGACACGGGCGCCGGTGTCGATGCCAGTTTACACCCAGTGAGTGGTACATACAGTACTGACACGGATTTCGGCACGACGACAGTTAGAGTACAACGCGTAGATCTAACAATGGTATCATCAAACCGTCGACTATATTATTTGTTGTGCCTTAACATCTACTAGGCCATAATACCAACGCATTGATTCATTCAATACTAAAAGTCAGATACCTAAAAGGAAAAAATTATACCATATTTATTTTTTCAGAGGTGCTGGCAGAATAACGGCGTTTTGATTTCGTGTCACAACACGTACTGAGCCATCCACACATATTGCTGGGCTTCAGTGCGCACACGCTGGTAACTGCCAAGATTGTATTGCATACTCGTAACATATTTGTTATATAACTGTGCTGTAAAATATTGTTGGGTCATACACAGATTTAGGTTAGCGTCTTTCCTGTGGACACACCGGTAGTTAACGTTTTTAAAGCCTAATTTTCTGGTGGAGCCCATTCCCGCATAAACGGCGTCAGGACTGCTTTAGACCTATCATATAAAAACATAACTGATATGCACACAAGCTTTTAACTATTGACCACAGGAGAGACAACCTTTGTTTTTAAGAGTGTGTGCTTTAATAAATTGTTTTCTTTCTTTCCTAGAAAATTCTTCAACTATTTTCGCATGACCGTAAGGTAAAGACAGGTAAGGTACTCGACAAAGGACCAATGTTCGACACTGATTCTTACTCAAAGAAGATAAGAGTTATTCATTTGTTTTGCAACAATCAATTTATAGCCCTATGATCCTAGAATTAAAATCTTCTGTCGATTATTGGTGCATGTCAGCTAAAAGTGTCGAACATTGGTGTTGTTACCTTAGTAACATTTAACTATTTGTTTGAGAATTTGTATCTGAAAATTAAAAAAAAGGCTACTTCATTTAGAATGGAAATAACACCGGAGGAAATGCTAGTAGTGACACGGCTACATGCAGTTTTGCCGGGTCGAACATTGGTGTTCTTACCTTAGTAACATTTAACTATTTGTTTGAGAATTTGTATCTGAAAATTAAGAAAAAGGCTACTTCATTTAGAATGGCAATAACACCGGAGGAAATGCTAGTAGTGACACGGCTACATGCAGTTTTGCCGGGTCAGCACCGGCTGGGAAGCTTGCTACTCCAGCGACGGTGACGGCGCCGGCGGCACTCAACGCCGGGCCGTTAAATGAAAAAGCGAGCCATACATATTCATACATTTTTGCTTCCTCAGCACCGTCCACGGCACGGTGCCATGTGTTTAGAGTACATTGCAAAAATTAAGATTAATATGAATGCAGTGCTGACATTTTAGCTGACCTCGCTTCTCTTGCAAAAACAGAGATTGTTCATCAGAATATAACTATGACTTCTCTTGGCAGACTTTACTGGGAGTTTATGAAAATATGTCAAAAGAAGAGTCTTCTTAATTGTTCTGAAATAAAGCCAATACTTTCTATACTTTGACCAGACTTGGTAATATAATACGTTTCGCAGTACATGGCAGCAGAATTAGCCAATATTATACACATTTTCCACGCTTTTCAATTAAACATTTAACGCATACAGTGAGAAAATATTTTAACATATGAAAATCTTTCTAAACACATTAAATTTGTAGCATACGAATATAAGTGCGATAAGAAATTTTGTTTCACATTCATCCTTTTATTCTTGAATTAATATCAATAAACGATTGCCGTGACATAAAAAATGAACTTGTCACACACATACAGTTATAATTGCATAAAAAAGACAAATATTTAGAGCACGCAAACGTTATTTAACTGCAATCGAAAACGAAAACTGGACTAACACCCTGTCAAGAACGCCTACGAAAAAACCTGTCAACCCAGATGTCAATTTCGCACACGCGCGTATAAAAACTGCAGCAAATGACTTTTTAATATTATTCACTCGCAAAGTTCAAAGGAACATACAAGTACAATGATCTCCAAAGTAAGTTAATTAAAAAAAACTTAAAATAATAATAATATATTGAGGATGTAGTGAATACACTTTGTATACCTATAATGCTAGAAACCTAAAGTTAGACTCCCAAAAAGTGATTAAAATTAAAATAAAATGAAAGTTGTGTCCTAACTAAGTTGATATCTTTTTCATTAGATCATCATCTTCGCCGTGGCCCTAGCGGCAGTGTGCTCTCAGGAGCACGGCCATGGCCACGAGCAGCACGGTCACGGCCACGCCGTCTCCTCGCAGTCCTTCGTGCTGCACCAAGTGCACCACCCGCATTCCGAGCACAAAGACCAGCACGAGACTGTTCAGCACTACGCCCCTGTTCACCACGAGCAGGTGTCAGTTCACCATGCTGCCCCCACACATAACGAGCACGTTGTCTCAGTTCACCATGCTGCCCCTGTTTACCACGCTGTCCCCATTCATCATGCTGCCCCTGTCCAGCATGCTGCTCCCGCTCATCATGAAGAAAATCACCACAAAGAAGAGCACCATGACTACTATGTAAGTTTCTCTCATTTATTATTTTATTAACTTGTCTTTGTTTCCCACTGCTGGAGATAACAGATTGATATTGAGTCTAAAACATGTCCATAAAGATTCTGTCTTTAAATTGAGAGTTTACATGAATTACAGTTTTTTCCCTCTGGTTTTCCGTAAGACTATAATCCCAGGCTTACACAAAAAAAACTGCGTTCTATATTTTACTTTGGATGTCCCAAATTCAGGAAATGACAAATCATTATTCATTATATAGGCTTACCCCAAATACGAGTTCGCGTACAAAGTGGAGGACCCCCACACCGGTGACCGCAAGTCCCAGCACGAGTCCCGAGACGGTGACGTCGTGAAGGGTGTCTACAGCCTGCACGAGGCTGACGGGTCCGTCCGCACCGTCGAATACAACTCTGACAAGCACAGCGGGTAAGGATAAAAAATTGTCTGGATATTGAGGATGATTGTCTCATCTTCACGCCTAACCCTGGGTTCCTGTATTCAAAACGTCTCGTTAAAATTTGACGTATCGTTAAAATTTTAGACATTTTGTATCTAGCAAATGTCAAATTTTAACGAGCCGTCACATTTTAACGATACATTTTGAATAAAGGAACCCAATGTAAAAGGGTACACATCCGTCATTCTTGAAATATATCATAAGATGTCATTTGTCACAAAAAAAAATAGATACCTTAGAAGTTAATGTTCACACTAATTGTATCGGACGAAGACGCATGCACGCACGATTTGGAAAAAGACTAAAGCTAGATGGTAATAAAATTACCCTTACAAATTACATTTTTACGACAACATGGGGACCTGAAATGGCTCTTAAGCAAGCAAATTCATAGCGATATAATCTGTTTTTTGCTGCCAAAAAACAATCTACTTTGCAACTTAAAATACTTAAACCATTAAATGAAATAATTTAATTAAGCATACATACATACTACATACATAACATCTCACCTTCATTCCCAGAGAGGCAGATATTAGCTACAGAAATAGCAAAAACTTAAATATTTAACGTTTAAGTAACTAAACTTAAGTTTAGTATCTTCATGATTGTTATTTTTGTTTCAGTTTCAACGCCTATGTGAAGCACTCCGAACCAGTCAAGCACATCCAGCCAGAGCATCATTCACATCACTAGGCTTATCAAATACGATTGATTGTTATCCATGTTGACTATTTAATAAAGAGTTTTACGAAAATATATTTACGTTTTCTACATTCCATCCCACCTTTTTAATCATGACCAATTACAAAAAAAAAACAAAAAGTGACCTACTCATTTACTACGTATTTGAATTGAGATAAATGTACCAAATAGTGAAAAATGGCATGTGCAAAAGTTAGTTATTTTTAACGGTCTCTAATATTATTTTACAAGGTATTTATTTGGCATTGCCTAAACAAATAATTACGTATCTTCATCGTTTACTATTTATTTTATTGCTGTGATTTTTCTCTTCTTTCTTTTCTTAGCAAGCTATCCTTCGTTCTAACGATAAACTATATTTAACGATTACTCAAACTTCTGTTTTATTTATAGTTTAATGTCATTCTTAAAATTAAAATAACTGTAATCAAATAAATTAGGTATTTAATGCAATCGTAATAGCTGAAGAAAGAACGTCTATAGTCTATATCGAACGTTTTATAGTAGAAATATTTTAATTGATAATGTTGTTCATAGAGCGTATCAAGATTTTTTTTTTCTTATTTATTATTAAAAAATCTTTATTTATTATCAATTATTAAAAAATCAAACAGGGATATGCAATACGATAAAAATAATAGAAAAAGGCTCAGTGCGCAATCTGACGACTGCATTTTTAGTAACATTCATTTATATTACACATCACTCTACATATGGTTCGGTTTAGTAGTATAAATTATACATACATACATAACATCACGCCTTCACTCCCAGAGTGGGGTAGGCAGAGCTACAGAAATACCAACAACTCTAAAAAGACTTGTTGATAATTCTGTAACCACATTTTGCATAATCAGGCCAAGAACAGTACTACAAGCCCTCATTCCCTTAGTCGCCTCTTACGACATCCACGGGAAGAGATGGAGTGGAACTATTCTAACCCGGCAACCACACAGACTCGGCAAAAAATATTCTGCTTGTAAATAAGTTCTGACAGTCATTTAAATGAAAGAAAGAAATTCATTTATTTTGCAAACAATTAACAAACCTAAGGAAACTACAAATACATAAGAATTGGACACAATTGCATGCAAAAATGGATACCACTCAACATGAAGTCGAGTCGCTTGTGAGCGCCACGACGCTGGTCTTCCGTGGGTCCAGGCGCCCGCGTGTGCGAGATAGCGAACAGGGAATTACATAATTAGATAATGACATTGAAATAGAAATTATGAATAAGATAAACGTAAATAAATAATGACATCTCAGGTTGGTCTGATATTACAATTGTTGTGAACATTTCTGGGTGAAATTACTCTTAGCTGCGCATATAACCTAATTATTTTGTGAAGAAAATAAAATAAAATAAGTAGCAGGTCTGTGCAATTTAATTTAAACTACATTTTAACGGAAATAAAGTAATTTTTTAGTGCCCGTGTGGTTGCCGGGTTAGAATAGTGCCACTCCATGTCTTCCCGTGGATGTCGTTAGAGGCGACTCAGGGAATAAGGGCTTGTAGCGATGAGCTTGCAACCTGTCACTAATACACTAGTAAACTTCTTGGCCTGATTGTGCAAAATGTGGTTATAGAATTATCAACGAGTCTTTTTAGAGTTGTTGGTATTTCTGTAGCTCTGCCTACCCCACTCTGGGAATGAAGGCGTGATGTTATGTACGTATGTAATAAAGTATTTTTTTCTCTGTTTCAAAATTTACAATAGCTTTTTAGATTCAAAATCCCATTCACAAAAATCTCTCCTTTTAGAGTATGGGGGGGCTCAGGAGGATACTGCATTTTGCCTTGATTAGAAAAAATGCGTTACCAACCCTGACGACTAAGATAAAATGGTATAATGCTAGGAATTCCACTGGCAACCCATCCTTACATCGAATTTTACTTCATCAATTGTATCAGTTCATCGAACGCTATTTTCCGCTGAAACCATGATGTTTTCAGGATTATTTAAACATTAATTACGTAGGTTAGGTCAGGTTAGACTTGTGTCAACAAAAAAAACTTATGCGGCGAGAATGCCTTTCGATGAAATGTATAATAATGAATATCCAATTTCACTGGTTGATCACAACGCGGGAAGCAAACTTGTTATTTCTGCAATTACTGCAGTTAAAGTTTGTGATTGTCTCAATTTGCGTGAGTGATATCTCATGATATTATTTTAATAAAAATCTTCACTTTTTCTCTCATAGTCATTTTAAGAAAACTGGAACTTTACAAAAATCATACTCGCACAATTTAGAGAACAACATATATTCAGTTGGGTACGTTATTACAATTATTTAATCATTTTAGTGGTGGAAGGACCCTGTGCAGGTCCCGTTCGGATCGCTACCACCATCTTATCCATTAATATACCGCCAAGCAACAGTGTTCGCATTGTTGTGTTCCGGTGTGGGAATAAGACAACCGGTGAAATTACTAGCATAGAGGCATTCCATCTTAGGCCTCAGGGTTAGCAACGCATTTGAGGTCTTAGGATTGTAGTCTTAAGATTATAGTATTGAGAATTCATTATGTCTATGGGTCTCAGAGTAAGTAAAAACTTACCATCTTGGTGGCTTGAGTGCTGGGGTGCCTAATCCATAAAAAAAATGTACAAAAAACGTCGCTTATGTAATTTTGATTGCAGTAATTCGTTTATTACCTGGCATTCCATCTTAGGCCTCAGGGTTGGCAACGCATTTGAGGTCTTAGGATTGTAGTCTTAAGATTATAATCTTGAGAATTCATTATGTCTATGGGTCTCAGAGTAAGTAAAAACTTACCATCTTGGTGGCTTGAGTGCTGGGGTGCCTAATCCATAAAAAAATGTACAAAAAACGTCGCTTATGTAATTTTGATTGCAGTAATTCGTTTATTACCTGACTGTGTCAAAAGGAGAATTTTTTTTTTTGAGCGGGAGATTGAGTAAAGTCGTAAAAGAAGTGAGTTATGACAAAGCTAATTTCTCTGAACCTATGACAGTTTATCGAGCTGGCAACTTTGCAAATTCATTGCTCTTTCGACACTCCGAAGTGTGCTTGAAGTTGTCAGCTTGCTAACTGTCATAGGTGCAGAGAAATCGGCTTTGTCACAACTCACCTCCGTTACGACGTCACCTCCTCGGTCTCCCCTATGTATGTTTGTCTATTTTTTTGGCACTCGCTGTAGCCTAAACAACTTAATGGTAAATAACATTTGAGGTGTCGTTACAGTGGTCTAGGTCGTGGGAGTAACATAGAATTAATCAAAAAGTTATAATGAAAGTAATGAGAGGGAGGAATTTTTTGCTTATTTTATGGCATTGAAATGATGTTTTGTGTGTAGGTAATGAAATACATTTGTCATAAGTAAAATTTTCTGTAAAATCTGTTCGAGACAAATACTCCAGCCATTATTTACTGTATTTTTCCTAACAATTCTATTATTATTAACTACCGACCCGCCAGCGGCTTCGCCCGCTGCAATTATTTTTTTTGTGTTTTTCATGTCATTTAGGGGTTTGAAAAATAGATAGTAGCCGATTCTCAGACTTACTGAATATGCATATAAAATGTCATAAAAATCGGTCAAGCCGCTTCGGAGGAGTATGGTAACTAACACCGTGACACGAGAATTTTATATATTAGATAAGCTACGTTCTTTAAAAGTAAATTAAAAGCCTACAAATGATTAGTGTGTGTTCTTACTGAGGCACAAATAATTACCACAGGGCTGGAAATCTACATGGTAATAACGATATCGTTTTCGACCTGTGTCCGTATTGTCAACGTTTTCATAACTCTTATGTCATTTACGTTAATGGCGACAGTGACATAAACGATTCTTAAACGTGTCAAACACGATATCGTTTTAACGCACCTGAATAGAGGCCTAGAAGGTCGCACAATAAATTGTTGGATTATAAATTAGGTATCATTTGACAATAATAACCAAAAAATAATTAATTAAATAGTTTTATTTATGAACATAGTCAACATTAACAACAATCAGTTCTTTGTTTAATAGTTAAGAGTATAACTTAATGATGGTAGTGCTGTTGGGGCTGGGCGTGCTTGGAGGGCTCTGAGTGCTTCACGTACGCGTTAAAACTGAAATAAAAAACACACTATTATAATATTGTTCTTAGTAACCCAAGAAAGTAAGTCATGACTAAACAGAAAAAACTGTCAACATTTGCAAAATGAATTAAAGTGTAACAAGTGTGTGTTGCAAGTATAACATTAACGTTGTATGTTCACGATGCTTTGGAGATGAACATACATATCTTTATTTATGGTTAATGTTTACCATACATAAAGTTATGTATGTACCTACATTTCCAAAACATCGTGAACATCGTAAAACCAACCGTTTTCTAGACTTTTGATAGTTAAAATAATACAGCAACAAAACTTAGATGTAAACAAAATGTTACTGGCAGTTAATGGTCACTGGCTGGCCAAAACAAAAACCAGTCACTACCGTTTGATATTCAAAACATTTTCAAAATCGTACCCGGTGTGCTTGTCAGAGTCGTATTCGACGGTGCGGACGGAGCCATCAGCCTCGTGCAGACTGTAGACGCCCTTCACGACGTCTCCATCGCGGGACTCGTGTTGGTACTTGTTGTCTCCGGTGTGGGGGTCCTGCACTTTGTACTCGAACTCGTATTTGGGGTGGGCCTGAAAAATTAATGTTTAGATAATGATATTGGTGTAGATAGAGAAGATAAATAAGTACGTAGGGCACCTAATGGTAAGTGCCAAGTGTCGTCATTGAACATGCAATCAATAGGTTAAAAATACAACTTTGAACCGCAGGCTATGAAAAATTCCAATCGCGTTCTATTGTTTGATTTTTAGATTAACCTTTCCAACTTTGTTAAAGCCATTGGCAAAAAAAGACGGCATTTTTGAGAAGGTCCCGCTTTGCATATAACTTGACATTTTAAAATGATTACATGGTTAAGGAAACTTACATAGTAGTCATGGTGCTCTTCCTGATGATGTTCATGGTGAGCGGGAGCGGCGTGGTGCTCGTAAGTCACATGGTGCTGAGGAGCAATGTGTTGAACCGGGGCAGCGTGGTGGATGGAGACTTGTTCATAATGAGCAGGGGCAGCGTGGTGAACGGGGGCAGCGTGTTGGACAGACACAACGTGCTCGTGATGGGCGGGAGCGGCGTGATGGACGGGAGCAGCATGATGCTGGTAAACGTGTTGAGGAGCGTGGTGGACAGGGGCCACATGTTGCACATTGACAATGTGTCCATGATGAGAAGGAACAGCATTATGTTGAGCAGCTTGGTGCTCGTAGCTTTCATGGTGTTGGGGGGCAGACTGGTGCTCATAGCTTTCGTGGTATTGGGGGGCAGCGTGGTGATAGGTTTCTTGATGTTGCTGTTGAGCAGCGTGGTGGACAGGGGCAGTATGGTGGACAGAGATAACATGCTCATGGTGGGCGGGAGCCTGATGCTCTTGAGAGTGATGCTGCTGGTAGGACTGCTGGGACTGGTGGTGCTGGTTGTTGTGCTCGGAGTGCGGGTGGTGCACTTGGTGCAAGACGAAGGACTGCGAGGAGACGGCGTGGCCGTGCCCGTGCTGCTCGTGGCCATGGCCGTGCTCCTGAGAGCATACTGCCGCTATGGCCACGGCTAAGATCACGACCTATATAAAAAAAAAACATGTTAGTTATAGAAGATTAGTATCACTACGGACGTTTTAATGCTAGAATTTTACTGTCTGTGTAGTTGGTAGGTTGACACGCAAAACTACTTCGATTTTGATGGACTTTTGCATAAAGATAGGTTTAACCTCGAGAACGGATATACAATACGTTTGGATTTACGCTATTTTATAATTCTTAGCCTACTCTCACTTTTGATGTAATCAAAACAATAAATGTAATTATTCACTGCGAAATTCTTAGCGTCAATTAACATCTTTGTAATTATAATGAGACTCACTTTAGAGAACATTTTGAGATGTGTATGATGTTGGGGAGTAAGTCGTTGAATGATGATAAGTCATAACGCTATTGCCTTTTATACTCAAAACTTGAGCTTGAATTTTTGACCCGGTGAACAGGTTGGTACGTAAGAGCGGCAAACTAGTTTTGGGTATTACGTTCATTGAGTACTGACCGGAGGAATGAGTTCACTCATTACAAAGGCGTCATATGAATCATTCAGAATAACTTATGCCTCCGGGTATCCGGTATAATTAAACAAAGTTTCCATCCTCCTAAGGCTATAATTAAGAACTTTACAACTGTCGTCTATACATTAAAAGTTTTACAATCATTCATTACTTTACCAAGGTGTCAAAATTTTGAATGTACTATGCCCATACAATGTAAAATTTAATGTTATGATTTATAATATGTATCTTATTTATTTAACCTTTATTCCACAGTACAAATGGCGGAGTGTAAGGCATCCCTTCCAATCCATCCCAACGCATAAAATTGTTTCGTTTAAATGTTTTGCGTATGTATTGTATTGGGTTAGAATAGTGCCACTCCATGTCTTCCCGTGGATGTCGTAAGAGGCGACTAAGGGAATAAGGGCTTGTAGTACTGTTAGGCGATGGGCTTGCAACCTGTCACTAATACATTAGTAAACTTCTTGGCCTGATTGTGCAAAATGTGGTTACAGAATTATCAACAAGGCTTTTTAGAGTTGTTGGTATTTCTGTAGCTCTGCCTTCCCACTCTGGGAATGAAGGCGTGATGTTATGTATGTATGTATTGCGTGGTCTGAAATCTCGTCGTCTAACATCGTTTTAGAATTACAGAATTTATTTAACATCTTTTATATAGACTAGTTAAGTTAGGTTAGGTTGGTATTTATAACCAATAAAAAAACAGTTTCAATATAAAAACCCATTTTTAACCAAACGTTTTGAATCCAACTGCTGGGCAAAGACCCCCTTCTTTTTCCACCCAACCTTGCGTAAAGCGTACTCACCGCAAAGGTGTTTCTACCACATTCTTTGGGTCATCCCCAACTTCGACATCTAAGTTCTGAACCCGGTCAACAACCATTAGAGAAAATTATGTGAACAACACCACACCAATTCACTTACACTTTAATGGGCTCGAAGACTGACAGGTCCAAACTATTCGTATTTATTACTCAATGTCAAAACGATAGGACGCTTGGTTAGTTTTTTGTCAAAATGAAAGTTAGTATGGAGTTTCATGAAATACCAAGCCGTGACGTCATGCTATGATATTGTTGAATTTCATTATCTATATAATCTTTGTTAATTAAAACAATCGTGACCACAGCTAAATGAGCCTGGTTTTGGTTGGTTAGTATTTTGCTTCTTCTCCGCAGTGATGGTCTTTTCCGAAGCGCTAGTAGATTCCACTCCACACCTACTATTAACGTGTAAGAGCTCTCATGTGACTAATTTACTGAATATAGATTTTAACCTACAATGCATCCAGCGACACATTTAACCTTAATTATCTTATCAATAATAATTTAAAAGCAGCGACGTCTATTATATCTATCGTTAATTTCTCCTAAAATATTGGACATACTACACTTTTTTATGATATCTCTGAAGTAAACCATAACTGAACAACACAATAACCAAATTATGTTTTTAATCGTGTAAAAAAGTAATGCATTGAAGGGTTAAATATTATTTTTTAAATAGAATATAATGTTTAAAAAATCACAAATTATCCTAGTTCCAAACTAAGCTCAAGGCTCATACTATTTTTACTAGACAACGATTAACATAGAGAAAAATACTTAAAATCATAGAAAATAAACAAAGAATCAGGAACAAATATTCCCGCTAAGCACACAAAATATATTAGCCCATACCGGGAATCGAATCCCGGACCGTATTTTTATCAGTCTTTATCACTGACAGAAAAGGGAAGTAACAGACACAAAGGCGCCTATAAGAATCCATTTAATACGCTTTAATATACCAAATTAGGAAAGGAATAATTAAAACGAGTTTTCCAATGCGTGGTTCAAGGTCTGAATGGATTAAAAGAGGTCAATGCGCATACTAATTGCGTTTATTACATGTTTTATTGGTCATAAACATGAAACGAAAAGTATATCTACTGTGCAATTGTGCATGTATTACACATAACTTAACTCTTAACTTTGACAACGTATTTCACCTACACTCAGTAGCAATGAAAACGGGTAACTTTCTAAGGAAGTTCTGTACTAAGTGACCCCTTTTTATTGCTCATGACCAGGGATCGGAAATTCGGATCGATATTTGCCTAAAGTTGGCGAAATCTCGGAAAAAGATAAGCGATCATGGCGTCGGCTTCTTAAAAATATTATTTTAATAATATAAGTTCCGGGATTCTACAAAACGTTAATAGTTATTATATTATCTTACATGTAGGATACAACGTTCCGTTTTGTTCCTATAAATTCGTTAGGTCAACGAGTTACAGGTAAATTAAACAAGATTTGGTAAATCTGTACATGAATAATAATTTCAAATAGTTAATATAAATACTTTATTATGAAAGTATGCTGGCGTAATTTGTTTATTTAAAAATCCCGGGAATTTTATTAATGAATTATTTGATTGAGTCCGCCTCCATACAACTCGACAACAACGCCACCTCGAAAGTTTAGGTAAATATCGATCCGAATTTCCGATCTCTGCTCATGACTATAGTTGGCAGTGACCCTGGGTTTTCTATCGTTTAATCGAATTTCATTATGCAATAATTTCATTTGCCCGAATTTCATTTTGTCCAGGGTAGCTGGGTAGGTGAGCATATGAGACTAGGGTGTGAGTAAGATTCAGCTCAGGAAAGAGTAAATCAAATTTTATATGCTATAACGATTCTTGTGTCATTATGATCATAAGACATATTTTCAGTTCTATATTCTACCATTACTCCTGCTCGCTTCGCTCGTCGTCGTACCTAATGGAGACCTTAAGTTATAATAGGTAGGTTATTTTAATAGAAGTACGTATTCCAGATTGTACTACCAGTACTTCATTATACCCACTGAACACACTGATACGTTCTGGGTTTGTATTTTCCAAAAGTATGGCAAATGACTGTTATAACATAATTAAATATTAGGGGTTATTAACATTATAGAAAGTAAATATATTGGAAAGTGTTATTATGGTATCTAATATGAGGAAGGTTGAACATTATGTCACTAGAATACTATGGCACTCAAAAATTATGATATGCGATATTAGGGGACATGAAGGTTAGCCAGTCAACAATATGGCAAATGAAATTAGTACAAATAAAATTATGTTAATTAAAGGGATACCGTGACCTTGCTATAAAAACCTACTGTACGGGTCCCGATTACATTACCCTATGGACGCGAAAGAACTCGTAGATTTTGTACGAGTTGAGACCGGAGTTACCCTGAGGGTCGAGAGGTCGGAGCCCCGCCACAAGGTTAATTTTAAATCTTTTTTAAAGGAGGAATTGTGGCTGAGAGGTGTCATGTTTCAGCAATTTCGTGGCCGCCGGCTAGCTGACACTGTTTTAGTAGTTATGCTAAATTTAATTCATGTCTGTAAGGTGTTATATTATAAATATGAGCCTTGTTGCCTGAAATAAAATTATTCTATTCTTTTATTACCTCCGTGTGGTTGCCGGGTTAAAATAGTGCCACTCCATGTCTTCCCGTGGATGTCGTAAGAGGTGACTAAGGGAATAAGGGTTGTGTGTCATACATAGACTTAGGTTACCGTCTTTACTTTGGACACACCGAAAGTTAACGTTTTTTAGGCCTCATTTCCTGGCTAAGCCCATACCCGCAAAAACGCTGTCAGGACTGCTTTAGACCTATCATATAAAAACATAACTTATATGCACACAAGCTTTTAACTGTTGACCACAATTTTTGTTTTTAATAGTGTGTATGACCCTTGTAGTACTGTTAGGCGATGGGCTTGCAACCTGTCACTAACACACTAGTAAACTTCTTGGCCAGATTGTGCAAAATGTGGTTATATAATTATAAACAAGTCTTTTTAGATTTGTTGGTATTTCTGTAGCTCTGCCAACCCCATTCTGGGAATGAAGGCATGATGTTATGTATGTATGTATGTCTATTCATTTCTATTCTAATCTAAAACTAGCAATTCATGAGACGATTTGTGTGATAAGCGAGTACTCCTGGGTCTTGGATATTTTCTATGTAGATTGAATTTTGATAAGAGTATGTTTATTGTTGTCTAGTACCCAAAAGTATATCAAAAGCTTCAGTGAAAAAGTATTATACCTTCGCTAATTTTGCTCAAAAGTTTGTTTAATTGCAAGTTGAATATCTAGATAGTTAGGTCTGTCAGTCTGATCAAACTTTGACTGACGTCAATATTATTTGAAAAAACCTTGTATCTCATATTTCGTGATTTACGATCATAAACTTAACCAAGCAGAGAAATACGTTTAAAATCGTATTTCAACAAATATGAGATATGAGGTTTTTGTCAGAGTAGTGGCGATGTGTAACCCAAGACTTACCTTCGCCAGTCGCCTTATAGGGAGATTACACATTTAGTATTTCATCAGTTTGCTCCGAATGACCGGAGAATGATCGTCTAACCCTAAGATGCATTCATGGTTCTTTGGTCCTTCGTAGAGGCTGAACGGAAAACTGGATGTTGTTAGATTCAAATACGCGTCACGAGTCACAATGCAAATATTAATATACAAAAAAAAACTGACTAATATCGTCGTCTTTGTATGTAAATATAAATATTTTTACGACACTAACAATGCAGTCAGATATTTCAAGTTTACTTTTTAGTTTACTTAATGAATATTAAGTAACCTCAGTAGTTTTGTACTCCTTTGAACTTAGACAAATAAGGTAAAACATTACTAAGTACTTAAATGTATAACTTGCTTTCTCTCCATTAACAGTATTACCAGGGTAAGACTAAAAACAAAAGTTTAATAGACTAGATCTTTTATTCAACAAATCAACAACATAACATTTTTAGTAGATACGTGAGAAAATGACAGACGGAATCAATGGTGGTACTTGGGTTGCTCATGCTTGATGGGCTCGGAGTGCTTCACGTAGGCGTTGAATCTGATAATAAATAAAATAGACAAATACATAAATATTAGAAAAAAAAATAGCATGCAAAAGGCAAACGGCCACAGGCTATCTAATCTTGAAAAAGCTAAGGGACATTGTCAATTTCAAGATTGCAATCAAAAGAGTACCAATACGCTGCCAACCCTGAAGATCAAGATGGAAGTCTATGCTTCATTTATTTACCGGTTGTCTTACTTTCACATTCGAACACGTTAAAAGGTAAAATGGTGGTTATTGGGAATGATCTTGATAAGGCAAACTGGACTGAGGGTTTCTTTTTCGCTTATGATTTACCAAAAAGCGCCCGCGACTTCCAAAAATCCCTAGGATATCCCACAAATATTCCCTCCAAATTTCAAATCGCTAGCTCCAGCGGTTTTGGCTGTGCGTTGCCTGTTAGTCAGTCACTCACTCCGTCACGGTACTGTTTTAAGTAGGATTGTGTAAGGGGTAAATGTATGCTGATTTAAAAAATGAACAGTTTAGTTTTTCTTACCCGGTGTGTTTGTCAGAGTTGTATTCGACGGTGCGGACGGACCCGTCAGCCTCGTGCAGGCTGTAGACACCCTTCACGACGTCCCCGTCGCGGGACTCGTGCTGGGACTTGCGGTCACCAGTGTGGGGGTCCTCCACTTTATACGCGAACTCATACTTGGGGTACGCCTGTAAAATATCGAATTAAATTGAATTTCAGAACTTCAAGATATTAAAAATGGAGTTCATGTAATGGAGTCAAGACCACATTTAGGAAAATTTTGTGCAGGTTTCAGGGAGACAGCGGATGGATGCTTTCTTGCCAAGACCTTTATGGTTGGCACTCACTTGAGATGAGTTGATTAGCTGAATAATAAGTATTACTCACATAGTAGTCTTGGTGCTCTTCTTTCTGATGGTGTTCCTCGTGATGAGCCGGAGCAGCGTGGTAGATAGGGGCAGCGTGCTGGACGGGGGCAGCGTGGTGAACAGAGACAACGTGCTCGTGATGTGCTGGGGCAGCATGGTGAACAGACACCTGCTCATGGTGGGCGGGAGCGTGGTGCTGGAGAGTCTGGTGCTGGTCGTGGTGCTCGGAGTGCGGGTGGTGAACTTGGTGCAGCACAAAGGACTGTGAGGAGACGGCGTGGCCGTGCCCGTGCTGCTCGTGGCCATGGCCGTGCTCCTGAGAGCATACTGCCGCTAGGGCCACAGCGAGGATGATGATCTACAAAAAGGTTAATTTAAAGGACCTTTGTATCGTGTAATTTATTTGAAAAATTATAATGAAAGGATATGATACTGCCAAATTAAAGAAATAGCGTATTTTTTCACGAGTATAAGCAAGTTACTTATTTTAATATATGCTTTTGTAAAAAAAAAAGTATTTTCAAAATATATTTTTTTATTTCAAATTCATGCTTACTTTGCTGAACATTTTGCTTGTCCTGTTCTGTGGGTAGCAAATGAATGATGCCAGTTCGTAATTAGCCTCAGTTTTTATACTTCAAAATCAAACTTGAATCGCGGGTCACAGTTTGTGTTACGAATACGTAACGGCATTAAAAAGGGTGGCAAACGAGTTTGCTCCATTGACAACTATCACTTTCGTACATTCTCTGCGCGGATTTCTGACTCGTAAAAGGGCAACATGGGAACTGATTTTATACTGAAATATCTATAAAGTTGACACAAATCATACCTGTGTAACTTTAATGGGATGTAAGAAAGTAATTTAAAAACTTTGCAAGTTAAAACGAACTTATTTTCCTGACACTTTTTTAACAATGTGAAACAACTATTATTTTAAGAAATAAAAATATGCTGAATATTTGAGCACAAAAACATTGTGGCCTTAAACTTTTTGCACAAGTGAACCATTTTTTTTAACAAAGATTTAGAGATAGACTCCTTCAATTACAATAATAAGTTTAGAGGTGGCAACATAACGGGCGTGGCACCTCGAACTGGAACCGAGGTCGCTACCAGAACTCGTTGGCAACGTCAAGGGTCTGCTAGGCTTCCTGGTGGAACTGGGTTGGCAGGAATAGTGCCACCAAACCCCTACGCAAAATAGGCGCATTCATAAGTCGCCGAGTTGCGGATAACTGCAGCCCGCCACAACCTGTCTCAACCTATCTCAAGAACCGCTAGACAGTTGAATTTTTTACAAATAATGTATATCTGTTGCCGCTATAAGTGTAAGAACCAAATAGTTGGACCATAGTTAAGTGTAGTTACACCATAAAAACAACAAAAATGAAAAAAGTTCCGTTGTGACACTACATGATCCCTACAAATGTACGGCTAATTTTCGTGTAACAACGGAAAAGTTTAATAGAAAATTTTATTGAGTGAGTTAGCGTGGCCAACTTTTTGGTCCTTACCCATAAAAACAAATACTAAAAACAAAATAAAATTAAGGGGGGCTCCCATGCAACAAACGCAGTTTTTTGGCGTTATTTGCACGATATTAATAACGGCAATAGGTAGACACTTGAAATATTCACAAAATATTGAGTTGTATATTCACTTTAAGAATAAATACATACATACAATACATACGATCACGCCTTCATTCCCAGAGTGGGGTAGGCAGAGCTACCAGAATTACCAGCAACTCTAAAAAGACTTGTTGGTATTTCTGTAACCACATTTTGCACAAACAGGCTAAGATGTTTTCTAATGATGATTAGTATTGATTAGTGATGTTATTAGATGTTTTTAAGAATAAATAATTAAATTAATACTGCCGTGTGGTTACCATGTCTTCCCGTGGATGTCGTAAGAGGCAACTAAGGGAATAAGGGCTTGTAGTACTGTTAGGCGATGGGCTTGCAACCTGTCACTTATACACTGGTAAACATCTTAGCCTGATTGTACAAAATATGGTTACAGAATTATCAACGAGTTTTTAGAGTTGTTGGCAATTCCGTAGCTCTGCCTAACCCATTCTGGGAATGAAGACGTGACTTTTGTATGTATGTATGTAATTAAATTAATATTTGAGGGGGCTCCGATACAACAAACGTTTTTGTGCCGTTTTTTGCTCGATGTTAATACAGACACTGTGGTTGTATAAATAATGGTACGGAACCCTTCATGCGCGAGTCTGACTCGCACTTGGTTGATTTTTTAGTACTAGTAACTTTTTCTGATAGGTGGGTCATTATACAGATTTAGGTTAGCGTTTTTCCTGTGGACACACCGGAATTTAACGTTTTTAAGGCCTAATTAAAAATGTAAATGAGGGTAGGTACAGGCTGTTCCACTGCCAACCCAGTATTGCTAACCATCGCCGAACGTTGCGGGTTGATGTTGGTAGTACTGATTGGTTCCTGTCTCTCCTTCCTTTGTCTGTGGTCAGTTTCCTTCCTGTTTATTTTATGTACAATATTTTCATGACCAATTTGTTCTCCTCCGTTAATTCCCATTTATTTATTTTAAAAAATGCTTAATTTATCCGTTTCGTATTCTTATTACACTTCCCTTAGTGTCTGTGTAGTCTGCTGTCTCATCGTTCGTGTGTCACTTTGGCGCCACTGAAAATCAGCGTCGCGGTTTGATGCCGTGACACAGTGCTGAGTGGTGTCATTTTCGACATCACAGGACCACTCATGGCAACACTATGCTATAACTGTTTTCCATTCAATTAGTTTCTTTATTTTTTGTTTAATGTGTAGTTTGTTGCCATTATTTTTATTATGTGTAATCTTTGAACTGTTTTTTTTTCTTGTGATCGTCGAATAAATGTTTCTATTTCTATTTTAATTTTCTGGCTAAGACCATTCCCGCCTAAACGGCGTCAGGACTGCTTTAGAGCTATCATAAAAAAAAAACTTATATACACACAAGCTTTTAACTATTGACCACAGGAAAGACAACTTTTGTTTTTAAGAGTGTGTATGACCCAAGATTAAAGATTAAGGGTCTCAACTGCTTATACTTTTTGAGCAGTCAATAAATTAAATCACATTATTATGAAAGTATTATAATTTATTTAACATAATTTTCAGCCACAAAAACCGGCTTCTTAAACCACACAGGCGCTTCATAAACTGTATTCAATAGATTTTGCACAATACTAAAAATTGGAAAACGAAAGACTTAAACACTACGGGGAAGTATAATACAAAAGTAAAAAAATAGGGTCATTAATAAAACTAATGTGGGCCATCGAGTCCCAGGATGGATACACCTTATGAAACGCTAAGCCTCTAGAGTTATTACTCTCTGAAACAACAGCAAAGGACCATTCAATCTTGACCTCTGAACTCATAGCTGCTATTTAAAACCGTAGATCAAATTATGTCTCACACGACGAAGCATCTTTGATTTCTGTGTTCCATAAGAGTCAAAATAGAATGATATAACTTATGCGGTTGCTTCACAAAATAAACGCATCAGCTCAATACCTTCACCCCATTTTGAACCGTAACCATGAAGCGTTCGTTTCGTTGTCGCATTCCGTCCGTGCTTAAGCTAGGATTATTAATAAATATTACCCTCGAAAGTCAAAAATTCGCATCTGCATATATCTTGATAAACATCGGCTCTCCTTTGTATTTAATAGGGTTGCAGATGTAAAGAGTATTTTGCCAGTTGCGTTTTTTTTTCTAATGAGGGTTGTACAGTTGTCATGAGTTGGGTCTAGCCATGGAGCAGGCCATGGCCATAGGCGGGAGCGGCGACGACAGCGGCAGCGGGATGCGCGGCGTGCCCTTGCCTGCTTACCACCGCGTTGAATCTGAAATTTAATGTTTTTTAATTTTTAATACTTTTATGAATTTCCTATGCGTTTTGCCTCAAATTTAGATTGACTTGGGCTTTGTACAAAAAAAAACGCGTTGCTAGTTTTTGTGAACACGAAATGACCAAGATCGCACGGATGAGGTGTAAGAGAGTTCAGGAGGTAAGGAAAAAAACCGGGCAAGAGCACGTCGGACCATGCTCAGTGTAGAGTTCCGAAGCCGTTAAGTACTACAAAAAAAATAAAAGACAAGTAATAACTATTTTTCTATTTAAAGTCAATTGGTGCCGTCTTAGATGATTTTAGTAGGTATAAACGCTTTAATCGCCTATATCTCAAGCACCAATGATGTCTACTAAGTCGTAGTAGTTTTCCTTTAAAATTTGTTACATGCTCTTTCATTTAAGATTTTTTCCAACACTTCCTGAGTCTAACAAAAATTAGCGCTTTAAAGCTTAATATTTCATAAACAAATTACTTAATCGAAAAACTGTTTTCACAAACCCGCAATATTTTAAGAGACCTATCCAACGACACCCCACACTAAATAAAAACTTTTTTACATTTTATTTTTGTAAGCCCCCTTTTGGCGTGACTAATATGCATATTCAAGCTAAATTACAGTTTTCTAGTACTAAGAGTTTCTGCGCTAGGCTGCGGACGGACGGACGAGTGGACATGGCGAAACTATAAGGGTTCCTAGTTTGACTACGAAACCCTAAAAACTACGATATATGAGGGAGATCTTTACTTAGCAATAGGTTATGACTTACAAAGAGAGACAAATAAAGTCCTTTGACTTTATACTAGCTTTTGTTCAAAATTGAGCTAAACAGCATATAGTTACATACTCGTTGTACAGTCAAGGTTATAAATATGTATACGCTTTAGTACCTTGTCACTTTAATCGCTGTGGCAATTTCATACGGCAGTTGAAACATCACGTTAAATAGACAAGGTACTAAAGTGTATACATATTTATAACCTTGACTGTATGTATCGTGTAAAAAGTCATTATTTTCAAACCGCTGATTTAGATCTAAGAATCGCCACTTATAAAGTTTTGGAATGTCACAAATAATCAGTAAGTTCTCAATAGATGGCGATGGTTTCGATAAGTTGTTTCATTGTTTCAAACAACATGCAAAATCTCGGGCATTGGCTAGTTATTTAAAGCTATACTACAAATTTGACTTCCAGTCGCAGTAATAGTGTAAATTTCAAGTGTGAATAAATCCACTGTTCTCTTTTTGTGCAATTTTATTGCGTTTCTTATTATTTTTTCAAACGTATTAAAACATACTATTGTCATTTTAGTCATTCAATCTTTAAAAGCCGCTAGTATCTCAGACGCAACGGCCAGAGTCGTTGAACCGAAGAAAACCGAGGCAGAGTGTCAAGGGCAGCGATTATCGCTCGATTGAGGCTAAACGGCAAACCGTACGACTTGCATTCGTGTCTCATTCATTCGAGAATTGTTAAAAAGAGACGCAGCTAATTTTATCGAATTGGTGTATAATTGGAAAGCACCAGATTAATTTCTTATAGCCGTGAATTGGCTTATTTTCGTAGACTTATCTAATAGCCGTGAACGGTGTATAAATATTTTTGTTTTACTTGTTTATTTTAGTTCACTGAGTTATGTAATTTGTTAGTTAGTAATGATTAGATATTTCTATTTGTCAAAAAAAAATGCTAGCCAAAAAGAATAAAAAAACTTTACATCAAACACACGCTGGATTTGTGTGTTTGTGTATTTATCTTCCCTCTTCCCTTCAAGTATTACTAGGCTGGTTTTTAACGTTAAAGTCAACAAATAAAGACAGAAAGGCAATTAGGTTGCTTTAGAATATCAAAGAAAGATGAGAGGGATAGAAAAGAGGAGGCGAAATTGCAAGTTCTTAATTTTGTCCAGCAGTGGACGATGATCTGCCGATATGACGACGGGCAAGAAACAGCTGAGCATTAAATAATAATAATAAATAAATAATCATGGGATGATAGCACACAAATTGACCTAGTCCCAAACTAAGCTCTAGGCTTGTACTATGGGTACTCGACAACGGTAAACTTATTTCGATAGAGAAACAAATACTCGTGCTCATCACACAAATATCTGCCCTTAACGGGATTTGAACCTGGGACCGCTGGCTTCGGAGACAGGGTCACTTCTAAATAGACCCACGTGTAGTCAATTTCAAACACTTTTGAACATCTTGCAAGCGATCGTCCATATACATTGACCATTTACAAATGAAGATAAAGATCCTCTCAATGTCGACTGTCTATAATCACGAAGTGACTTCAATCTGTAGCAGTGTCAGGATATTCTGGTCTCACCCATTATGGTCATCGGCGGAGTAGTTGACAGTGCGCACGGTGCCGTCGGGCTCGACCAGCGAGTACTGGCCCTTCACGACATCGCCGTCGCGGGATTCCCACTGGCTCTTCTGATCGCCTGTGTGGCCGTCAGCGACGCCATAGTTGAAAGTGTAGCGGGGGTGGGCCTATAAAAAAAACGATCTAATGTTATGCTTTGAAGGCGTGGTTAGCCTTTTCGGTAGCAAGTTGCCTGCAAAGCCAGTGAAGGCAAATATTAGTGTGATGAGTCTATCTTAGTCGTCAGAGTTTTCAACGACACGGTGTATAAAATACTAGTATATAATAAGGCTCTAGTTCGTTGATTAAACTTTAGTAAGAAAAACTGGTGGTAGATTGTGCAGGATCATACGCATGGCAACCACCTCCTCATCCTTTAATCTGCCACCAAACAGCAGTGTTTGCAGTATGTTCCAGCAACGGTGAAATTACTATAATGAAAGCCATTTCATCTTAGTCAAGATTGGTAATGTATTTTTAGACTTAGTATTGCAGCCTGGAAATTACTAAAGGAGTCTCAGTTACCACTTACCATTAGGTGGTTTGTGTGCTTTTTAGTTTTCTTGATATAAAAAACACTACACACACACACACACTAGTAAACTTCTTGGCCTGATTCTGCAAAATGTGGTAACAGAATTATAAGCCAGTCTTTTTAGAGTTGTTTGGTATTTCTGTAGCTCTGCCTACCCCGCTCTTGGAATCAAGGCGTTATGTTATGTGTGTGATATAAAAAAGATGAGTGACTTACATAAACCTCAACAGGGGCAGCGGCGTGCGCGAGTTGCGCGTACGGCGCGCGCAGCACCGGCGCGTGGGCGACCACCCCGTGCGAGACCACTCCTCCGTGACCTGCAACCACCAAGAAAATTATGTATTTATAACAAGAGGAACTCATATTGTAAACAGGTCATCATTATCTGGAAATTTCTGTAATGAAAACCGAAATTTCTGAATATTTGTATTTAGTTTGTTCGAGTTGTCATTTTAAAAGCAATGTTACGCTAGAGCTGTTTTATCTTTAGAACACATTTTGATTGTTGCACTTAGAGTATATACCTATATGAATAAATCAAACTGAAAATTCCTCAAACCATAATCACTACGTTCCGAGTTATAAGAAATTGGGATTTTGCTCAATTTAGCATTAAGTAGGTGTGAGGTATTAACCTCACACACTGTGTGTATAAAATTATGATTTCTGGTTTGATTGAATACGTATTAGTCATTTAAAGATCTAGTCAAATCATAAGGCCCAGTCACGGAGCGACAAATCACTGTCTATCTTTGTGTTTGAAAAATCGTCACTAGACAAGACATCCTCATTTGTTTTTTTTTTTATATTGTGTAAAAAATAATTATCTGAAGAAAGTAGAACAGTTTTTTGTCCAGCATTCGAAGCTTTAATTGCCTTAACTGATTTTAAATGCGGCCCTAAAGGTACAGGCATGAACATCTCTGTAAACCACAAATCAAATCACAGAATGTGAAGTTACTGAAGCAGAAGAATGCTTCTGTTACTCTTGCTTCCACCTTGACACCTTCCCAATAGTTTGCGGTCGGGGTTTTTTTGGTGGTAGGCAAAACAACTTGCGGTCATTGCCATGCTTAAACCTTGAACGTTACCCCTTTTATTAAAGTAACATGGCAAAATTTCTTGTTATTTTGATGGATTTTATTAGACGGAAACACATTTGGCAAGTGAAAAAAAAAATAGTGCGATATGAGGCCTGTTTAGTGAGATTGAAAAAACATACAGACGGTGATATTAAAAAACAAAATTATTCTTGAGATGACATGCTACTATAAGTAGCATACATCCTAGTAACTTCCATCTTAGCCCTTAAGATTGGCAATACGATTGCAAACTTATAGCAATTGTTCATGAACCTGGAATTTACTAACAGCTTGTTTGCCTTTGATAAGTGACATCATGCCTAATCTATCTTGCGATTAAGAATTTACATCACTTTTCAAGACCTTATCATTATCATTATCACCAACATCATCATCATCGTCATCATTATCATCATCGTTATTATTATTACAGCTCAACTGCTTCACATATCCTATCATATGTCCTTCTACATAGACAGTGTCAAGCCCCGTCCTTTTCCCTTTCCCTGCCTCGCTATTATCCTTCCTCTATCAACCCCAGCGCTACCTTACCGTATCCGAGACCCAGAGCTGGTGCCCCGTAGCCGCCGCTAAGCCCGCCAAGCCCACCGAGCCCGCCGAGACCGCCGATCCCACCAAGCACCAGACTCGACGATGACAGTGCGCCGTGGCCAGCCAGCAGGCCGCCGCGCACCAAGCTGATTAGAGCACACGTCAGGATTATCTGAAATTTAGAAAACATGTTCATCGTCAATTTGTTTCAAACCTTATGAGACCTGGTGTACTATAGGAGGTACATAATCAAGGTAATTTAGTTTAAGTATAAAATTTAATTTGTATTTGTTTCAAAATTGAAAATGGTTTCTATGAATCAAGATTCAAATTCCCATGTACGTTTGTAGTATGGTGGGCTACACGAAGTTAAAAAAATATATTAGAGACTAGCTGTTTCTCGTTACTCCGTCCTTCACTATTCCTTCAGAAACCTTCAAATTTTTAGGGTTAAAAAGTACACTATCTCCTTCTCCGGGACTCAAACTATCCCCGTAATAAATTTTATTTTAATCGGTTTTATGGTTAATCCGTGTAAGCGTAACAAACGAACAGACAGGCAGAGTAACTTTCAAATTTATAATATTAGTATCGATGAGGCATAGGAGCCAGCGGGTCACCTGATGTCAACTGATCACAATCTATGGACTACAATACCAGAAGAGGAATTGGATACACGGCCAGCCGGCAATTCAACTATAAAGTTAGTTAAAACTTTAATCTTGAGTTATTGTCAAAAGCATTAATTGTTTTTTTGACAGCAGCCGTTATACGGCTGCTTGCCACTTGAAGGGTTAAAAGATTTTGGTTGTCTTTTAGTCTCCAATTCGCAGTGATTACGTATCGTGTCCCCTTGCTTGACCGACACTGATTTAATCGAATGAATCATTTCATCGAATTTCACTTCACGAAAGGCTATTTTCTAGATAAGGGGTTAAGCATTTAAAAAATATGCTATACTTGTATTAAAACCCTGACAAAGGATTATAATATGAAAACCGGCGCTGTGGCTCCGACTGCAGCACATGCTGAGTTGAGTCCTATTTGACTTCACACTACAGTGCAACTTTTTCTAAATTAAATTCACACTAATCTGATCATGTTTTTACTTTATATGTTTGTTGTATTGCAGTGTGTTTTGTCAAATAAATGTTATGAATTTGAATTTCGATTTGCATTTGAATATGTTTTTATTTCCCAACTTCAAACCTTTAAAAATCAATTTCCAACAATTTTTATTAAATTTACGAAATCATACATACAGTGGTCTGGAATCACTCGTACCTAATAGATAAAGCGTTAAGCATTCAAAAAATATCTCATTACCTACTTGTATTTAAACACTACCAAAAGATTGTATTTTTTTTACGTTAAGTTGGTTGGTCAAATAAATAGTTTCATCCATTAAAAAACTAGCTTTAAACACATTTTTTTAACAAGCCTTAGTTGAAACTAGTACACAGACGGCAGACTTTCTATACTATCTCACATAAATTCGGTTTTTATTATCAATGTGATCAAAGCATGAATAGGCGAAGTTAACAACCCCAATTTATAAAACCTAATCCCTCAATCAAACACTTGCATTTCTTATCACTTCTATTTCCACACCTTATCACGCACTGAACTAACCTTCGCTATCATTTTGCAGAGCTTACACTACGATGCTTGTTCACTGGGCCTAGGGCTCGACTTGTGCCAAATAGTGAGATAACTGGGGCTTATATACCGTGGCTATACGTCCTATAGGTACAAGAGTCCTGTATGTCTATACTTGTAAATGTGTGTCGTGGGCGGGGCCGCGTTGAAACTAGATCGCGAGACTAGGCTGGATATACCCGAGACCAAACTTTTTTAATAATTTGATAAATAACATAATACAATAAAATTACGTTTAACTAAGGATGAAGCCTATCTATGAAACTTCTTCGTTAGACCTTAGGAATGTAAACGTAACTCTGCCTGGGATGATTCTAATGGGTCCCATTGGAAACTGTAACTAATTTAAAACTGTTAACTGCTACTAGAATTTTCTATAAGAGTAACATGGCATAACTTGACATTAGAATTCACATTCACATAGAATTCTGCAGAATTAGCAAAACGCCGCAAAATTGCAAATATAGCTGATAATTGCATATTTGCGGCTTTTGCGATAGAAACTCTTGGACCGTGGGGCCCGGAGGCTTGGAAGCTTTTATGAATTAAAAAACTGATTCGTACCTCAGGTGACCATCTTTCCTTGGTCAACGGCTAGCAATAGCTATCCAACGAGAAAATGCAACCAGCATTATGGGCACCATTCCCGGTGGTATTTTCTTAGGCGACATTTGTACATATCATAGTTATTTAGAACAAGTTAATTTATTTCTTGTTAGTATTTAGTTTTAGTTAGGTACTTTTTTTATTTATCTCTTTTTTTTGTTCGTCTTTGAATAAAACAGTTTCATATAGATATCTGAGCACTTAACACGAACAGTGATAAAAACCTTACCTGCCAAACTCAACCACCGATAATTAGGGCTGCGGAGAGCGACAGCCCTGAGTTTATGAGATTTACACACATAAATTATCAAATCTCCTTACAACACGTACCATGTCGAGGAGCTTCATCAGTATTGTTTTTAAATTGCTTTTTGCTGAAACGGGGACGTTGCTATGCAAGTTTTTCATTATCTAATTAATTGAATAAGACCTAATAAAATGTTAAATTTTATGTAATTCTCTATAAAAATAATTCCGCGTGGTATGAGGAAGCATTTGCTAAATGAAATATAAAAAAATCGTTTCATTCGTCCTTATATTTCCTCGTTGAATTTGTTCTGTATGGAAACAATACAGAGGCCCTAGCCAAGATGCGATCGCTAACTAGCGTTTCTAATCGTTTCGTTTTTAAACCAATCGCGTTACTGGTAGATTACGCATACGAAAAGTCACGTGATCTACCAGTGACACGATTGGTTTAAAAACCAAATGAACAGAAACGTTAGTTAGCGAACGTGTCTTGTTTAGGGACTCGGCTGTCAATTCTTCAATAAGCTTTACGCTAGACCAACTGACAGTTGATACGAGTCATTACATGCCGTGTATTATAATGTTTAATAAAGCTCAATAGGGATAATGCAAGCTATTTGTTACCATTTTATACTATGTAAATGTGTACTATGGTCGTCTTCTAATATATTGGTAAAATTTGATACCAATTAACCATCATGATTAATGATATTTCAAACTTGTATGATAATTTTCTAAGTCATTGGTTGGTTCAATATAAATAAATAAATCACAGGACAATGTCACACAAATTGAACTAGTCCCAATTAAGCTCTAGGGTTGTACTATGGGTACTAGACAACGATAAACATACTTATATAGAGAAATATATACTAAGATACATAGAAAACATCCAAGACTCAGGAACAAATACTCGTGCTCATCACACAAATATTTTCTCTTACCAGGATTTGAACCCAGGACCTCTAGCTTCGAAGCCAGGGTCACTACCAACTAGGCTAGCGTGTCGTCAACTATTGAACTAGATTTATATAAAACCAACCTTTTCTTGTAATCCATACAACATCAATGCTAGTATTACGAGTACAAACACAATTCACAAATTGGCTTCGGTACAGCTTTGGATACCTATTAATAGTTCAACCAACATAAAAGGTAACTCGTGTACCTAAACAATATACCTTTATTTCAGGTACTTTAATGAGTACACAATCTAAGATTAATATCGATTTAATAGACAATAAACTATGTTTTATTGCCAAAGAACTTTAGTCTCATAAGTATCCCAAGGCTAAAAATCCCTTCGCATTCAATCTAGAGCGAGTAAAATCTATGTTTTGAAAATGGCGGACATGCGAGTATAATTTAATTTTCATTTGTGGCTGTAGATTAAAAGATTACCTTATATAGTGGCCTATCCCAAAACTGGGGTTTTGATATGTGGTATGATAGTGGGATAATTTACATAACAATGGTGTGCTACAAACATGCCATACGTTTAATGCTAGTGGCTCTAATTTGCTAACAATTTATACCTGATGCTGAAACGTTGGCACTGAATATTATAAGACAAAGCGTACAGCTGAATCTGTTTGCCTTTAAGGATGCAAATGTGTGTGTAAATATGTCCAAATGGATAATGATTTAATTTCACACAAGAATCGTTGCATATGTGTGTCAATTTTTGTTCTATATTACAGTGTTGTTCGGTATACCACTACATAGGAAGACCGCAACTCTTAGGTGATTTTGCTTTACGCATTATGGAACGCCTGCGCATCCAATTATGATTTAGGTAATGCGATATTGTTTGGAATTACGTATGCAATTTTAATGTAAAGTATTGTACCGTAAATTAATAATCGATAGTTTGTTGGTAAGTAAATCAACTTTAACAATTAAGGTTTGGTATGTTATACAAGGTGTCTCTGACCATGGGGCTTTAAATGTAGGGATCGATTCTACTCCTGAAATGAAACTCCTTTTGTTCTAGGACTTTAAAAATGAGGTGATTTCTATTTAATTTTTTTATACTAAATAAACTAATTCACTGATTTTACTAGTAAAGTTTGAAAGTTTGATCTCGTATAACTTACTGTAAATTAAGTTATATTCTAAGTCGTAAAACAAAAGATGTAGCATTTGAGGGATAGAATCGATACCTACATTTAAAGCCCCATCAGAGACACCCTGTACAGTGACATTATATTGAGTACTGGACTGTCTTGAAAACTTGGTAAAGAATGTGATTTACAAAGACATGAATTAGTGAACAATCATAATATAATATTGGTTATTTATTTTTTAAATGAAGCAACAAACCGCGTATGTAATGAGAAATTGGTAAAAAATACCATTCAGAAACCAAATTTCTGAAAACATAACTTTAAAAATTTGGTTTGAGATATACCGGGTGATTGCAATGTTGGTCACTTCAAGATGACAAGTAGCAATGGAAACATAACTTTTAAATCAATGAAGAGGACGATCATAAATTGATTGTTGCAAAGCAAATTAATACTTTTCATCTTCTGTATAATAGGAATCCAGAGTCCTTCATAGTTCCTTGTCCATTACCATTACATACAGTGCTTCTATTTTCATAATGTCTTTCGGCTAGCTGTCGCTGTCTCACTCGCACTCGCATCTGAATGTATATGTCACTCGTGTTTTGTAGAAAAACGAAGCTTGCCGAGATACATTATGAAAATTAGAAGGTCTTTACATTCGTACAGACATTATGTAAGTTTCATCTCATTAACTGCGTGGGGGTAGGACCCTGTGCAGGGTCCGTCCGGATCGCTATCACCATTTTATCCATTAACCACCCGCCAAGCAATAGTGTTCGCATTGTTGTGTTCTGGTGTGGAGATAAGACAACCGGTGAAATTACTAGCATAGAGGTATTCCATCTTAGTCCTCAGGGTTGGCAACGCGTTTGAGGTCTTAGGATTATAGTCTTGAGAATTCAAATGTCTATGGGTCTCAGATTCCACTTACCATCAGGTGGCCTAAGTGCTCTTGTGCCTTCTCCTTGTCATAAAAGTAACTTTATTACCCGTTTGGTTGCCGGGTTAGAATAGTGCCACTCCATGTCTTCCCGTGGATGTCGTAAGAGGCGACTCAGGGAATGTTAGGCGATGGGCTTGCAACCTGTCAATAATACACTAGTAAACTTCTTGGCCTGATAGTTCAAAATGTGGTTACAGAATTATCAGCTTTTTTTTGAGTTGTTCGTAATTCTGGTAGCTCTGCCAACCCCGCTCTGGGAATGAAGGCGTGATGGTATGTGTATATATTTTTTTTTTTTTAACACAGGACAATGTCACACAAATTGACCTAGTCCCGAACTAAGCTCCAGGCTTGTACTTTGGATACTAGACAACGATATACTTACTTATTTAGAGAAATATATACTTAAATACGTAGGAAACATCTAAGACTCAGGAACAAATACGTGTACTCATCGCACAAATTTAATATCTGCCCTTACGGGGATTTGAACCCGGGACAGCCGGCTTCGGAGGCATAGTCACTCCCAACTAGACTAGCGTGTCGTATGTGTAACTTTACGAGTGTTTCAACAATTTACACTCGTTAACATATATTTGCTCTTAATCTAGACTCGTCTAGTCCAGTCCTACATAGTTTAGATTATCTCATTCATTACGTCTGCCAGACGGAGATGCCTTCGCCTTGGCAGTGACTCATCCAAGGTGTCGTTAACCTTCTCTGTATAGAGGCTAAGCAGGTTTGTGCTTCCATTAATATGAAGATTCTTTTTATTTTGCATTACTCTAATACGAATTGCAAATAGAGCAAAATTGGTTGCAAAATTAACAAAATTTGAATACACTTTTATTGAGGAATAGCAATAATGTTCGTTCCCAATTTTCACCGCGAGAAATAGCGAGATTAGTGTTTATGTTTTAAATAGTAAATTTGTTATATTTGAGGTACCGCTTATATTACCGATAAACGTTTCATAGAATGTGACCAAATATATTTTCTGTTGGTCTTGTTGTTTTCATGATAGGTAGTAATGCCTGTTGATGTAATGATAATACTAGAAATTGATACATTAAACAGTAAACCACGAATCATGTGTCTTACTATTGCAAAATATAGTGTGTACTAGTTCTGCATTGCAAAAAGGTTACCTTTTTATCAAATAAAAAAATCATTTTACTATCCAAATTAAGCAGTTTCGTCTATACCCGGAGATAGTTTCTTAATGGTCAGTTTTTTGTTACTCTGTTTTGTAACGAGGTTACGTAACGAAACTGCTCTTTTAAAAAGAAGGGCGCAACAGTAACGAAGCTCCAAAAGAAAATATATCCTAATGAATAGCTGTATTCAGTTGAGTTTCATTTGTCTGCAGAGTTGAATTTATATCCTTTTAACTAGGGAGGGTAGGACAGGTGTGCCACGCTAACGAGCCGCAGGCGCAGGATCCATTCGTATGAGGTTTCTTTTGCTTTGTTACCGGATGTTTTGTTACGGTAACACTACCAGTCATATCCTTAACTATTACATTTCAGATTGGATCCATGTTGTTATTTAACCTGACAGTTAATGACTTTTTTAAACATATAAAAACATAATAAATAGTGTGGTTATTGTGTTGTTCGGTTATGGTTTACTTTAGAGTAAACTTTATAAGCATAAGCATAAGTGCGAGTAGGTCATGTTTCAGCAGAAATAATTATAGATGTTCTTGTCCTTTAAATGTTTTTTTACAGCTAGGTAAGGCTGTGACATATATGTCACTGGATGCAATGTAGGTTATTATTAGTCGGCACATATTTAGTAACATTTAATCAGTAGCTGACGGACGTTTATCGGAAATCTTCGATTTCCCATGATTCACGAAAGACTGTGATAGTTTCTGTACGAGGTTGTCATATTCTGAAAATTTGTATGAATGGAGCTTCCAAACACCCTGTAGCTACGAGGGGCGGCTGAAAAGTTCTAAGCCTAAGGTATTTTGAGGTTGCATTTGCGTTAGCGATACTGGCCACTAAAAAGACCATTTAAAAAGTTAATAAATAAAAGAAAAAAATGTCGTCTTTTGTTTATTACATTTCGAGATATCCGACGCTAAAAGTCATCATGTGTGAATTATCAACGCATATCACGAAAATTGAGCACCGTGCAGTCATTAAGTTCCTCACAAAAAGTGACAAATCGCCGAAAATAAATTTTGAAGAAATGTCTAGTATTTACAGTGAATCTGGCCCTTCTCATGCCACTGTTAAAAAATGGAGTCGACTTTTTAAACTTGGACGGGAGTCGATCGAAGACGATCCTCGCTCAGGAAGGCCAATATCGGTTGTGACTGAAGAAAATACTGAAAAAGTCAAAAAGTTAGTATTAGAGGATCGGAGAGTTAAGGTTTGGCAAATAGCTGAAGCCTTAGGTATTAGTAAGGAAAGAGTTGGAGAGATTTTGCATCAACATTTGCATATGACAAAAGTAAGTGCTCGTTGGGTGCCGAAAATGCTAACAGCTTTCGATAGAGAACGTCGTGTTCAAACTTCTCAGGCATTTTTAGAATTATGTGAAGAAGGTTTAGATGAAGTTTGTTCCCGCATAGTAACTGTTGATGAAACATGGATCAGACAGTATGATCCAGAGTCGAAGTCTGAATCTATGCAGTGGATCGAAAAGGGTGAAAGGCCGCCAAAGAAATTCAAGGTTCAAAGATCGGCGTCTAAGCTAATGGCCACCGTGTTCTGGGATTGCGATGGCATTCTTTTAATAGACTATTTGGTGAAAGGCTCTACAATAAATGCAGTTTATTAAGCTGAGCTATTAAGAAAAGTGCGACAAGCCATAGTCGAGAAACGAAGGGGCAAACTGAGCAAAGGCATTTTGTTTTTGCAAGACAACGCCCCCGTTCACACCGCTCGTGTTGCCAAGCTTGCTCTGAAGGAAACTGGCTTCGAGGAAATTGATCATCCACCTTACAGTCCAGATCTGGCCCCTAGTGATTATTTTCTATTCAGCAATTTGAAGAAAGATTTAAGGGGAAAGCGATTTGGCAGTGATGAAGAGATGAAGGCGGCTGTACAGGAACATTTCGACAGCCAAAATAAAACTTATTTTTTTAACGGTCTAAAAGCATTATTTAAAAAATGTAATAAATGCATTGTTTTAGAGGGAGATTATATTGAAAAATAAAAATAGTAAAAAAAATCTGATCATTTTTTTTCTACCTTAGGCTTAGAACTTTTCAGCCGCCCCTCGTATGTACAGATGAATAAATTATGTGATGACACAAATGACAGATATTTTTATTTACTTACTGAAATAGTTGAAACCGACTAGAATTACATGAAGCTGCAGAAAATGGGTAAATAATAATAATAAGCTCTTTATTTCGGATCACAATTAAATCATCCATATATCTTACGAAATTAAATTAAATTAAATGTTAAATCTTACATCTGTATGTTTCTGTGTATGTGTGTGTGTGGATTCATTTTATTTAACAGCAATTTGAGCCGTAGGTACTCTTTATTTGCCCACCAAATATTTAAGTATTAAGCAGTCAAAATCTGCCCCAACTACTTGCAGAATGATGTCGCGACTCGCCACAACCTCTTGTTGCGTACTATAATCTAAAAAAAATGACCAAAAATAAATGACATTTGATACTCCAGGCTTGACTCGAAAGTGGACGTCCTAAGGGTGATTAAGTTTTTTTTTGGCAAGAATACGGCACGCGTGCATTTAGGATACCTAATGGGTCAGTAAGATAGGATAGATATAGGTAACTGCAATGCGGAGCCAACCCTGACGACAAAGATGGAATGCCTCTATGCTAGTATTTCATCTGTTGCCTTATCACCACACCGGGATACAACCATGCCAACACTATTGCTTGGCGTCAGGTTAAAGGATAAGATGGGATTTTGATAAGGATGAAGAATGCATTCCAAAGTGGGTCTTGGTTTGCTCGCTTTTTTATAGCTTGGCTTGGCAAAAGGATAAACGGTGATGTCATTATTTACATCGAAAATTATTTCCAAAAAAATAATTCCATGTTCAACGAGGACTGATTTATTGATAAAAATCTAGTCTACTATCAATGAATGCTGTATGTGGCATTCACTTCGAAATATGAGTAAGTGTCGTGTTAGAATTTTAAATGCAGCGCGCGATATCGCAAGAATCGTTACCCGTAAGCTTGACTTATAAATATTAAATGGTTTAAGCTCCTAAGCTAGCTAGCTTAAACTAAGTCACTTGGTTTTGCCTGTGACTTTGTTTGCTTTAAAGTCATGAATTGTTTTTAATTTACATTTACCACTATTCGAAAGATGGCTCTGTGCGTTACGTTTTATATTTTCTGTTTTCAGCTTCTGTTGTTTAAGTTTCGCTTATATTATTAAACTAGCTTTTGCGCACGACTCTGTCCGTGTAAAAGTCGTACATAATAAAAGTACCCTTTGTTCATGTCCAGGCTATAAACAATGTAACAACATTTACAATATTAGTAAATGTGTAATACAAATAAATAAATTTAGGGTTGACTTCTTTTGATATCATTCTTCTAATTAAAAAAAACTGTCTGTAATCGGTAAAAGATGTCCATTTTGTATTACCTATTTGCAAAGCAAATTTGTTGATACGTCTCTGGACTTCATAAAAACTATGTGTTACGAAAGGTCACCTGTCACTTGGTTTTGTCATTGCAGTAGATTGGACGGAATAATTTTGTTCTTATCATGGTGTGAATGTTACAACCGACGACACTTAAAGAATGTGAAAGTACATAACTTTTTGGATTTATTTTAATTACCAATTAATTGACAAATGATTGCAGATAAAATCATTTTCGTCATGTAGACAGTGTTATAAGATCTGAAAGCCAGATTAATTGTTCTGAGAAACCTAAGACAATAATCATCTAAATACCATTCAAATGATAATCTAGATACAGCATGTGTCAAAAAATTAGAGCAGCTTTCTCTGCTGCGTGCATAATAATTTGGGTACATTAAATGTAATTTTGACAGTTAAGAATTCGTTTATTTTTTTAAGTTTATTTCTAATGTTCAAGGTAAAATGATTTTATTTATCAGCAGACAAGTTTACACTGAAGATTCATTGGTTTACTTGTTCTTACAATTCTACATATTTTATTTCCTGTAACACCGAGATATTTTTTTTCGAATGTATATTTTTCAAATTTTCTTTTCTCAAACAGCTTATTGTATATTTTTTCTCGTGTTTCCGAAATACCAAAACAGCTTATTACAAATAATTATGACTACACACGAAAATGATCCGTTATATCCGAAAGTGTAGTAAGTTTTCATCAGCAGTATCATTATTATCTTTCCACAGGAAGGCATGGAGTAGCATCCATGCCTTCCTGTGGATGGCTTAAGAGGCAACTAATTGAATAAGGGATTGTAAATAACCTCTAAAAATAAAAAGGTCTAAATACCTACTTTAAATTAAAATACTATAATGATCAACAATAGGCCTTTTAGAGGTGAATAGGGCCTTTAAGACCACAGTTGTGCGAGGCAGCGCAGCGGTGTGCTAGAAAAAAATCCACCAATAGCAGATGCACAGCTGCACTGACCGAGGCTAGGAAAATTAATTGATTCTATTGGTGGGTTTTTTCTAGCGCACCGCTCCGCTACCTCGCACAGCTCTGGTGGACATTCCCCCTAAAAGTGGTATCAGTACAGCATTCCTTCCAATATCACACGTAGCCCTACTATTTTATAGTTGAAGAAAAAGTTTGACTTAATAATTACAGTTATTGCAATTGATAATTGGAACGCCAGTTATTTTTGAACTATGTTTAGTATGTTTTATTAAGATATTGATGTCGATAATTATTTTTAACTTCATATTGAATGATCTTTATGCAACATCGGTAATTTTAATATTATTGCGTGATTGTAACCATTGTTGGGCAAATTGATGACATTTTTATAGGTATTAAGTAGTTTTTTGACAAGTTGTTACAAGCGACTATAAATATTACGGCATGAAGACGAACGAAGTAAAAATTAAAATAAATGGTAATGAAGAAATGTATGTGATGTGGGTGATGTGGGTGTAAAGTAGGATTTTTTAACTGTATCATATTATATGTATCAATTTGGTGATGTCCCTTAATCCAATTAAATGCTTCTTGTGATTGCCGGGTTAGAATGGTGCCACTCTATGTCGTAAATAGGCGACTAAGGAAATAAGGGCTTGTAGTACTGTTAGGCGATGGGCTTGTGACCTGTCACGAATGCACTAGTAAACTTCTTGGCCTGAGTGTGCAAAATGTGGTTGCAAACTAAATATTCTACCGCTTTGTTGGTGTAACTAATTTCTACGAGTATATTCATGCCAAATTACAGCCTTCTAGTACTAAGAGTCTCTGAGCTAGGCTGCGGACGAATGGACGGACGGACGGACATGGCGAAACTATAAGGGTTCCTAGTTTGACTGCGGAAACCAACAAAAGATACAGATAGTTTTTTTTTTCAGATAGTCCATAAAAAAGAAAGAAAAAGAAAGAAAAAGAAATAAGAAGAAAAGGAAAATAAAGAAAAGAAAAAAATGGAAAGAAAGTTGAAAAGATTTAAAATTATATTTTAAGGTTAGTAGTATGATGCTTCTAAAACCAATTTACCAATCACCTCGTCTCCAGAAATCGAGTTGCATGTATTTAATTGGCGTATAATAACTGAACCAAACCTGTCTCCCTTGTAATGTTGTTCCCTTTCATTTGTGTTACAATGAAGGCGGTCTTTTTCGTATAAGTGCATAAAAATTTATCAACATTTGCTGCCGCAAACATAGCTGGTGCATACTTTACCTTTTAATGGTGCATTATAAACCACCGCAATGCAGAATACTGTTTCATGGTTGTTTGTTGGTATCAACATGTGCAATACGAGTTCCAATCACGCTGCATGACTCACAGGTATTCAAATGTTCTCAAATTGAAACCACGCCAAAGCGTTCATTAAAATAATCGCCCTGTATATTTATGTCGATAAATTACTAGAGGTCTACTTCGACTGATAATTTTAGGGTGTGTGGAAGTACTGACTTTAAGGACATGTGGTTTTATTGTGCCTTACTCGTGTTAATTAAGCCAAAGATTGCCATAGGTTGTTAATTAGTTCATAGAGCACTATGGTTCATTTAGCATACATGTTTAGAGAAAAAGCCAAGGGAATTTCCCCACGAAATAACCTATTTAAAATATTGTTATATTTACTATAATACTAAATTGCTTTGATACTTATATTAATTTTGGTAACCCGTAAGTTTATCTAACTTTACTTCATCATGTTTTCAAGATATGTTAAACAATTACCAGTGATCGGGAAAAACGGTGCAAAACTTTAAAAAAAGTTGTAAAGCTGATATAAAAGAGAAGTAACAATCAAGAAAAATAAGAATATTATTGGCAGATCAGTGTTCGATTTAACTCTACATCAGAAACTCGGATTTGGTATAAGGATATTAACATTTTCATGGTTGTGATGTAAGTTTTGCTGCAGTTTTGCACCGTTTTCCCCGATCACTGTTAATTACGTAGATTGTGTTTTAAATTTATAATGTAGTTCATTTTACGGTGAGCTAATGGCAGTTATATAGCTCTGTCCTTTACGCACACCGTGAAATAAACTGCCTAGCTTATGTCATAAGAACCCCTAGGGACCAAAAGACTCGTGCTGCGAGAAATCCCTTTCGATGAAATGAATATTCTGTGTACCTAATGATGCGTCCGTTGATAAGCGCTTCAATGAACATGACATGATAAAAGACTTATTCTTATTACACATGCGCAATTGTTCGAAAAATAATGTAGCCAAATTTCTTATAAATATGAGTTCCAAAAGCTTTTAAATTTACAACATCCTGGGCAGAATTTACAGATAACCATAACAAATTAAAGTATGTTGCTTAAATATTTTTATGTTTGGGTTTTTCTTTTTTCCTTTTATTAAAAGAAAGAAAAACATTTATTCGCAAAAATAACACTTCAAATAATATAAAAAACCGGGCAAGAGCATGTCGCACCATGCACAGCCGTTAAGTACTACAAATATAAAAATCAACAAGTAATAACTAATTTTCTATTTAAAATCAATTGGTGCCGTCTTAGATGATTTTAGTAGGCATAAACACTTTAATCGCCTGTATCTCAAGAACCAATGATGTCTACTTGGTCGTGATAGTTTTCTTTTAAAATTCGTTATATGCTCTTTCATTTAAGTTTTTTTTCTGATTTTTGTATTTGTAGTTTTGGCTCTAAGACTGCCTGTTGACTAACTTTGTAACATTTTTTTTGTATTTCCTTCCCATGCTGTTATTGTATCTGGTAAAAAAGAATATTTGTATTGTATTGTATTTAATTATTCGTAACAGCTCAGAATCAATTAACCTTTAGCTAAATACACACGAAATAACTTATCCCTAATTACGCAAGAGAATTAACTCAAATAAGAAAGTGATCGAGTTGACGTTAACGCGGTTATTTGCGGTTATATTGCATATTGACAGCTAAATTTAATAAGTCCAACAAAAAAATAAAAATATTTTGAGCCTTGATTATATAACTTAAGGTTCAAATTGGAAAACATCTGCTATACAGGTTGTTTCTTTTTTCTCTTAATGTCTGCGCGCACGCACGTACATTCACTGTCGGCCATGACACCGCCAGCATTGTCGCAACGAATATATTCCACTCTAGTTTCGGTTTTTGCGATAGCTATTAATAATGCATTGAGTAGACAGATATATCAAATACAGGTTGTTTCGTGACATATACTTAACGTTTAGGGCATGTTTTAATTAGGTTTTAATAAAAATGACACGCTGTACCTAAAAAAGTTTTTTTTTCTGGTATCTGTTTTTGGGTTAATGCATTTCAGAATGTAAGTATAAATATATAACAATTCGCACGTTAATTTCGAAAGTGATACTATGCAAAAAAGAATTTCATTCAAAAGTAAATTATTTAACTTATTTAAACGGTTTTGCTTTTAGTTTAGTGTCACTGCCGAAATTAACGTGCGAATTTATTTTGATACAACCTATTTTTATTAAATCAGACAAAAATAATTAGAATTTGAAAGCCTGTAATGTTTCCGTGGCCCAAAATAAGATGCTTTACAAGAGCGTTATCGCTATCGCAAATGTAAAGGATTGACGTTAGGTGCAACTAACGGTCGCATCGAATACTTGTATATGTAAATTCCATACATTTTGACAGTTTTCGAAAATATTTACATAAGCGTAACGCGTCTTGTCTAACCTCTCTGGTAAAGTTTAAGGATGTTAAATGGAATAAATTTAATATGTAGGATTAAATTAAAATCCAATACTGTCATGTTTATTTGGAATTAGCATTGTAATCTTCAAATCTTAATCAAAACTCGATTAGTGGACTTAAGTGAAATGTTAAAATATAACTTATAGCTTATAAGTGGAACACCACCTCGTTCGTGCCCCTCGATAAATCTCTTGATTTGTCACTCGATTTGTGCACCAGATGCCATACAAATGCGATACTTTATGTAAAAGTTGAATTAAATATGCTTTATAAGTCTTCAGAAACATTACCGCGTACAACCTAGTTAGAAAAGCCTTGTTTTGAAAACTGGTTTGATTATCTAATAGCAATATTTTGATTAACATTTGCTTTGTTAAGAAAGACAAGGAATCCTAGGCCTCTATTCCACTAGGTTTGATACCAGCTTTTTTAATATCATAATCTTACTGTTAATGTTATAGTAGGCTTTGTTCACTTTGTAGTAAGAGTTGCCAAAACGTTCACGAACGTTCAACTGTGATTATAGTAGCAATATGTTCTAAAAAAGCCCTCATTTAATTAATACAAAATTCGTTTGTCAAGTGACGTCAATTTTATTTTTTCTTAGTTTTAATGTGTTTTGTATTACTTTCGAACAAAGGAATTAGGAAAAGAAACAGGGAATTATCTTTCATAAATTGCCCTAGTTCCAAACTAAGCTCTAGGCCTGATACATAGGTATTAAACAATGTTAAACTTACTTTGAGAAATAAATGCTAACATAAGTTCAAAGCCGAGCCTATATAGGTAGATAGAAAACATCCCAATCAATAGATATTTCCCTTAAGGGATACCTTGGACCACTAGCTTCATACCCAGGGTAACTTATTTTTTTCTGAGTATTGGGTGTTTTCTTTGTATTTAAGTATGTATTTTTCAATATAAAAAACTTTATCATTATCTAGTACCCATAGTTCAAGCCTAGAGCTTAGTTTGGGACTAGGTCAATTTGTTTGAGATTGTTATCTGATATTTATTATAATTTATAGGAAGCTAACACAAGAAACTATTAACAGGCTCTTCTAACTCAAATAAATAGTTACAAATTATACTGTCCAAAATGAGTTTAACATTGAATAGCTTTTAATAAACTAGACGAACTGCAATTTATAAATGTAACTCATTGCAATGATTGATTGTTTGTTGAAATACAAAGTATTTGTGTGTACGTAATACCTGACAGCTTAAAAAAATCGAGAAAACATCATTAATCACTTTCTTGATAAGACAGGAACACATAAGTTAGTGTCTCTTCATGTTTGCAGTATTTGCTCTAATATCCCTTTAAACCTGAACCCTTTAAAAACACGACGCTTTTTCACTAACGCGTTAAAGCCAGTGTTTTAAATATGCTTTGTCCTTATCAGTCATTATGACATTCGAAATTTACAAAGAATACTTTAACTAAATTAGGTTTATTGTGCGTTTATGAATAAGGGAGTAAGTATTTCGCAGAGCCTTAATAAATCCGGTTTTATTTTCCTTTTCATAAAGTCGAGTTTTTCTTTCGCGGAGCCGGCTTTTAGAATAGCTGCTCTAAACAATGCCAAATCGTTTTTATTATCAAAATAATGAACTATTTAATTTACGAGTAGAGCTTAATTTTAATTTTATTTAACTTTAGTTCTTTAAAACATTTACATTTATAAACTAATGTTGTATTTTCTAATGAAAACCCAAGATACAGGCTTAGTCTATTTTGGGAACCCCTGATCATTTTTTGTGCTGTTTTGTATTCTGTTGGGCACTTAATTTGCATATCATGTAATAATACTCGTATGTACCTATTTTAAATTATCTGCAATAAAGAAAGGTTTTTGTTTACTTACATACATACATACATACATAGCATCACGCCTTCATTCCCAGAGTGGGGTAGGCAGAGCTACAGAAGTTCCAACAACTCTAAAAACACTTGTTGATAATTCTGCAACCATATTTTGCACAAGTAGGCTAAGATGTTTACCAGTGTATTAGTGACTGGTTGCAAGCCCATCGCCTAACAGTACTACAAGCCCTTATTCCCTTAGTCGCCTCTTACGACATCCACTGGAAGACATGGAGTGGCACTATTTTAACCCGGCAACCACCATTTTTTGTAAAGAAAAGTGATTAGGATATTAATACCGCAAACTTGTCTAAGTAAAAGTAATTTACCTTTATTCATAATGAAAATTTATAGGTATGATATTTTGGTGATACGTTATTATCATGATTTGCCAATTTCCTACGAAGTCCGTTATTTATGCCACAAAATTATGCGGCTATTAGAATTTGCATAATTTTCATTACATGATAAGGGTCAAATTAACTCAATAAAAAATCAATTGAAAGCCCTTTACTTTCACAATCTGGCCAAACTTGACCTACTTAACTCAAATTGAACCAATTATTTTGATTGAAATTGATTCCTTTACAAAAACCGCGTATCAGATCCACATTATGAACCATAAGTTATAAAATAAAGTAACGTCCTTGTGAGGTAACGCTGGTCCCGTTCGCTTGTTGCTGGGGCATTGCCACTTTCGCTATCATTGGAGATTACTTACGCAAGAGTACTATAGTTGTTACAGTTTAAAATCATTTGTAACGTGATCACGTATTGTTTAGAGAAACTTCTAGATAGCATCGTTTTTCCAATAAAATGTATTAGCGAGGAGCGTCTTGAATATCTAGATTTGCTTATGTATTCGTGTAGGTTTGAATAATAAATAACATTGTTTAGCTACTATAGTATACTGTTGCAGGAATTAAATTACTTATTTTCACGTATTTTCTTAAGTAGCTAAGTGATCGAGCTTTACTCGGGTGTATTTTGTAGTGTCGTCTTTATAAATAAGTAGATACTACCTGTGGCTTATGCTCTCTTAATAATATTTTAATCAATCCCACAAAGATGAGCTGGAAGAGATCCCCAATTTTGACAATTTTGTGTTGTGATTTTGTATTTTGTGCCACAAAGTGTTATTAGACGTGACTTTGAACGTATAAATTGACAACAGATACTGATTTTCAAAAATCTATATCGTTTTTTTAGGACCAAAATTAAAATCACTTTATAATAGTGCAGTTAAGTAACTATAATTTTACTATGACATTATTATGATTTAATCACGGATTCAGTAGCTAGGTATTGCGGGTCCGAGTTCCGTCTGTACTAGAATGTAATAGTACTGGTAACTGTGGATTTGTGAATGTCTAAGGAACAATTAAACTACATTCTCTAAACTTAACCGATTATTCGACTTTGACTTCGACTTACGTCACAATGTCGGGCCTATCTGGTAGGTAAAGTAAATCCGTGTCCGGTTACTAAAATTTGCTTGATTGACTTACTGACTTATTTATTGCATTTTTTTTCTAGACGGTCGCCATCTTGGATTTTAAATGCTAGAGGATGGAAACCATACACCATCTATCAGCCGTAACAGTATGAGAGGAATTGAGGACGCGTTCTCGTCCTTTGGGAAAAGAGTTGGCTTATCTTTTAAAGGTTCCAGATTTGATCTGAAAATACAGCTGCAATGAGCTAGATCCACAGAAAGATCATTTATTATGTGCTTACAAAGGGTTTTATTTGCATCGCACCCAAATCAAATGCAAAATGAGTAAATATGTTGGAAGGACCCTGTGCAGGGTCCGTCCGGATCGCTACCACTATCTTATCCATTAAGCTACCACCAAGCAGCAATGATGCATTGTTGTGTTCCGGTGTGGGGATAAGACAACCGGTGAAATCACTAGCATAGAGGCGTTCTATCTTAGTCCTTAGGGTTGGAAACGCATTTGAGATCTTAGGGTTGCAGTCTTGAGATTATAGTCTTGAGAATTCAAAAGCTTCGGATTCCACTTACCATCAGGTGGCCTGAGTGCTCGTGTGCATTTCTCCTTGACATAAAAAAAAGGTACTCCCATCCAAAGCGGCCATTATAATTATGATTTATAACACGGTTGCGCAGTTGATATATTATTATCGCATCTTTAGAATTATAGTGACCTAATCCACATATTTTAAATTTCGACTTAGGTCTCTATAGTACTCAATTTATGACTCGAAATCGAATGCTGAAAATGTTTGAATTTGGTCACTATAATTCCAAAAGTGCGATATGTACCCACACTAAATAAATCCAAAAATTCAAAGCATCACCACAAAAAATCCTAAATTATTTGCCACCGATCAAAATTGAAAATAGTGCGAAAAGGCTACTACAATCAAACATGGAACCTTGTCGCAGCTAATGATATAATAATTTCAAACCACTCTCACTTTAATATGTTACTGCGCTAAGTTGCTAAAATGAACAGCTAGGAGTTCGGTTGTATGCAATATAAGGAAATTACACCATTTGTGGAAAGAGAAGGTTACACGTTTGAAACCCTTTAATTTATAAATTGATAGCAAGCAAATATTTCATTCACTGACAAGCGAATATAAACGGGTCACTGTGTTAAAAAACAGTACTAAATAAATCTTGCTTGTCGGTATATTATACCACAAACAACTTCATGACTGGTTTCCCATTAGGTTTATATCAAAAACAAATAAAAGTGGTAACTGATTCGTTTCGATTTATTATTTATTTACATTCAACAGTGCAAACTTCTTATTACACTACTTAAATGGAACCCACCCATACATATACCATTACAACATTTATCGTTAAAGTAATGTCGTACGTTTCGTGTCATACCAAAGTTTATCGTCATTCTAACTAATTAAAGTAACGTGACATTTTCACAATCCACATAAATTAATAAAGTATGTATAAATTCTTAGTTCAATACTTTGTATGTGGTCCACATGTGGTCCAAATGCAATCGTAATGATTATCTCAAAGGTTTTCTTAAAACACAATCGTACCTTTAATTTACTCACATTAAGTAATACATACATTCTTAAATAGATCAGTCTAGCATCGTAATCATCTAACATACGCTATGCTTAACAATTTAAATATCAAGAATATCTAATAGATTAATGGTCGGGCGTCGCTTCTTAATAATTTTGCGAACTACTTTCTTCTCGCCTTTATTCGAGTGATGGTGTCTTTCATCTTCATCTTCATCCTCATGGACTGGACGTTCGTAGTCTTCTTCTTCTCTGTAGTCAGTCAGATCTGGAATCCTGATAGGATGCTTAAATTTCTTCTTGGGAACCAATATGTAATCATCTATGTTGTCACTTGGATAACTGTAATCTGGCGTTTTGATAGGCCTGTTCTTCTTTTTAGGTCGAATGGGAAAATCTTCAGGGTAATATTTGTCGGATGGCGGTATGTCTGGCATACTAGGGTAGTTTTCGTTTTCATAATTAGGACGATTCCTGTACTTATTAGCTAATTGTCTCAAATCAGCTTCTGTGAACGTAGGAGCTTTGAATTGTCCGTTGAAATTGTATGGATTGATAAGCTTTTCTACGTCGTAATTGGAAGGCGCATCGTGCATATCATCACCGTATCCTGATGGTTGCACAAGTTTATTTACTGGATATTTCTTGCTAAGATCAAATTCAACTAGATTGCCATACAAATTGTTTGCTTCTTTGTGATGTTTTTTGCAATTGGGATCAAAATTGATTCCCTGGTGACTATGAGGTTCATTTCCTGCATTGTCGATAGGATGTTTTATAGTTATACTGTGAGTAAAGTCACTCGGTTCTAAATCCACCGGATACTTTGGTCGTTTTTTCAATGAATAATCTTTGAACAACGATTCAAACGGGTGTTTTGCTCTTTTCCTGTCAGGCATGTAAGAGTCTACATCATCTGAGTCCTCGGAAAAGTCGTAAAACTTCCCGTAATCTCTTAGAGATTTTTCTTCAAATAGATTACGACCAGTTTTCTGTGCCGGTTCACCATCATTTTTGACAGTAGCCGTAAAGCCAGTGTCAGGACCTGCGGAGTATTCTACAGATCTAACAGAGCCGTCTGGTTCTACAACGCTATAGTGACCTGTAATAGAAAGGTTATGGATTGTAGCAGTTATTTCATCACTATTGATAAAGATCTTTGTATCACGATTGTTAACTCAGTTTATTTTCTGGATTTTACCTTTAAATAACACAATGTTGAAAATTCAGAGAAAACTAGCCCAGCGCACACGTCCTCTCACTCTTGTCGCTTGAAGTGGTCATCTTCTCGCTCTCACTCATCGTTCTCAGCCTTTTCAACCCTTTCATCACCTCAATCATAAGTATTTCGTCAAATCTAGTCACTCCTACATAAATACCTTTAACAGTGTCACCATTTTTGGACTCCCACACCGATTTGACATCACCAGTTTGCACATCAGACACTCCGTAGCTGAACGTGTAACTAGGATTTCCCTGAAAGCAATTAACAAACTGATATAAGTCCTCACTCTTACCGAACCCACAATTAGATAATTAACATAAAAAACGTCTAAAGAATGTGTGAATTGATAGCTCGCGTGATCCAAAGTCGTCTTTCAGCTCATGACAATTCATCGCATGCTACGCAATTAGTTTAGTATTCTGAATAATTTATGATCGGTTTAATAATTTCCATGAGAGTGGAATTTATGTATAATCGTCCTAATTAATCGTGGCAGTGAGTATCGCCGTCAGCTGTCCATCATATAATTCTAGGCATGCATTTCTTTACCTCACTGCGCTTAGCAAAGGAAGGATATGTGGATCATACACGCTCTTAAAAACAAAAGGATTGAATCTACATTGGTAAATAAATGTAACATACTGTTTATATGCTTAGGAGGGCAGCATAGATATATGTATTCTCAAAACTACAATCTTAAGACTGCAATCCTAAGACCGCAAATGCGTTGCCCATGACTAAAATGGAATGCCTCTATGCTATTAATTTCACCCCGATTGTGTTGTGTCCCGATATCCCCATATCGGGACACAACATTGCGAACGCTGCTGCTTGGCGGTAAATTAAAGGATAAGACAGTGGTAGGTTCTATCACCACTAACTTTCCACCATCACTAGTTACCATCGTGACGTAAGAATATATCGTAAATTCAATCCACTACAGTCAATAAACGGTATCGTTACACCAAGGAGAGAAGTGTATTTAACACACACTACATGGGTCATACACACTCTTAAAAACAAAAGTTGTCTCTCCTGTGGTCAATAGTTAAAAGCTTGTATGCATATAAGTTATGTTTTTATATGATAGATTTAAAGCAGTCCTGACGGCGTTATTGCGGGAATCGGTTTGGCCAGAAAATTAGGCCTTAAAAACGTTAACTTTCGGTGTGTCCACGCCACGGGAAAGACGGTAATCTAAATCTTTGTATGACCCATGTAAGAATGTGATCAGATCATACATTTGATGGTTCAATCTAAAAATAATTTGTATCTTATGAAGGTAATAATAATTTAGCTATGACTGATTTATTTGTTGTGAGTGGAAGGGTCGTAAGGGGGCGCCCTAGGCGTACTTTTTTGAATCAAATCGGGGAAATACTAGAAAAGGGCCGAATCTTAAGTACCCGAAACCGACGTGCATGCATGACTCGATGTATGAATGTGGAAGAAGCGAAAGAGCTTTTTCAGGATCGTAGCAGATGGAAAGAAGTGGTCTCTGCCTACCCCTCTGGGAAACAGGCGTGATTTATGTATGTATGATTTATTTGTAATGTCTCTCCAATTTAAATAACATTTATGAAAAATATAAATGTCCAACCAAAGCAGTATTTTATTTATTTTTATTTTATATTTAAAGTATTATTAGCGTAACTTGTGAATATGTATGTTTATAGCTCCCAGACGGATGAACTGATTTAGACGCGGTCCTTAGATAGAGTTTTGATATAAACCAGCAATATTAGGGTTTTTTTTTTTTTTTTATGTTAAGGAGAAGGCACACGAGCACTCAGGCCACCTGATGGTAAGTGAAATCTGAGACCCACAGACATTTGAATTCTCAAGATTATAATCCTAAGACCTCAAATGCGCTGCCAACCCTGAGGACTAAGATGGAATGCCTCTATGCTAGTAATTTCACCGGTTGTCTTATCCCCTCACCGGAACACAACAATGCGAACACTGTTGCTTGGCGGATGGTTGGTTGGGTGCGCCATTTTATATATTTTTTGGTTTTTATTTATTGAATAGTTATTAATGATTATTAAATCATGTAGATTTTAATTTTCTTTCAAACTATTTAACAATAATCCATCGCGAAAACATTAACAATTAGGTGTGTAGTAGTCATTCATATTGAAATTCCAATTAAGTGACCGTATAAATTAATTTAAATGCGCATTTATTAACAGCTGAGGTTTCTTTCATACCTTATTGTCATTATTGCGGTAGTTTTACTGCGTTTACTTTTTTGACAGTTTAATGTCTTCCACGTCCGGTTTTTATTCATAATTAATTCGTGTAAATAAATTTAATCAATGTTTTTATAACAGTGTATATGTAACTTGGAATTTTAGTTTTGTGAGGGACTAAAATGCTACCTTTATGGAAGTATTATTGTTATGTTTTTGGCTTTTATCTGTTCAGAAAATAAAAGTTAATAAATAAATGTAATAGTGAGCTAAGACGGCCTAATTTGTCAACATATCGAACGTTAAATAGTGTGGCGGGACATTTTGTAATTAAAACAATATAAACCATTATGTATAAACAAAAAAAATTGTAAGTATAATTTCACGTAGAATTAACTTTTTTTTAAAATAAATTGTTTAGGTTATGAAAAATATATATTAATATTTTATAGCAACAGTAAATAACGCCAACTACACTTAGACCACAGACAACTATACAGGGTGACTTCAAATTGGTAATACAAAACACTTGATTGTGGCTTAGTTAATGCCACACAGTATAATACATTAACCCCTTTGTTAAAACTAACTGTATTTAACTAACGCAAATTTTCGAACAAAACAAATAATTTAAGTACCAGAGTGTGGTTACACTACATTTACAATACAATCTTATTTTCTTTGATAAGTGAAAATTACTAATCAAAACACGTTTTCTTCATAAATTGCGACAGGTGACGGATAACCAAAGAGGAAAGTGTTCATTTGAAATTCTTTAAACTTCTTTGTTAATTATTATGGTAGGATAACCATGTTAAGCCAACAAAAATGGGACAATTTAAAAATTAAAAAAAAAATACTTCTGATTATTTTAAAAGTATGAGACTTAATTGAGGGGCTAAGTTTAGGGGAGATGTGTGTAAAACATTGATTTTGTATTACCAATTTGAAGTCACCCTGTATAGATGTTAATAAAAAAAAAAGCTAAAACAACAACTATGTACTTTGTTTGTAAACATCGTTAAATGCAAATTGATCAAGTTCAAGACGAGTCAGATGATCACGCGCCGCTGACGGATCCACTTTCGATTATTTCGCTTTCGTTCTTATTAGCGCGACTTACAATACTCGAATGAAAAAAGGTCTAATGTCGCTTACTTTGATGTTCAATAGTGGTTCGTAACACACAGTTTTAGAGCATGGATTTCCTTGAAACAAGTTGAATATAAGCCTTTTGATTTGTGTTTTGTATTATGCAAGAAATTATGATGCATTGCTATTTGGAATTAAAAGTATTGAAGGTTTAATTTGACAGCTTGTTGTCAGTCTTTTATTTTGTGAGTTAACCTAAATACGGTCAGCTTTCTATTGAGTGTAACAAAGAAAAAGTGTTACACTTTTTAAAAGTAGGTGATTGTACATTTTAGTAACAATTCAATCATGCATATATGGTTTACAACTTTGACTGCAGGAGTCATTTAGTTAATTATATGTAAGTCTATGTAATTTGTAAGGTAAGCCTAGTTAGTATTGACCCTGCGATCCCGCGTTCGATTCCCAGTAAAAGCAATTTATAATAATAAATCCAAACTCAGGTCTTTCTTTGTAGTTGTAATAAAATCTAGGAAACGAAAGAGAAACAAATACTCAGAAAAATAGAAACTCTATAAGACTCAGAAACAAACTCATCACACAAACATTTGCCTTCACCTGGAATCGAACCTTAAACAGTTAGCTTTTAGGTCACCATAACTAGGCTAACCACTTTTTAATCGCTTGGATCTCTATTATACTCTGTAAAACCACATTGCTTTTGACTTGTTATAGTATTGTGAACGTTATGATAGCTCTTATTTACATGACATTAATGGCGGCGGAGATAAAAACAATACCGTAGCATGTCAAAAGCAATTTAATTTTACCGAGAAGCCCCTAACAGTAATTGGGATCTGTATTCATTAGACATTTACATTCTAAAATTACTTCAATAGCGAATGGCTTCTGGGAATGAAGGCGTGACTTTATGTATGTATGTAAAATAAACACCGGTATTAAGTTTGAACAAAAACCCTCAAATAATCGATCAAAATGTCTTAACAAAGGTCAAATACAGCAAGTGGCTCAAACTGACCAAAAAATGTCGCGTACCTACCGCAAAACGAGTTGGCGGAGAAAAGTGGGTGAGCGACATCGGGCGGCAATATCGCTCGCTTGCGACATCAAATGACCACTTTCCATAACTATTTGTCCATTATGTTGTGGGAATAGTTGAAATACGGAAATGTTGAAATAAGCTAACAATTTGCATTTGGCCTATTTAGCTAACACTATCTGATAGTTTTTTTCATATGACGAAAAGGAAAGCGATAATTTAAATAGTTCTTTTCAAGATTGTGAAACATGCACTAAATTTTCATTAAAAAGTTTTCTAGCAATAATAGGGAACATACGATACTTAACTTATGATTTACTAGATTTTGCGCGTACTCCGCAAGAAGAAGTCATTTATCGCTATTCCTTCTTTTTTATTTTTTTATATTAAGGAGAAGGCACACGAGCGCTCAGGCCACCTAATGGTAAGTGGAATCTGAGACCCATAGACATTTCAATTCTCAAGCCTATAATCCTAAGACCTCTAATGCATTACCAACCCTGAGGACTAAGATGGAAAGCCTCTAGTAATTTCTCCGGTTGTCTTATCCCCACAGCAATGTGAACACTGTTGCTTGGCTCTGTTCCTTCGATTTTTCAGGAGTCCTATTCCAGACTATAATCTATGTGTATGCCAAAGTTTATCCAGATCTATTCACTCGTTTCGGCAAGATTGCATAACAAACATTCATCCATTGATCCTAACTTTGCGAGCCGCATCCTTGTTCTCGTTGTGGGAAAGGAGTTGATGACCTAGGACGTCACGGTCTGTGTTGCCAGTCCAGTGCTGGTCGAGTGTACAGACACGCATCGATCAACGATCTGATCCGTCGGGCTCTTAGCACAGTTGCTTTCCCGGCTTCGCTGGAGCCCACTGGCCTGTCTGCCTCAGACGGAAAGAGACCCGATGGATGCACGTTACTTCCGTGGCATCTTGGTCGCCCCTTGGCGTGGGACGTCACTTGCGTTGATACGCTTGCGCCATCTCACGTCCAAGGTTCTGCTCGCAAGCCAGAGACCGCCGCAGACCACGCCCAAACTATCGAGTGCCGTAAATACGCTTTTTTAAAGCCAAATTACATATATATTTGCTGCACTTGCACTAGAAACTTTTGGGCCGTGGTCGTCTGACACGAAAAAAATTATAAAAGAAGTGTCAGTCAAGTTAATCGGCGTCTCTGGCGACCACCGGCAAGGATCCTTTTTTGCTCAACGACTGAGCATTGCAGTGCAACGGGGTAATGCTGCGAGCGTCCTCGGCACGATGCCGCAAGTGGGTTCAATGGAGGGTTTTATTTTATAAGAGAGTTTTAATTAATATGTAATTTTTAAATGTGTTTTGTTGAAATAAATTTGTTAGCAACTTTCTAATTAAGAATATTTCATATGATTAATATCAAAATTTGTAATATTGTGTTAATTTGCCAAACCAAACTGCATTTCGACATTTTTTATTAACTAGCATTTGCCCGTGACTCTGGCCGCATAGAAGTAGGAAGTAAATTCTTTTTTTACCAGTAACTGATCGTTCTGCCAAAGAAACTGTATATCCCCATGGCCGTACTTGACGTCGTAAGTACGACGTACCAGATTTGACTTCAATCAGTTATGTCGTAGAATAGAATAGAATTCATAATATCCTATAGTATCATCAGAGCCATTCGCAGCCAAAACATAAATCTAATTTACGTTTTAAGTGGCCACATATCCTGCCACGCCCACACAAACATCGAAAGGGATGGCTTTATGTGCTTCCGCGCGATGAACGTGAGAAGGAATTCAAATAACTACTGTTTACTTTAACACTACATTTACTTATTAAGATATTAGGTTTTCGAAGATTCAACCAAAAACAGCTGAATATTGTTGTTTTTTTTATCGTGTTTTCATGTTTAATAGTCTCAAGGAAATGTGATTGATAAAGTTTAATGGGTTCATATTAGCTCATATAAAATTCTTATTCCTTTATTTTATTGTACTACCGGTTTGTATTTATAATAATCACCCTTCATATTTTTTTCCCTCAAACTTTTTTCTTCATAATTTGTTTTTCATAATCATCGCAACTCATAAAGTGAATTTTACTGAAACCGTTCTGATTTTAGGATATTTATAAAACAAACCTAACCTAACCTTATTTACCAGTTGGATATTTTTAAATCCTGTAAATAAATAACCCGTGTGGTTGCCAGGTTAGAATAATACCACTCCATGTCTTCGCGTGGATGTCGTGAGAGGCGACTAAGGGAATAAGGGCTTGTAGTACTGTTAGGCGATGGGGCGACTGGTAAACATCTTACCCTGACTATGCAAAATGTGGTCACAGAATTATCAACAAGTTTTTTAGAGTTGTTGGAGTTTCCGTAGCTCTGCCTACTCCAGTCTGGGAATGAAGGCGTGATGTTATGTATATATGTAAATAAATAGGGGTCTAATTAATATGGATTATGAAGACTTATAATTATGTAAAATGGTATGTGATACATTTCCGGAGTTCCAATAATCTAATTTGCAATTTTATATGAACTTTAGCGCACGCCATGTTTAATATGTCCATAAAAGAACAGGCATTTTGGATATTGAGATCGCGATCACTGAATTACACTATTGACTTTATCGTATGTGGATTATTGAGTTTATTTAGGTTGTTTCAGTCTATACTGTCAGATTTCAAGTCGATCTTAAATCAAGTTTATTTTCAGATTATAATATATTTATTATTTTTAATGTAAAATAAATAAATATCAGGGGACAATCTCACACAAATTGACCTAGTCCCAAACTAAGCTCTAGGCTTGTACTATGGGTAATATACAACGATAAACATACTTATATAGAGAAATATATAATTAAATACTTAGAAAACATCCAAGACTCAGGAACAAATATTCGCGCTCATCACACAAATATCTGCCCTTACCGGGATTTGAACCCAGGACCACTGGCTTCGGAGGCAGGGTCACTCCTAACTATTAAAACAACAAATTATAACAACAAATAAATAAATAGATATTTAAAGTGCCCAAACAACAAACGTGTTATTTTGTCGTTTTTTTCTCGAAATTAATTACGGCAACACGTAGACGCTTGATATATTTACAAAATATTTAATAGTATATTCACTTCAAGATTAAGAAATTAAAGTAAAATAAAATAAATATTTAAGGGGAGCTCCCATACAACAAACGTGAATTTTTTGCCGTTTTTTGCTCAATTTAATATAGACACCGTGGTTGTATAGATAATGGTATGGAGCCCTTCGTACGCGAGTCTGACTCGCACTTGGCCTGTTTTTTTAATATCTTAATTAATCTTTTGGACCCTATGTGGTTGCCGAGTTAGGATAGTGCCACTCCATGTCTTCCCGTGGTTGTCGTAAGAGGTGACTAAGGGAATAAGGGCTTGTAGTACTGTTAGGCGATGGGCTTGCAACCTGTCACCAATACACTGGTAAACATCTTAGCCTACTGGTGCAAAATGTGGTTACAGAATAATCAACAAGCCTTTTTAGAGCTGTTGGTATTTCTGCAGCTCGATGTTATATATGTATGTAATCAACCTTTTTTATTCTTAGCCGTTTATTAAATTGTCCAAACCATTAAGTTGCCAGCGACATTTAGGTATTACGAGAAGGTGCTTATGGATTTCGCCACGACGCCGCAGCGACACCGGTATGTTAATATGCTTATTCGTTCCCTTTTCAATACCTACCATGATACTATAGGTTTTTTTTTTTTATTTTTTTTTAAGGGAAAGGTTCACGAGCTCTCAGGCCACCTGATGGTAAGTGGAATCTGAGACCCATAGACATTTGAATTCTCAAGACTATAATCCTAAGACCTCAAATGCGTTGCCAACCCTGAGGATTTGATTAAGTTTTGTATAACATTATACGATGTGTAAGTTTTCTTTATATACATACATAACATCACGCCTTCATTCCCAGAGTGGGGTAGGCAGAGCTACAGAAATACCAAATACTCTTTTAAAGACTTGTTTTTTACGACATACCAAATACCAACAAATACCAGGGGACAATCTCACACAAATTGACCTAGTCCCTAACTAAGCTCTACTTAGTTATGGACTTGCACTATAGGTACAAGACAACAATAAACATTAAATAGAGAAATACATACTTAATTATATATAGAAAACTTCCAATGCTCAGGAAAAAATATTCGCGCTCATCACACAAATATCTGCCCTTACCGGGATTTGAACTCAGGACGATAGCTTCGAAGGCAGGGTCACTAACATCTAGCCTAGCGTGTGGCTTAAGTTTTATTAGTATTTTATACTTGTTAAGCCATTTTATTGGATTTTAGAACCATTAAATTCACTTGCCACGTATTTTATGATTAAATATCTAGAAAGCAAACAAAACTAATTTGATACAGTAGGAGATTTATTCAATGCATTAATTTGTAATGGTATCTCGTTATTTTAAATTCTTGCCTCATTATTTTCACTTTGCCCAATATCAAATTAATTTCTTGATCGAAAATATTGTTTAAAGTAAACACTAATCTAAACAACTTTAACTTACTTGAGTTAAAACGCGTTGATTCACTTCCCCGTCAGTGCCTTCCGTCTCTTCCTGCCACGTAAATACTATTAAATTCGCCAAGAGCGCCTATAATAATAAAACAATTATTAATTTTACATTATTCTATAAGACAACAAATAATTATATTAAAACTAAACATACCAATAGCGCAAGAACTTTCGCCATCTTTAACACCACCACAGTTCACTGTTTTTTTTTTGTTTTCTTATTTACATTTTAATTAATTAAAGGTAAGTCCATGACCAAGGTTGCTAAACCGCTAAGTCGCCCCACATCGTGTCTACTTACTTATATATATGCGCATCCATCTGCACCTGATGCACGTATGTATGCACCCACACATCGACTGCATTCACCAACTAGGATGCACCGATAGTAAATTACAGAATTAGCTGTTTAATTATTTTTCATTTTTATATACAATATAGATTATAACAATGTTATATTATAATAACGACATACTTCCTACACTTACATAAGTAGTCGTTAGGAAAAAAATACAGTATAATACTTCTGGGTCTATGTACTGTCTGCCATAAATACGAGTCATAACTTTCGCAAGACAACATAATTATTTTATTAAGAAACTGCTTAGTTTTCAAGATTTGTATGAATTTAACTTGATTTAGTATCATAAGTTTGATTATCAGTACTTGATTTGTATTTCAGGAATGTAAATTGTTATTTCAGTAATAAATAATATTCAAAAGTATTATGCTTAATTAACTCAACCTAAGACACCACCAAAAAAAAAACATTTTTGAAGTATTAGAAAAAATCACAGTCTACGTCGTGAAAATTATCTTGGGTAAAGATTTTCTTACATCGTAACCCCTTGTTTTGAACATGCATCACGCCTTCATTCCCGAAGTGGGGTAGGCAGAGCTATAGAAATACTAAAAACTCTAAAAAGACTTGTTTATAATTCTGTAACTACATTTTGCACCATCAGGCCCAGAAGTTTACTAGTGTGTTAGTGACAGGTTGCAAGCCCATCGCCTAACAGTACTACAAGCCCTTATTCCCTTAATCACCACTAACGACATCCACGGGAAGACATGGAGTGGCACTATTCTAACCCGGCAACCACACTGGTCACATCGTTGTTTTGCTCGCTAAAACACAATTGTAAGTTATTTTTCAAGCATTTGAAAAACTTAACTCATTCAAATTACCATTCAACAGTTTCCAGAAATTATTATTCAAATTAAGTTACGTGAAATAGAAAAAAAAAACAATTATAGGTAATGAAACTAGGCATGCAAATCAATGAAAGTGAAAACGCTGCGCAGACGCTGTATTATTTGGTATTCTTTGTTATGTAAAGAAGAATTGCCGTGAATAATTCACGTTTAAAAACTTTACAGTATCAATTTCGTTACACATTACGACGACGAATATATATGCTACGTAACGAAAGTAGGCAAACGATTCTTTATTGTTTATAATTCTGCCCTCCTAAGCTAAAACACAGTATGTCAGATTCAATTGCCAAAGTAGATTCAATCTTCTCTTGTTAGTAATAAGGTTATGATTGCTACAGGAGACTTATATGACATACTGCTATTTGGCTTAGCAGGGCAGAATTATTGTCATAATTATATTAATATAAATATAATAATTTGTTCGTAAAATAGCATTTATACGTATAGTATAGTCGTTCGAAATTGTCAATGACATAGTTTTGTAGATGTTCTTATTTTTGGCCACTAGGAACCTACCTTTCTAGAAGTATCATTTTATTTCGTGCTGTCGTATGTTTGACATAGCTAAATAATAAATTACTCAATAAGTATGTATTGCTTTGTTTAGATAATTATAATTATTGTTTTGTTTATGAAATAAAGAGAAAAAGGAGAAAAAATAACTGAACATATTCCGAAAAAATAAACGTTCCCACGTACAAATCCATTTTCTGCTTATTTGAATCATAAAACGTTACAATATTACTCATGTACCAGGGCCTCTATTTTACTGCGTTAAAACGATAATGCGTTTGACGAGTTTTAGTATCGTTATTAACTCAGCCGCCATTATTGTCAAGTACTTAAAGGTACCAAAACGTTGACAATATGGAAACACGTTAAACTCGATATCGTTTTTACCGTGTAGAATGTGAGCCCTGGGCGACCGAGCTCTACTCGGGTGTTTATGTAGACGACACTATTCAATAACAATTTTATAGTGTCGTCTATAACCAAATACCTTGGAACCCGATTTTTTGGCGGAACTTGATTTTTACCGAAGATGACGGCTCGTCAGGCCTATTACTAATGGATCAGTATCCACTTGAGAACTCCACATCATATCCCTATTATAATTTAAATGCATGATTAAATGATAAAGAGATACGTAATTAGTAGGTACCTGGTTGTATGCAACCAATCTAGTTTCTGTCCAATCAAGTTTCTGCCGTATCCTGAATCTGCCGCAAGACGCGTAAATGATTTTGTCTACAAGCAGAACTAAGACGTATTATTCTAAATATCCATAACAAGAGGGTCAAAAAATCGTCAGGAAGTGAAATAAAAGAGTGCGACTTTGTATTCAACAGAATGGGACTAATTTTGAGCATTTGATAAATAAAATTGATAATTCTTTAATTCAAAATTTTAAAATTCATGGTCTTCCTTTTACTTCCGACACTATGTTATTAAGCAAAAGTTAAGCCTTTCGATCGGTATGATAAAACTACAGGGTATTTTATTTTCTCGTGTAGCGGGTTCGATTCCCGGTTCAACCATGTAATTATTAAAAAATCTATGAATGCAGTTTAAATTGTTTTTTAAATTAAAATAATGTCTTCTTTCAGTAAAATGTTCCATCTACAATATTCAAGGTACTTTCCCTCCATGTGGCATAGCCGTGGGACGCCCTGTATAATTAGATAAACAAGGTATTGCTCGTTTAACCCCTCTTCTGTCAGAGGCGAAAATAATACCAAAATATGATAATCCAAAAAGTAAGTAACCAAAAAAAAACGAAAAGCTATACAAACTTTTGGGCACAGATCTGTGACATGACAGATGAGGGAATAAAAAATAAAGAATACAAAACAAAACGAAGGCTGAATGAAAGTTGTTAACATATGATATACGCATCAATCGCCTGCAACCATGATATTGAATACCGTCAAGAAGGTTGATTAAAAAGTGAGTAGATGCTGGTAATATCGGCTTACTACAAACCTGTTTTGATAAGAAAATACCATACTGTAAGAAATCTTAAATGTTAGCTTTTATTATCGTAAGTAATATTTAAATACTCGTAAACTGACTGTTGAGTTTCTTGCGGCGTTTCTTCTCAGCAGTGACGTTTTGACGTGTTAAAAACTTGTGTGGCCTACGTACTGAATAAATATTTTTTGTCTTTTTAGGGGTTTAGAGTTTCGCCATGTCCGTCCGTCCGTCCGTCCGTCCGTCCGCAGCCTAATATTGAGATAATTTCACAATGACCTACCACCCGCCAGCGCCGCAAAGCCCACCTTTTTAGGGTTCCGTAGTCAAACTAGGAACCCCTATAGTTTCTGTTCGTCCGTTCGTCCGTCCGCAGCCTAGCGCAGATAATCTTAGTTCTAGAAAGCTGTAATTTGGTATGAACATGCATATTAGTCACGCCAACAAAGTGGTGCAACAAAATGTAAAAAAAGTTTTTTTTTTTAGTGTACCTACCCTACACGTAACGAGGGGATGTATTTTATTTTTTCGTTCACCCTATAGTGTGGGGTGTCGTTGGATAGGTCTTTCAAAAATGTTTGTGAAAGCAGTTTTTTGATTAAGTAATCCGTTTATGAAATATTCAGATTCAGATCATTTTAAAATTAAGTATTTATCGCAGCGGACGGTAATGTGATTTCATATGTTTATTTCACTCCTAGGAAAAAACGGAGGTACTTAGTCTTTCAATCATCGTTTTTCATAAGAAAAGCGGTCTTTTCCGAGCATGTTTGAGAAAAGAGTGTTTTCGGACTAAACATGGGGTTAGCTCCACGCGCTTCTGTCAATCTACTGTTGTCGAATTTACTGTTATTGCCCGAACCACAGAGTTTTGTTTTTGTTATGAATGCGGATTTACTCATAGCAAAAGACGGAAGCTTCCCCGATGAAACGTCCACGATAAGCACCATTAAATGCGTAAGTAACCGGCGTGTAACAAATAACATTGTGCAGCCACAATAGACATAAACACAATGTAAAACGTTGACAATCCACGGGCACATCAATCGCCTTCGAAACAATGGCAGACTTTCTTCATAACTTATTAGCTTATTATAAGGAAAACACTTAACACATGGCAGTAAAGCTGTCATTTATAACATGTTAATACTATCCAAGCGTGACGTATTGTTTTAGAGACCAAACGTAATCCATTCATAAATTTAACATTTATTAATCACTATGTTTCATGCTTCGGCTGTTTTTGTAACGATGATGTATTACCACTGGGAAACAGACAAGTGAGATTGATTTAATCTAGGCATCTACATAGGAAATTAAAAGGTAACATTGTGTAAACGATTTATTTCGTTTTGAGAATGAAAAAGACAGAAAACACATTGCATTAGACGCTATGACACTTTGACACACTATGTTTTATAATGTGCACACGACAAGATTTACTTACGGTTATAAACAATGTCTATCAATTATCGACAATACCCTTAAAAATCTACTTTCTCTAATGCATCGCACTTTCATACAATATGCAAAAATGCAAAGAGTGTATGTAATAACAAGAATAAGTAATATTTTTACATACGTTTCATGTTACACGTTACGTTGATTTGTAGAAAAAACTTCAATTTAAATAAATTAAATATTAGGTACATAAGAAATGAAATTATTTCAAACAATTTCACAGTATCTCGACGACAATATCACAGCTATACATTTCCAAAGGTAGCTCGAGCGCCATCTATGAGATGGCATCGGAACTACTTGCTTATCATACAGCGCCATCTAGTAGTGTCCGTGGTAACTAGGTGCTTCGTGGCCGTACACTTGGGGGTGGTGGGCGTGACCGATGCGCTTGACTACGGCGTTGAAGCCATTGTGCTTATCCGCGGTGTATTCAACGATGCGAGTGGTGCCGTCGGGTTCAGCGAGAGAGTAAGCGCCTGAAATTGAAACGGAAATAATCAAGATTTGTATTATTTATGTAACTGAATAATATAATATTTAAGGAGCTGTTTTTTATGATGGAGAAAGCAAACGAGCACACTGATGGTGTTTGAAATCCATAGTTATTTGTAATCTCAAGAATGCAATCCTAAGACTACATTTGTTACTACATTGTTAATTAATTGATTTAGTTAAAATTTGGTTAAGGTAACGGCACCAGTACTCGACATAGGGCCAATGTTCAACACTGACTCTTGTTCAAAGAAGATAACAGTTATTCATTTGTTTTGCAACAATCAATTTATAACCCTATGATCTTGGCATTAAAAGCTTCTGTCGATTACTGGTGCATGTCAGCTAAAAGTGTCGAACATTGGTGCTTTTACCTTATTTTGTTTTATGTTTAAAAACTAAACTGTATTTTTTAACTGTTAAACAGGTGTCTCGATTAAATTAGTACAGTCAGCCTCGCAGTGAAAACAATGTTAACAGGCATACGCTAAAATAATATACAACTCATTTATTATTACATTCATTCACGTGTTGGTGAGGTTACAACTGTGACAAAATTAGCAGTACAAAATGACATTAGGATTGTCCACTTCTTAATCTATAGGCCATTATGTTTCTAGAAATTATGCATTTCATACAATCTTAGTACAAACCCCCCCCCCCTCCCCCCTCCCCCTTTCTACTGTTCTTTCTCACCCGAATATAAACGACAAGTTTACCTTTAACGACGTCGCCGTCGCGCGTCTCCCACTGCGTCTTGTGGTCGCCGGTATGCGGGTCCTTCACCGAATAGTCAAACGCGTACTTGGGATGCGACTGGAAGGACAAAAACAATCATCATCAATAATTTATAATTAGGATTCATGTCATAGTACGTCAACGGACGTATCTCAAGATTGATTTATTGTTACAGTGCTTATTGCTTTGAATAATTGGATTAGTTTTATTTGAGACTGTTCAATCGAATGAAGCCCTGAACCTTGGTCGTGTTTATTGATGGAGATAAAATAATTTTCAGTGTCTGGCCAATAAGGTACGAGAGTGATGGATGCTTAATCCACATTTTATCAACCACGATAAAGTCGACCGTATTATTTATTTATTTATTTATTGATCTTACAATTAACACTAACAGTTAAGCCATACCTGTTAATCAAATCATGGAAAAACAATATTTACTAAAAAAAATAAGTTAAACGTAATCACACATATAACTTAAGTACATTTATTGAACTGAGCTTAGTGTTAAACAATAGATTCTAGGTGACGGCTGGCTAAAGCAAGGAATCTAGGCTCAGAGTTGAAAAAAACGTCTACTGTGCTGTCGCTGTCCATAATGTCGTTGTGTGTGAATATGGGGTTGAGGTGTTTTTTTGCAGACCAGGCCATAAAATATTAAAACTTTGTAATGGAAAAAGATAATCGACGGCCAACGCCTAATTAAGATATTTAAAGATTTCCGTTTCACCAAATTTAAAGAGCATAATTTAGGTAACTCATCACTTCATCTATAATGTTTTCAGGGTATCTTAAACATTAATTACGTCGGTTAGGTTAGGTTACGAGTAGGTTAGATGTTTAAGATACCCTGAAAACATGATGGTTTAGTGATAGACACACCCATAATTTAGCCTAGTTGGTAGTGACCGCCTACGAAGCTAGCGGTCGTGGGCTCGTTTACTGGTATGGGAAAATCACTAAATAAATCGATGTTTGTTTGTTACGCTTTTGCAACTCAACTGAAGAAATAAGTGCATGAAGATAACTTAAACCCTGAAAAACCTAGAGTACTTTAAATTGGAATAGTAATATTGGAGTCATACGCGGAAGGCCTAAGCAATAGCTAGTGTTTTATGAATATAAACAAACCTTAATGTACTACATTTCAAAACCAGCAATCGTTTGATTTCCTGTCCGCATCCGGTAGTTCGTCACATTACATTACGGTACCGAGGGCGGTAATAAAGTCGCTAATGGCTGTTAATGTCAACATGGCGGATAATTTGACAGCACAGTAATTTTGCAACTTGTTTGTTCTGCGTAATTCAGTGTTTTGTTAAAGGAGGATAATGAGGTAGTCACTCATGATGGAGAGTGGTTACCGCCCCCCATGGACACTTGCAACACTCAGGCCTAATCAGCAATTAGGACGTGTGTCATGTAATGGTATAGAGCATTGTCTTAATAAACTTCGAACTGAACACCAAATGTGACAATGATATTCACAATGACCAGGGATAGGATTCTACACGGTAATAACGATATCGTCTTTGATGTGTTTCCGTATGGTCAACGTTTTGATAACTCTTATGTGTTTTGCAATAATGGCGACTGTGACATAAACGATTCTAAAACACACTAAATGCGATATCGTTATAACGCAGTAGAATAGAGGCCCAGGGCTGGGATTCTACACGGTAATAACGATACCGTCTTAGACGTGTTTCCGTATTGTCAACGTTTTGATAACTCTGATGTCTTTTACAATAATGGCGACCGTGACAAAAACGATTCTAAAACACATCAAACGCGATATCGTTGTAAGAGGCCCAGGACTGAGATTCTACACGGTAATAACGATATCGTCTTTGACGTGTTTCCGTATTGTCAACGTTTTGATAACTCTTATGTCATTTACAATATACCTATATGATCTAGGACAATAAAAAAAAAATCATTTTTATTTACAATAATGGCTACTGTGACATAAACGATTCTTAAACACGTCAAACGCGATATTGTTATAACGTAGTAGAATAGAGACCCTTATTTTTTTATTTGTTGATTGAATGTAAGTACACACAATGTAGAATAAGGCTCCCGAAATAAATCCTAGTTTTTTTTTGTCTGTTTATTTAATATTTTAGTTATTTTAAAATTATTAAGAATCAATCCTCGGAAAATAATATTTTTTCTTGTCTTGGTGTATCATAAAATATTTCTGTACATTAATTAAAAAAAACTGTTTTTTTTAAAGAGCTAGGTAACCAAGCTTTACTGTTCTCGAGTTAAAAGAAAGTTTTCTTATAGATGACCACTAAATTAACATCATATATAATTTTTTTTACTTTAATTTGTACCCGTTTACAGTTAAAGTTATATGCTGTGGCTTTCTTTTTCGTTTACAACATTAATTTGTATTTAACAGTATATTTTTTTTTAATTACTATTTTGTTATTGTACGTTTTATCTACACATTTTAACTATTATTAAATAATAGGGTGATAATCATAAGTCTTAAATCCCGTTTTTTCCGAATTTTATCCGAATGTTCCAAATACATTTTGTCTTAGTTAAAAAAAATACTTACATAGTAATCACCATGTCCACCATCATCGTGGGCGCCAACATAACCAGCATGACCTCCGTAGCCACCGTCGTGGGCAATTTGTCCACCGTAGCCGCCGTGGGCAATTTGTCCACCGTAGCCGCCGTGGGCAATTTGTCCACCGTAGCCGCCGTGGTCTATTTGAGCTCCATAGCCCTCGTAGGCTTGGCCTCCGTAGCCGCCGTGGCCTCCGTAGCCACCGAGACCGCTGTAGCCGGAGTGGCCAATATAGCCAGCCGTGGCTACTGCGCAGCCGACGGCGAAAACTAGAACCTGAGTAAACAATTAGTATTAAAATCTTGCAAAATTGACTGGTTATAAAAACTTAGAAGATGGATGTTTATAAAAAAAATATTAGTGATATTAAACCTTATTTTATGGTAGTCATAGTGCGTGGTTGTGAACGAGTATGTATGTGTGCTGAATTAGAATAATATATAATTATATCTTCGTGAATCACTACACATAAAATTTGTTTTATGCTATTTCCCATGTTTCTTATAGTAAGATGAATTAAAAAAAAACGCAACCTTACAATTATTATTTTTTTATATTTGTATGCATGGAATTCGTTATTTTACTATTAAACATCGATTTTCCTGATTTTTTCTACTTTTAATTAAAACGTTATCATCCATATAAACCTCGAGTATCTTTTTAAATAATTGTGAGAAACGCGAACAGACAGACGCCGATTTGGACTAGGTTTTATTTAGATATATTAATATTGAGAAAACTTTAAAGCTTGTATCAAGTAATGAACCTGCTTTCTTGGCCCATTCGGTCTTAACATGAGGAAAGTCTTAAGCTCAGTAGTAAAACGGCCCGTGAGACCGTCTTTAAAGTTTTTTTTTATATAAAAAAGAGATTTATTTTAATTGTCTCTGCCTACGCTAGCGATCTTGGGTTTGGTTCACGGTTAGTGCAAACATTCTTGTGATTATGCAAGTATTTTGTTTTTGAAGTCCTGGGTGTATTCTATGTAATAAGTATTTATTTATCTATATATATTTTTATCGTTGTGTACCTATAAAGCCTAGAACTTAGTTTGTAGGTATATTAAGTTTATTATTTCTAGTTATGTTTATTATCACCTGCATCTTTGCTGTGATGTATTTCTAAGGCGCAAAGATTTTCATATAAAAGACATAAACGCGCTCAAATAACAAAATTGAACTTGATATTTTGTGATATTTGACGACACGTTGGCCTAGGTAGGAGTGACCCTGGCTCCGAATCCAGCGGTCCTGGGTTCAAATCCCGGTAAGGTCAGATATTTGGGTGATGAGTACGAATATTTTGTTTCTGAGTCTTGGGTGTTTTCTATGTATTTAAGTATGTATTTCCCTATTTAAGTATGTTTATCGTTGTCTAGTACCCATAGTTCGAGCCTAGAGGTTAGTTTGGGACTAGGTCAATTTGTGTGAGACTATCCCGTGATGTTATTATTATTATTTATTAAACAATGTTCCTATAGTACGTTGTGCATCAAGGGACTTAAGAAGGGGATTACTAACGAGAGTATTAAAAGCCAATGTTTTTCATTACATTTGCGAGGAGATTAAATAATAATTAGAGTATTAAAGACAATCAAAGAAATGAATAGCATTAGACTCGGTAAAAGAGATTGATATTTTTTTTCAATATAGTCTTCCACAGATAATGCTAAGAACTGCGTTTAGTTTTCAAACTTGACAGGCCATACCGTGAGTTATAAAAATTCATAAATCAGCCATAACTCGGGCGTATAGACGCCTGCGTGTAATAACACCTTTAAGAGCAAATGTGATAAAAATGCTATTAAAATATTGATATTTAAAATATATGAATTTAATTTCACCTCAAAATCTATGTATATGAAACAAAAGTGTATCATAAGAAAAATCAAATGAAACAATAACATTGCAAATTACATACAATTAACATACAAACAATCAAATTTAATTTAAACTTATCAAATATGACCTTGATTCAGATTACAATGCAAACAAAGGTCACCATTCGCAAATCATACAACAGCTTCCCATGCAATCTTAATAAACTGGAACAATAGAATTTGGAACAAAAGCCGGAAGTTATGAATCGTTATTTTCCGGCTTAAGGTAGTAATAAAAGTATTTCCCGTACACGTTGTTAACATTTTACTTTTGATTAACATAAGCTGGAACTAAATTAAAGGAAGTTTTTTTTAAATTGCCGTACAGTATCTCATCACCATCATCTTACTACTGTGATTATATTTACTACTACTATTATAACAGCCAAAAGTACAAATACTAAAAATCTGAAAAAAATAATAATTGAAGCATATACTGGGTGTTGCCTGTAATAGAAGCAATAAATTGAGGGATCGTTTGTACTGTATAAACGTAGCAACATTTGTTCTACAACTTTTACAAAATATGTAATTTATATTTGGGATTTTTTTCGAACAAACTTTATAGCATTTTCAATGTACTCCATCCAATAGTCTAGTTGACATCTACTGTCAGCCCACAAACTTCGTAGTTTTCGCAATACATTGCTGGCTTGGAAAATCTAAATAAATATCATGGGACAATCTTACACACATTAAACTAGTCCCAAACTAAGCTCTAGGCTTGTACTATGGGTACTAGACAACGATAAGCATACTTATATAGAGAAATAAATACTTAAATACATAGAAACACACATCGCACAAATATCTGCCCTTACCGGGATTTGAACCCAGGACCGCTGGCTTCGGAGGCAGGGTCACTCTCAACTAGACCAACGTGTCGTCAAAATTCATGAATATTTAGTAAACAACAAGTTATTTTCAAAAGTTGTAGAATAAATGTTGTTACGTTTGTGGTGTGGAAACGATCCCTCAATTTATTGCTCCTATTACAGGCAACACCCGGTATAACGAATTTATAAGGAAAACTAACATGACTAAGTAGACATCATTGGTTCTTGAGATTAGGGGGGTGATTCTCGCAACACAGCGCTGCGTCGATCACAAAGGTGAAGTTTTATCCGGCAATTTTAAGAAGTCCTGTAGCGTACAAAACACATTTTAGCGCGTGCCTTCTTAATTAGGCAGCGTTATACGACACTGATCTCGACTCACCTGCCTGCTGCCTAGTTGAGAAGGCACGCGCTAAAATGTGTTTTGCACGCTCCGATGGGACTTCTTAAACTTGCAAGATAAAACTTCATCTGTGAGATCGACGCAGCGCGGTATTGAGAGAATCACTCCCCTGATACAGGTGATTAAAGTCTTTATACTTACTAAAATCATCTAAGACAGCACTAAATTACTTTAAATAGAAAATTTGTTACTACTTGTTGATTTTTACGTTTGTAGTAAGTACTTAACAGTTTTGGAACCCTACATTGAGCATGGTCCGACATGCTCTTGCCCGGTATATAAACGTTGAAACGTTTGCTCAGTCATACAAAAACATAATCGTGAAATCAATTACAAATCATCACTTACATTAAAAAAAAAATACACTATCGATAAATTTTATTTTCATCTGTGTCATAATTATTTAAAACATCAACGCGTCCCAACTTTGCGCATTATTTACTGACTAAATTTACAGTAAAATAATGTTTAACTTCACCAGAAGCATTAAGTACGATTCAGTATTAGTCCATCCCCGTAAGGCTATTATATTTACAGTTAACTTGGTAAACTGTGGAAATGGTTTACAGTAACCTAGAAACTAAAAAAGTTACTTACGATAGCGTAAGCCCCAAGTATCGTTTCTCAACTGTTTCAATTACCAAATTTTCAAGTTACAATTACCTTTTTCTTAACTCAGCTCGGAAATATGATAGTTCAGAAAACATCACTTTCACGACAGGCCATTTTGATGCAAAGTAAAAATATTCTTGCCCTATTTTATACTTAACTAGCGACCCGCCCTCGCTTCGCTCCGGGTTAAAGTATTATATATATAAACCTTCCAATTGAATCACTCTATCTATTAAAAAAAACGGTATCAAAATCCGTTGCGCAGTTTTCAAGATCTAAGCATACATAGGGACAGACAGCGGGGAGCGACTTTGTTTTATACTATGTAGTGATACGTAAACGGGTGAGGACTAAAAAGTTGACCATAGGTAAGTGCAGTTAACCATACAAACAACGAAGACGGAAAAGTTCAGTTGTGCGACAAAAAGTATCCTTACAAATTGTATGGCTAATTTTGGTCTACAACGGAAAAGTTGCATAGAAAATTTAATTGCGTGAGTTAGCGTGGCCAACTTATTGATCCTAAGAAAAAAAAAACGCATTATTTTGTTTTATATACGTGCCTCAGCAAAAAAGGGACTTAAAGGACTTGTACTATAGAAGGCCTCGTCTATACATTGCGTACTTTCTACCCTCTGCAACAATTAACCACTTTTATGATACCGTTATTTTTTGAGGACTTTTGATAATAATACGTTGGTGAGATGTGTCCAATAGCAATTACCTACTGAAAAAAATGCATTTTTACCTTATCGGAATTTGGATAATAAAACAGCTGGTTTACTATTTCGTGTGTTTTTTTTTAACAGATCGATAAATATGCTACATAATTTCATGTATAAATCTTGATAATGACGTTAGTGACTATCGTAAGATAGTCAGTTTAAAGTAACCCAATTTTTACATATACTAAATCTAAAGAAATTACTTCAAATAACGGCATTAAATCCCGATTTATGAATTTTATACGTAGTTGAGTAACGTATAAAAGACTATTATTTAGCCTAGGTATACTTATTATATACATAGTCAAATAACATAGAACAAAAAAACTAATTGTCTTTTTCATGGTCCTTAAATCGAATTGAAAGCAATTAACATTTGCATCTTTTCATTAAGCTCCTTAAAAATATTCGCTGCAATCACACACAAATGTGTTATTAACGTCAGATATATTAAAACAACTGAATTTTCAAAGACACCTATGAATGGTTTAGTTACCAAGTTTAACAAAAGAAATTCGTCAAAATAAGTAGATTTATCCTGTCTAACCCTAACCCTGGATCTATCTGGTTCAAAAGTTTCAATTACACCACCTGTATTAAATAAATAAATATCACACGACAATGTCACACAAATTGACCTAGTACCCAAACTAAGCTCTAGGCTTTTACTATGGGTACAAGACAACGATAAACATACTTATATAGAGAAATACATACTTAAATACCTAGAAAACATCCAAGACTCAGGATTAAATAGTCACATCACCCGACTGGATTGCATCGAAAGCCGGCTTTTTAAGTTTTAAAAGTGCTATCTTATTGAATTTAGATTTATATAGGCCCTAATAATTTTATAATTAGAGGTTTGTAAATATTTTAAGGTACCTACGCATTTCTTTATTAGTGATTTTACTGATGTTGGCAGGCGCCTAAATTAGACTTTATTAGCTTTTCCCGTGACTCTGTCTGCCCTCGGTCACTGTTTAATTTACCTGTCAAAAAGTACCCTTTGTCCAATTTTAAATTATAAGTACCTAAATGAAAAAAATGATGCTACAGTTTTGTATTTTTAAGCGATACGGTAGCAGATATCGTTTTCGAAACGTAGCATCAACGCCTACACTGTATATCACTTTGTGTTGCTCATGTTGTTTGTTTAACATTCTTATGTTGCTGTAGTCGTTCGTTGAAAATTATGATTACAATAATAAAGCAAAATGGGCAACGATAGAGCCGCTGAGCTTGTATCCCACTTTTTCTTACTATATTTTAATTTGACCGTTCTCATATCTCTTTATTTATTTGTATGTATCTTGCTTAGCTTCCTTAATAAAACATTAATAATAATAAAAGGTTGTCAAAAACTAGAACTATAAGTAATATTAGGTTAAATAATCTTGTATTTTTTATGTTCCAGGTTCTGCTCATTCGAAACAATTTAAGCCTTGTAGGTTCAATCGCGTCTGTCTGTCAGTTTGATTTGTATTGTACCACTTTTTTATCTACTTACTTGAAAGGCACGCATATTTATCCTCAGGTCACTTTCGTCCTCTTCAGCGGCAGACAGGAGTCGAACTAACACTGCCCGGCTCGGCCGTCGGCGCCTATTTATAACTGAGCCGTTGCGACATTGATTTCGGTTCGATATTGGTCTAGGCGATATAGAAGACTGGAGCAAAGCGAGATATAACAATATCTGATATTTTGTATTCATTAATTACATTATTACACTCTTCAATTTAACTAAGGTATTTAAAATTATTAAGTACATTCATAAGTTTCTATCAATATTAATTTGACTACAGCTTATTTTACAAAAACATAATATGTTTTAGCTTAGAGTAACCCACATTTAATATATTTAAAGTGTTGACAAGGCTAGGTTAGGTAAGGTTTGATTTACAAAAAGACAAAAAAAACACTGTCTCTAAAATACTATTTGACTTGCAATAGTTATGAAACATTATGACTAAAAGTAATTACCTATGGCAACAATATAGACCACGGTAAAACCTAATTACTTTTGACATGTTAACGTTTTAACAACGTTATTGCTATTGTTTACTTGACTGAAATGGCTACCGAATTTATAATAAAACGACAATGAAAGCAATTACGTTTTACCAAATAGAATAGAACCCTGTATATAGACCCTCTGTTTTCTTAATGTATCTTGGCAAGGTTCATTTCTTCTATACATCAAGAGTGACAAAAATACTCTCAGATGCGAGTGAGACAGCGACAGCTAGCCGAAAGACATGAAGCACTGGGGGTGATTCTCTCAACACAGCGCTGCGTCGATCTCATAGGTGAAATTTTATCCGGCAAGTTTAAGTCCCGTTGGAGCTAACAGCTTTATACGACACACTGAACTCGACTCACTGCCTGCTGCCTAATTGAGAAGGCACTAAAATGTGTTTTGTACGCTCCGCCGGGACTTCTTAAACTTGTCGGATAAAACTTCACCTGTAAGATCGACGCAGCGCTGTGTTGAGAGAATCACCACCCTGTACTGTTTTATATCAGTCGTAATAGAGACGTTGAATCTTTAGTTAAGTAGTAAAGAAAGGTTGGTTAGAGAGAAGTCGCATCAAATCCAGATTCTTTATTAATATAATTGGAAATTTAACACGTCATAAATAATAATAATACAGGTCCTATGTTCTATGTATAGAAAATGGTACTTGGTTGGTACACAAAATGTCGTATTAAGTCATTATTTTCAATAAGTCAGAGTGAGAAATTTCATAAAAAATACATTACAGGAATTTATTACACAATTATAATTATATTTTTTAATAGATGCAGTACACAGTACATTACATAAGTTGCAAGGATTATTCGACGCTTATGCCATTATTTAAAAAAAAAAAAAAATGGAAATGGGCGGGTCACGTCGCAAGGCTAAAAGACGACAGGTGGCAGTCCACCTCTGCCAGTGCAGAGTCACAAAATGGAAGGGTCCAGACGGCAAAAGGCTGAGAGGCAGACCCTATATGAGATGGGCAGACGAAATTATAAAAATAGCTGGCCCCTGCTGGTCAGAAACTGCCCATGATAGAGAAACATGGACTTCTTTAGAGGAGACCTTCACCTCTACCTGAGGAGGGTTCTTGCTAATTAAATACATAGATTTAAAATATACATAGTACTGGATTAACTTATTAAGATTTACTAACAAACTTTATTTTTATTATCTTTATTTTTAATTTTAAGTTTATTTTCAAATGTATCTAACACTAAACATTAAGTATATTTTTTATTTTTTTCAAACTCTGTAACCTACCTAAAACTTCGCAGGAAATAAAAGGCTTTTTATTTTATTTTATTTTATTTATTTATTTATGCCATTATTGTTTCTTCCTAGTCGCGATTCTGCAGAATATGAATTCCACACATTTGCATTTGATCACATTCGTTATTCTTCACAGTCATTATTTTTATACAATCCGGTTTCTTCCTAGTCGCGATTCTGCACAATATGAATTCCACACATTTGCATTTGATCACATTCGTTATTCTTCACAGTCATTATTTTTATACAATCCGGTTTCTTCCTAGTCGCGATTCTGCAGAATATGAATTCCACACATTTGCATTTGATCACATTCGTTATTCTTCACAGTCATTATTTTTATACAATCCGGTTTCTTCCTAGTCGCGATTCTGCAGAATATGAATTCCACACATTTGCATTTGATCACATTCGTTATTCTTCACAGTCATTATTTTTATACAATCCGGTTTCTTCCTAGTCGCGATTCTGCACAATATGAATTCCACACATTTGCATTTGATCACATTCGTTATTCTTCACAGTCATTATTTTTATACAATCCGGTTTCTTCCTAGTCGCGATTCTGCAGAATATGAATTCCACACATTTGCATTTGATCACATTCGTTATTCTTCACAGTCATTATTTTTATACAATCCGGTTTCTTCCTAGTCGCGATTCTGCAGAATATGAATTCCACACATTTGCATTTGATCACATTCGTTATTCTTCACAGTCATTATTTTTATACAATCCGGTTTCTTCCTAGTCGCGATTCTGCACAATATGAATTCCACACATTTGCATTTGATCACATTCGTTATGCTGGATAGGCTTTAGACCTATCATATATAAACATAACTTATATGCACACAAGCTTTTCACTATTGACCACAGGAGAGACCACTTTTGTTTTAAAGAGTGTGTATGACCCATTTAGTGTGTGTTAAAATTAAATACACTTCTCTCCTTGGGGTAACGATACCGTTTATTGACTGTAGTGGATTGAATTTACGATATATTCTTACGTCACGATGGTAACTAGTGATGGTGGAACGTTAGTGGTGGTAGGACCTATCACTATCTTACCCATTAACTTACCGCCAAGCAGCAGTGTTCGCATTGTTGTGTCCCGATATGGGGATAAGATAACCGGTGAAATTACTAGCATAGAGGCATTCCATTTTAGTCATTAGAAACGCATTTGCGGTCTTAGGATTGCAGTCTTAAGATTATAGTTTTGACAATACATATATCTATGCTGCCCTCCGAAGCCTATAAACAGTATGTCACATTAATTTACCAATGTAGATTCAATCCTTTTTTCTTAGTAATAGGTTAACTTTTGGTTTCAGTAGAAAATAGCATTCGATGAAATGAAATTCGATGAAATGATACATTCGATGAAGTGAAATTCGATGATGTGATGAATTATCGAATTAAGGGGAGGCTTGAAGGAGGCTTTTACCCAGCAGTGGGACAGAGTTAGCCAGATAACATTAGATTATTTAAGCTTTACTACTTTGATATAAATGAAAAAAAAACCTTAAAACTCTAATAACGGCAAACTAGAATGACTAATACAAAGCATGCACTCATAGAAACCGTTTACAAAATAGCTTCAGCCTGTCGATCAATGGCGCCCCAGTTCTGATGATTTTAGCAAACTCTTGTTACGTAGTTTGCAAAATGAGAAGTTGTGAGTTTGTGAGTCAGCGGTTCATAGGAAAACAGTGTGTTAGGTTTGTTCACATTTATCATACGTCGTCGTGAGGATTATCATTTCTGTGATTACGTATTAACAACGCCCAACTTATTGCGTCTGTCTTGAAATTTGTGATTGTATTCTAAAATAGAAAAGTAGTAGACGACACGCTAGCCTCGTTGGTAGTGCCCCTGCCTTCGAAGCTGGAGGTCCTGGGTTCAAATCCCGGTAAGGGCAAATATTTGTGTGATGAGCATGAGTCTTGGATGTTTTCTATGTATTTAAGTATGTATTTCTCTATATAAGTATGTTTATCGTTGTCTAGTACCCATAGTACAAGCCTAGAGCTTAGTTTGGGACTAGGTCAATTTGTGTGACATTGTCCTGTGATATTATTATTTATTATTAGTAAGTGTACAAATTGTTAACATAAAATAAGAATAAAGCTGTCAAATCTTTAATTTTTGAGGCAAGTTTTTGCTGCCGACGTACATTTTTGCAAAGACATTTACTGCTTATCAAAACTAATCCAATGAGTCCAAACACGGTGGGTCTACGTTAAGTATAGCGGAGATCCTGTCGCCACCTTCCGACACCAGCATCAGGCCAGCTCGATAATTCCATATTATTGTATTGTCACCAAAGTTACTTAGGTATACCAAATTTCAGCTCAATCGGCCTGCGGAAAGTGGTTCAAATCTTCCTAGAAAGATTTGACCCAAACATACCATCCAAAGATTGCAAGTTAATTATAATAGTAATCAATAAAAACAATGAAAAACATCTAGAATACTTTTGTGCACTGAACAAGAAAATTTACCATTACAGGAGTAAGAATGGGTCCCATGAACGACCGGATCTAATACCCATCAGAATCTTTTTTTTCATGTAAATGAGAAGGCACACGAGCACTCTGACCACCTGATGGTAAGTGGAATCTGAGACCCATAGACATTTGAATTCTCAAGACCATAATCCTAAGACCTCAAAGGCATTGCCAACCCTGAGGACTAAGATGGAATGCCAATATGCTAGTAATTTCACCGGTTGTCTTATCCCCACACCGGAACACATCAATGCAAACACTGTTGCTTGGCGGGTGGTTAATGGATAAGATGGTGGTAGCAATCCGGACGGTCCCTAACCTAACCATCTCGGGTGTCTTAAACATCTAACCTAACCGAAGCTACGTAATTAATGTTTAAGATACCCTGAAAACATTATGGTTTCAGCAGAAAATAGCGTTCGACGAAATGATACAATCGATGAAATGAAATTCGTTGAAATGATAAGTTACCATGTATCTCATTATCACTCACTCTCATACATTCTTATAATAGTCTATCCGACTTTACCCGGACCCGAAAGGCTCTTGTTTCAGGGACTCTATTCTATTAGCTAAAGCCTCAGCTAAAGTCATTACTGTCAAGTAAATAAGAACTATCCAATGATATTACAGAGTATATGTTACGTTCCTAGTAAATTTCGTTTGAAAATAGTCACACTACAAAATGATAAATTGTTTTACTAATTAATAATGGACAGTTTCTGAAAACACAAGGGTCAGAGAAAAATCAGAGAGAGAGAGGGGAGTTAGATCTTTTATGAATCTTCAACTTGGGCACAGCAGTACATCTAATATACTGTGTGTTTCTGGCATGAGGGCTTCTGTGTATAATATGTTCTTTAAGTAACTATTTGCAGGTATAATTAAGTCGAAGTTAACTAGCGTAACGCTGCAATTTAACTTCTTAGATTTTAACTATCATCAATGTACTGGAGCTATGTGTAAGTATCGTAATCATTATCGTTATTACTTGGTAAAAGGCATACATTGGTACAGGGGCAGAACATAGAGAGTTATTAATACTCATTGAATTTGTCAGATTTGAGAAACTAAAATGACAGAAAATAATCGTTTTCACATACCCTTCTAATCTGTGGTTGTCAAACTTGAACGAAAGTCATTCCTCTCGTAATAATTTAATGTTTAATAAATAGTGAGTTCAACTAATGGCCTACGACGCTCGTGAAATGTGCGACATGATTTTGTTGTACGGCGAAACACACGGCAACGCCGCAGAAGCGTTGAGGTTGTATCGTGAAAGATACCCGAACAGGCGACATCCTCACAATCCCAGATCCATATTGGAAGCCGTGCAACGAGTTCAGACGTCAAATGGGGCTGCTATGGTCACTTGTAAACTAGTCTTAGTTTGACTTTACTAATTAACTTTAACGCACAGTGTACATTGCTTTCAATTATTTTTTTGTTAGAAAACAAGCGTGTACTGTTTTATATTGTTTTAATTAAAATAATCATGTAAGTACATTAAGGAGTTGCCCATTGTTACTCTATATAAAGGAAAGCCCTCATGCTGGTAACACACTGTATAAAATTCTCGTGTCACAATGTTCGTTCCTAAAATCGTACTCCTCCGAAACGGCTCGACCGATTCCTATAAAATTGTGTGTGACATGAAAGAAAACAAAATTGCAGCAGGTAAAGCCGCTGGCAGGTCGTTAGTATTTAACATAATAATATTTACTTGCTGTTATATCATTGTAATATAATTGGAGCTATCAAAATGATAGCTCCAATGATATTACAAAAACTATATAATTTTACCAAGTACAATCTCCTGTATCTTTGGTTCAAACTATCTTAAGTTAAATATAATCCATCTACATTTTTGCGTTTTTTTATTTGCGGTAAGCTAACCGCTAACTTATTGATAGATCTATCTTTAAATTGAATAACGCTGCGTGAAATCTGCCGTCTTATTAAACGGAAAGTGAATTGAAGCGGTACGCAATAATGTGACTATGCCAATAGACGGCAATTGCATTTTTGACCGAGAGTAGAAATGATACGGTTCGTAAACATCTGTGCTGTATTTTTTTTAATATAGGCCCGTTAACGTTTTTCTTTTGTATCGCTTAAAATGTATGGAGTGATATTGATCACGTGGTTTATACTAACGCACGAGAATGTCGTTCTATGTGAATGAAAAACGTAAGTAGCGATTGCATCTTTGTTAAAACACCAGGGTCTCTTTTAAACTTGGTAAATCGTATTGCCTTTGACGTATTATGGTATTGTTTTTAACTTGGCCGCCATTACTGACGAGTAAATAAGAGCTATCGTAACGTTGAAGACGATAACCTGTCAAAGGCAATATGGTTTCAGCTGGCAGAATAGAGGCCCTGGAAGGTTTAAAACAAACATGTAAAATATATAACTTACTTAATATAACATCATAATTCAAATTTTGACCAAATATAATCCTAATATAGTCTAAGACTGAGGAATTAGAACTTGAATTGAGTGAAAACTTAACACAATATTTTCAACGCGAAATTAAAATCACACATACATACTTAAACAGTGTGTTTTATAAAGCAGTTAGTTCTTCTAGTCGCAGCAACAATGGTCTTTAAGGAACGGGTAAAATATAGCTTCTCTGTGACATAGCTTCGAAAAAGACCGAATCAACGATACCCCAAGATAAAATCCGTCAAGCGGTATAAACCTCCTGTTACACTGTAACGAGGTCGTTACTACCTCCTTTTTGCGTTCCTGGCCACTTTTACATTCCGTTTATATTCTATCCAAATTCAAAATTGTTCATGACGTATTTGATGCGATCGATAATTTCATTCTCTAGAAAATTTCGATAAGCATCAGGCACGGGTCTCGTGTCTTGGTGTCTCATTGTATTTAATTTAATTATTTATTTAGTTATCGATCAATAAAGTAAATCTTTATATTACCAACGGTATTAAATACATAACATTTAAAGAAAGTGATTTATTTAATACCGACGACAGTATTCTGAGTAATAGCATGAGTCTCCGAGATACCATTACACTGTCAGAACACAATTCATATAAACAACTTTAATTATAAACCAGCGAACATCTTACTGCATGTGTTTTTATTTGTCCAAAACGTAGCTTGGCCAAAGCGGTACCTAATTCTGCATACGAGCTGAAGTACTTTGTTTGCTGGTTTCTTCTTTGCCATAGAATTAAAAAGCTAATTCTATAAGTAAGTTAAAACCTAGGTCACAATGAAGCATACATTCCCATAGTGGTCCAGCGTTCAAATCCCGGTAAGGGCAGATATTTGCGTTCTTGAGTCTTGGATGTTTTCTATTTATGTATTTATTTCTCTATATAAGTACAAGCCTCAGCTAGTTTGGAACTAGGTCAATTTGTGTCAGATTGTCCCCAGATTTTCATTTATTTATTAATATATCCGAAAAATAGGCTTGTAAAATGCCTCTTGTTTGAACCATTTCGTAACAGTTATGAATTCGTTTACGTGCATAACACCTTGTACCATTATACGACCGTTACAGGGATAGGTTGAACGCGATAGCGTATCTTATGAAACCGCTAAAGTTATGCAAAAGGGAAAACTAGATCAAGTCCTCAGAGATAACAGTGATTTATGGTTATTTCAAATTATACATGCTTTCCTAATCGAAGGATTCCTGGCTGTTTTGCTTTATTTATTGGTTGTTGAAAAGACAACATATTTGAAACGTTCCATTTTATTTTAGGTACAAAAAAGACGTTTTTTTTCAAGTTGCGCAAATGGTGTATTTAAAAAAAATACCTTTTATGGATCATGTTATGAAGTGTTAGTTACCTAAACGAATCTGTAACCTTATCATTTTGCATTTTTTTACATACATACGCCTTCTTTCCCAGAGTGGGGTAGGCAGAGCTCCAGAAATACCAACAACTCTAAAGACATGTTAATAATTCTGTAAACTTATTTTACAAAAGTAGGCTGAGATGTTTACTAGTGTATTAGTGACAGGTTGCAAGCCCATCGCCTAATAATACTACAAGCCTTTATTCCCTTAGTCGCCTCTCACGACATTCACGGGACCACACGGGCAATTTTTTATTATTATTTTATTTCATTTTAATGTTGTTTTCTTTTGCTACTTTGTTAAAATTTTGTTAAATCCATTTAATCATTGTAAAAAGATATTTATTTAAAAAATACTGACTGTTTATAATCTCGCGGCGCTTCAACTTAGTGATCCTCTTTAAAAAGGCTAATAAACTCAGACATGTTTATCTATTGTTTAGTTGTTACCCGCGACTCCGTCCATAAATATAAGTCGTTTATCGCTATTCCTTCAGAACTCCCCGGAACTTAAACTATCTCCATACCAAATTGCATCTATATCGGTTTAGCGGTTTATAAGTGAAGGTGTAACAAACCGACAGACGGACACGGTTACTTTCACATTTATAATATTAGTGTAGATTTGTTTAGTATATAATATAATATAGATTACTTAACCTACGCAAATGGTGTAACAAAACCCAGAATAAATGAAAAGGTTAATGATCAAAATTGTAAGGTCTCTTTTATTGTATCAATCTTATAACATCCTTGACATTCGTTTCATCGATCTTTTAAACTAAGATAATATGAACAAGACCCTGTATTCACTAGTTTTTGCAACTGTTGACAAGTTAGCAAGATAATATCGAGGCTAGATCGATGGCAACATGGCGGCAGTAACCTACGAAATTGGTGTCATTATCGGCACCCAGCGTTGAGTTGACGTCGCGTTGCGTTTAATTATGTATCGTGATAATACTGGGGCAATTTTGTTGCTACTTTGTCACTTATATGTTTATAATTGAAAGTTTCCTCTTGAATTCCTCACACCAATTTACCTGACCTCAAACTAAGCTCTAGAATTCGTGATATGAGGCACTAGACACCGATAATCATACTTATGTAAAGAAATACATTGTCTCCTTCCAGTTTTATTCTTTCACGCTTTAAACTCAAACTCAAACGCACAATATTTATTTGATAAAAGCAATACAACAAACATAAATCAATACAACAAAAACAATACATAATAATTAGGGCAGAAAGAACTAAAATGTAAAAAAATAGAACATAGAGATATTGATATGTGTACAAGTAGTGAATTCAGAGACGTTGTGACGTAGCATGCTAAGCTGAGTGTCAGCTGAACCCTGGTGTTTACTTACTTTGTAGCTACAAATGAAGTAAACACCGACGTAGTCAAAAGTGTACTTTTTCATATATGGCAAACTGAGTATAAATGTAAATAAATAAATAAAATTGTGTAATTTAGGGCACCAACTTTTCCCGTGGATGTCATAAGAGGCGACTACGGGAATAAGGGCTTATAGTACTGTTAGGCGATGAATGGGATTGCAACCTGTCACTAAAACAAGATTGAACTCCTTGGCTTGATTGTGCTAAATGTGGTTACAGAATTATCAACAAGTCTTTTTAGAGTTATTGGTATATCTGTAGCTATGGTCTTCTAACGTCCAAATAAATTGTTTGAATTGTTTAAAAACATACCAGTATAGGTGAAAAACTTGAATAAAGGACCTGTTGTATGTAATTGTAACACATCTGTATAGACCGTTTGACGTTCTATATTTGAAAGGACCATGGGCAGAAATGTCCCCCCCCCACCAACAGAAATGAAACATGTCTCATTTAATAGATCTCAGCAACATTATGTATTTTTACTATGGAGACGATCACCAGATGTATGGGGTTTTCTTGGAAAACCATAATCAAACCAATTCCGTATGGAATTTGTTTGAAAATGAACACATATATGGATGACTTGCCTTATTTGGCCCTTGTTTTCATTAAAAAATCCCATTGATTTTGCTACTAAAATAAGTATTTTGTCTTTTTTTGGGTCCTTATAAACATAGACATGCATCCCGTTACTGTTGGTGGGGGGGACAGTGCCCATACAAATTTGCCCATTGTCCTTTGACGTAAGCTCCATTTTAATTCTATACACAACTACATACTCCTTTACTTAAGTTTTTCACCTATACTTTATACCAATTTAACACATTATTTCCTTTGTCTTCAACCTAACAGCCTTACGTAACTAATTTAATGGTTATTCGATGTTATCCTTTAGTCAAGTTATTTGAAACAACTGGGGTAACGCAATTACGCATTGGAAGCGCGTGCGCTAGTCTTAATCTTGATTAATTGGCTTCAGGTATAATAATAATGTTTGTAATATTAAGGATTACGTCAAAGGTTTAAGCATGCTCAAAACTATGTCTTATGGTGTGTCCTCACTGAGAGCATTCGGCGTCGAATATTCAAGTGGTGTGGAGCACAGTTAACGCTCGGCTCAACGTCCACACCACTCAAATATTAGAGTCTGGCAAGCAGAATCAGAATCAGAATAATCTTTATTTAAGTAGGTTTACAAATAAATAACTCTTTTGAAACGTCATAGTAGCGACTTAGTCTAAATGACTGCAGGTTCAAATCGCGACCGATCAGAGAAGAACCTGTAAGAAACTCTGTCGGATGTCTTTTTTTTTTCGACGTTCGCAACCTATTGTCGTAAGGACTAAACATTTTATTACAAGCAATTCAGTCCCAAGCATTGTTATCATTAATATAGTCTTTAATACTATAATATGCTTTAGAAATTAGTTTACGCTTAACGTAACTCTTAAATTTATTTACTGATATTTCAGTAACATTACTTGGGAGCTGATTATAGAACCTAATACAATTACCCATAAAAGAGTTTTTTATTTTACGGAGCCGCGTGAAGGGCACTGCGAGCTTATATTTATTTCTGGTATTAACATTATGTATGTCACAGTTCTTTCTAAATTTAGCGATTTTTTTATGAACATACATAATGTTTTCATAAATGTATTGACTGTGCATGGTCAATATATTAATTTCTTTAAACTTATCTCTAAGCGAGTCTCTCTGGCCCATCTTGTTGACAGCTGTTCCAGAGAAAGAGCGGCAATTTCAAACAATGTTCAGCTGTTTACACTGTAGACTGGATAAACGGAGTTGATACTATTTCATTTCGTGTTCTTTTCTCGTTTATTTTATTCAAGTGTCAAAAAATATTTGTCTCAGTTTGTTCTTCTTTTATTATTAACACTTAGTCAGTATTATATTTTCTAAAGTGTTCAATTGAAATAATATCAACCCCAATAAGTGAAGACCATCAGATACAAATTGACCTAGTCCCAAACTAAGCTCTAGGCTTGTACTATGGGTACTACACAACGATAAACTTACTTATATAGAGAAATATATACTAAAATACATAAAAAATATCCAAGACTCAAGAATAAATACTAGTGCTCATCACACAAATATCTGCCCTTACCGGGGTTTGAACCCAGGAACCCTAGCTTTGGAGGCTGGGTCAGTATCAACTAGGATAGCGTGTCGTCGAATGCTGTCAGTGGGGCGGCACCATAACATTTAATTGTAATTATTACTTTTAAAATATATGTTCATGCCACATTTGCTCGACGACGTGAGACGGTGAGTTATTTAGGACAAAGTCGGTGATGGATTGATATTACCCAAAAGGTACTGTAAGCCTGGGAGGCGCCTATTCCTAAGCGTAATACTTTACGCACTTTCAACTAAGCTACGTAGAATAAAAGTATACGTCTTGCAGTGTTAATATATTCTTTCATTTATTTTAACGTTTAAATATACATTAGTTCACATGTGAATGCCAACGCGGTCCGTTGGAGACTCTGGAGCGTCCCCCTGAAAACCACCGGCGGGCATTCCATATTTCGAAATCTTTTTTATTCAAAAGATTTCGAGACATTTCGACATAACAAAATAGAAAAAAGAAAACAATGAAAGGAGTATGTACTGCCACATCCTTCTTTCATTACATCCCTCGCCCCTCTGGAAGCAAGGTCCCTACCTATGCTATCCTATGAGAAACCCTAATGACTACCTAAGGAGGGAACAATACATTAAGGGGGATCGTCCTGCTCTACAGGATAATTTCCTGTGACAATACCGCATCTGATGCCAAAACTTGTGTTAGTGACGTACCATGCGTCATCGGCATAGTCTGCGCTACTTGCCATAGCAAACTTCGACTCTTCAAAAACCCTGCCAAAAATAAAAGACGCGATCCATGGTTAACCATACATATCTACTGTCAAACATGCTTGACAGCCCAAACACTGAAGGAGTGAAGGTGCCTGGTCAACAAGAAAGAATCAATTCCCTTTATACGTTGCCAGCATAAAATTACAAAAGCATTAAACATCGTACCAAGGAGGTTGGTATCGACATTAAAAAACAAATAGACCCGTGTCTATGATTTAACGCCTTAGGGTTTGGCACACACAGTCGCTTTTACTTGCGGAACCATAGACATCTCCTCTCATCAGACAGAGAGTTACCGTCTGTGGTGCCACAGGCACTATTTCTAAGTGAGATGACATCAGATATGTCATGTCACTTTGGCATGACAACTAAACTAATATTCTGAAGGAATATTAGTTTTACCTACCTATTTAAGCCGTGATAAGAATTCATGCTCTGAAAGAACATCAATCGTTATCTCCTATATTGATTTCTTTGTTTGTAGGTATTGACCTACTAACATAATGCTAAAATTTTATTACTAACTACAGCTATGCTAAGATATTTAATTACATGTCATTATATTAAAAAAACCATATATCAGTAGTACAGTTTGCGAACGTAAGCGTCGCCAGATGGCAGCTTAACTCAGCATCAGTACATGAAATTAATAAACACCATTAAAGACATCTGAAAACAAACAATTATATGGGGCCAAGCATCCAAGCTATCGAAGAGCTGGCGCCTATAAAAAGACAAGACATAATAGTTTAAAACAAAATTTCAACGATACGGCTCTACAGAAGGGACGGGCATGGTGCAGTCCAGACATCGGACTTCCTGTGCCTTCCACATCAAAGGCAGGATTGCATGCCAGTGTTCCTTCTGCTAACAGCAGCCGTCAGACTTCTTACATCAGATTTCTTTCAACTCAGCAAATGCGCATGAAATAAAAACATAATTATACACATTAAATCAAATAAAGTACAGCTGCCCATAATAACATCATGAGAGCATGAATAAGCATCCAACCATATCGCCATCACATAACAAACGATATGAAATCCATGACTTGAGCACCATATAAAACATCTGTCAGGCGTTATGTGAGGTGAAACCCATACAGAGTTTCTTCCACACCTTACAGGCAAAGTGGAATTCTCATCATAAGACCAGACGTAATGTTCCCATGGAGACAAGACTGCATCTCACTTTCCTCTCCCTTTTCATTGCTATTCACGCTTGCTCATGTGTTAGCGAACTGCAAAGACAAAAAAAAAGTTAATATTATACATGACTATACACAATTATATACAACTTTATAACTAAGCTCTAGCATGAAATTTCTTTAACCTATTCCTATGAACAATAATACATTTTGTTACCGTACCGACTTTCCTGATCTTATAATTATTATTACAAAGCCTTGTAACAATTTCGAATGGTCCCTTGTATCTCCTAGCAAGTTTATTGCTTAACTCAGACTTGCGCTTCGGACAGTATAGCATTACGAAGTCCCCACTATCATAAGAGATATCTTTGTTCAGCGGCACTTAATTTTCTTGAGGCGTATGCAACTGGCTTCATTTCACCTTCCTTGCCCTGACAAAGGCAACTTCCCAACGCCTTCTCGGAACTATCGACAAACACTCTCGTTATCGCATCCTTATCATTAGAGAAATATGCCAATACCGGTGCGGAACACATTTTCTCCTTCAATTTGTCAAACGCTCTCTGTTCCTCTTCTGCCCAAACAAACCTTTTATTTTTCTTTGTAAGGCTCGTTATCGGTAATGCGATCTCTGCAAAATTATCGATAAATTTTCTGTAATAAGAGTACAAACCCAGCACTGATCTAACCTCCTTTACATTCCTTGGGGTTTGTATCTGCCTCATTGCCTTTATCTTGTTCACATCGGGCCCAATTCCATTTGCTGACACCTCATGTCCCAAAACTGTCACTTTCTGGTACCCAAATTTGCATTTACTCGGTTTTAGGGTTAAGTTGGCCGATTTTAACCGCGATAAAACCTCTTCCAATGCCGACACAAATTCTTCAAACGTTTTACCATAAACCAAAATATTATCGACATATACAACAACCTTTTTGTATTTCAACCCTGCAAGCACCTTGTCCATCACTCGCTGGAACATGGCTTGACTCGTTTTCAAACCAAACGGCAATACATTAAATTCATATAGCCCCGTATGCGTCACGAAGGCCGTCTTTTCTTTGCCTTCGCCCAGAGCTAACTGCCAATACCCTGAATTCATATCAAGGTCAGCAAAATATCTGGCTCCCTGTAAACAACCAAGCAAATCATCCGTCCTTGGAATCGGGTACGAATCCATCCTTATTTTTTTGTTTAGCGCTCTAAAATCGATACAAAATCTTGGTGGGCCCTCCGGCTTGTCCACCAACACAACGGGTGAAGCATAAGGACTTCTTGACTCCTGTATTATGCCATTTTCCAACATCTCCTGTACTTGCGCATCAATTATTTGCCTCTGTTTATTCGACACCCGATACGGTGCTTTATGAACTGGTTCATCATCCGTGGTATTCACTGAAATAAAAGTATCCTTATAACATCCCAATTCTCGGGTTGCAAAAGAAAAAGTGTCGCGGAACCCTTTCAATAAACCACCCAATTCTGTCTTTTGCTTGGCCGTCAATCCATCATTCACGTCAAAGACAACCGGTTTCTCGTCGTTAAGGTTTAACAAATAGTTTTCATTGCGCTGCACCCAATCTGTAAAATAAATATAATCAGTTTTCTTCAAAGAAGATTCATTATATACAAACTCATTAGGATCATGAGCACATATAGAAAAAGTTATTTTTTTCTCATTATGACGTGAGATGAAAGGCACCGAACTAATTTGTTTCAGTGTCAACTGACTCTTTGCGAAATCGATTATTGCTTGGTTTTGTCGTAAAAAGTCTTGTCCTAGTATGATTATTTCAGCCGTATCGTGTATAATTAATACGCGTTGCCGATAATATACTGACGCAATTTGCATCCCTACCTCGGCAGAGGCATGCACATTGATTGCATAACCGCCTACCGCTCGCAAGGCCATAGGTCCGTGCGTTTGAGAATCCAAGGATAATTTATCCCATCGGGATTTGGAGATACAAGAGACACTCGCACCTGAATCAACGAGTGCTTCACAAATAATACCATTTATTACGACTGGAATAATCGGTACAGAAACGTCCCTAGACTTATCTACAAGGATCGGGTTTGAATCCATGCCGCCTGTCGCATCCCGATCTACTAACGACGCGGCGTGAAGTTTGGGTGCTGCCTTGATGAAGAAGGAGTAACCTCTCGATAATTGGATCGATAACGTTCATTGGACGTCGCTGCGCCTTGCTGCCTTCGCGAACTTTCTTGTGGTGTCCAAGGGCGTGGGCGTGGACACGGACGAGGACGAAGATCGTGTGACTCGCGTGGTGCTTCTGGTTCAAAGTGCACTCTGCGTGGCGCTATTGTAGCTGGCGTCCCGAACGGTGTCGACTCATCGAATCGTGGTGTGTGCATCGGCTGATCACCGCGGTTCCTGATTTCTTCGAAGTTTACATCTGGATTAAAAACTGGCAATTCTACATTTCTTGCATATGTGTTGTCGCAATTAAATATGTCCTCCATTTGCATTATTGTTTTTCTAAGTTCCTCTTTAGATGCAAATAACTTCGATGCCAACAGCCACTGGTGATGCTGGTTCATAGATGTAATAAAATGCCTTATGAATCTTTCATCATCGATTTTAGCTTTAACAGCTAAGTTTTCTAAGGCGTAGAAATATTCAATCAGCGTTTCCTTGTTTTGCTGCCTTCTGTAGTAAAATTTTTGAGCAAAATCACCTCGGCAAGGAAATTGCAGTTTCAATTTTTCCACCAACACTGCGTAGGTCGTGAATTCCTCAAAATTTGTCTTAAACCAGTGAAGGGCTGGTCCATCTAGATATGCGGCGATGGCATATTTTTTCTGCTCATCAGACCATCCTTTGATGATTCCAATGGCCTGGTACTGCATTAAAAAGTCCTCCGTATCAGATAGCCCATTATATTTTCCAGTCGCCATTTTGCTATGCTATATGGGAAGGACACGCACCCAAAAAATAAAATACCAATATGGGAACAGTTTAAAGCGAGAATAGGTTAATAAAGATATCACTCAGGTTCAGGTCAGGAGCACTCCACTTCTTGCTTGCGAGAAGATTCTTCGGTTCTCTTATTCTCGATACCCCGTACGGCTCCAACATGTAAGCCTGGGAGGCGCCTATTCCTAAGCGTAATACTTTACGCACTTTCAACTAAGCTACGTAGAATAAAAGTATACGTCTTGCAGTGTTAATATATTCTTTCATTTATTTTAACGTTTAAATATACATTAGTTCACATGTGAATGCCAACGCGGTCCGTTGGAGACTCTGGAGCGTCCCCCTGAAAACCACCGGCGGGCATTCCATATTTCGAAATCTTTTTTATTCAAAAGATTTCGAGACATTTCGACATAACAAAATAGAAAAAAGAAAACAATGAAAGGAGTATGTACTGCCACATCCTTCTTTCATTACAGTACCTATCAATTTATCTTTTGAAGGAACGTGGGTCGTTAAGCACTCGAAAATACATGGCGCGGCAGAGCATTCCACATTTAGCTGTGCGGATTAAAATAAAACCCGGCTAAATGCGAGTCACACTCGCGCATTGAGAGTTCCGTTCAAACGTTTTTTAGTAATGTATCTACTTTTCAATCTTTTCCGTTTACTTGTATCAATCATCAATGGCCGTTGAATGAAAAGCTAACCATGTTCAAGCAAACTTACCGAATGCCCATGAAATGATATGAAATAATTAAAAAATATAGCCTTTATGATTCAGCAAATTAGTGGTGGTAGGGCCCTATGCAGGGTCCGTCCGGATCGCTACCACCATCTTATCCATTAACCACCCGCCAAGCAACAGTGTTCGCATTGTTGTGTTCCGGTGTGGGGATAAGACAACCGGTGAAATTACTAGCATAGAGGCATTCCATCTTAGTCCTCGGGGTTGGCAACGCATTTGAGGTCTTAGGATTATAGTCTTGAGAATTCAAATGTCTATGGGTCTCAGGTTCCACTTACCATCAGGTGGCCTGAGTGCTCGTGTGCCTTCTCCTAAACATAAAAAAAGCAAAACATAATCACTTTGTATTAAAAAAATGCGGTCACAAGCCTATCAATTAGGTTCATCTAATTATCGGTCGAGGATCCGATGAAAACGGCCGTTATTCCGGTTGCAGAATCGGTACAAGGCACTAATGCAACCGAGCCCAACCCACTCATTAGAGGGTCGTGGAACAAAGTTTCCATAATTATCTGTAGATCCGTCGATTACATGCAATCGATCGATTTGATTCACGCATTCTGATTGAAAGGAGTGCAACTAGGACTAGTTTTTGAATATATATTTTTAAAAAAATCTTCTAAATCGAGACCTCCTCCTTTTTAACCTCCTGAGACCCACCATACAACGAAATTTGCCAATAGAATATGAACAAATGCAATAGAATCAATTTTCAAGTTTGATTGTCCTTCATAAAAAACAAAGGAAAACCTATTTTATTTCCTTTGTAATAGGTTTATTTTCTAATAAACGTATTATTTGCAATTTTTCGTACGAGAGGCCTTAGGAGGATAGATGGTTTAAGCATATACACATTTTTGCAAAATGTAAGTTTGTAAAATGATAATTTGGTCAAAAGTCGGGATACCCGGTTAAAAATATGAAATTAATTAGGTAATTTTAAAAATTGTATAATCCTGGTGCATATTAAGTGATACTGCGAAGAAAGACAATATTGATTAGTGGTTAGTTTTTTGTGGGTCCGTCCAGATTGCTACCACCATCTTATCTTTTAACCCACCACCAAGCAACAGTGTTCGCATTGCGTTCCGGTGTGGAATTAAGACAACGGACGACTTTCCTAGCATAGAGGCATTCCATCTTAGTCCTCAGGGTTGGCAACGCATTTGAGGTCAGATTTTCAGATTCCACTTACCATCAGATGGCCTGAGTATTCGTGTGCTTTCTTCCTATAATAAAAAAATAACGTAAGAATCATAGACTACATATATTTAAACCTTTTACCATCAAACCCGTGGTTTAAGGACTTGGTTAACCTTATTTTCTAGTTGAATTATCAATCTTTTTCAAGTATCCCTTAGACCTGTGCTGATGATAGTCAAGTTTACAAAGCCACTCTTGGTTAAACTGGTGTTCCCTTCTATTGTTTTTCTAAAGGAAATTAACAACCGCCCTTACATTCGTAATAACTCCAAGAGCGGTTGCGAAATCTAAGTTCTTCATTTTTGCCGTAAAACCACCACACTGAGTCGGCCAAGGAAAGAGGTATAATGACCACGTACTCGTTTGACCGTCAGGCTTGGGTTGCCACCTTCTTATGACAACTGAGTCGTGGCCAACGGTTTCTTTACCATAAAAAACCCCTTTATTTGTATTCGGCAGTACGTTACTGTACCTTAGGTACATTCAGTGTGGAATTGTAGTTGTTTACGTAATTATATTACCTAAAGTGATTTGTGTTTAAAAGTTTCCGATATAGACTCTGAGCGTAAACAGAACTGCATAGTTAGGTCGTGATAACCAGTGATCGGAATAGGTAGTGCAATTTCGGGTGAATAACCTTAAACATTAAACTTAATATGGATAAGACCCGGGATTCCATGGAATATTTTCTTGACATGAACCTAATTGAAGTTATTGGAAAAATGCGCAAAATAAAAGTTTTTACATATTTCGTCTATGCGATATTCTATGCACAAAATAATCGTCAAAATCATAAATTAAAACATAATTTCTGTACCAAACACAAACTTTAACACTTTGCAAATGAAATCCCGGGGTTACGAGCTATATCCATACTAAACTTACGCACCAAAGTCTCGCGAAATTGCACTACCTATTCCGATCATTGGTGATAACCCCCAGGACGGAAGCCTTTGAATATGGTAAAAAGTGAATTAAAATAATAATAGGATAAAACCCATTGGAAAAAGGAGTAGGGTTTATTCCGCCTAATTTTTAAAATACTAAATTGACTAATTTACCTAAATTAAAAATTTCCATGAGCTCATAATACCCGAATATCACTTTGCCTCGTGCCTAATATGAACAAAAGTCATAATGACTTTGACCTAAAACGTCTCATGTCCGAAATGCAGAAATATTGAAATGTACTTGTCCTTAAAATGCCGAATCACAGATACGAAAAAAATTCAAAACAGCTTAAACTGAACTCCAGAATGCCAAACTGACACAGTTTCAAAATGCCTAAATATTTTGCATTATCTTTACAATATTGGTACTTCAATGTTAGTGCTCAGCATTAAAGGATATAGTAAATCAAATTATACATGAAGGTTAACTAGCCTATTTAAAATTTAGGTATTTTGATACCTACCAGTTTTGAACATACGGTATTCTGTGATAAAGCTGATGTGAAGTTTGTCCATTACGAGAATAAGACATTTTAAAATTCAGCCGTATTCTTATTAAGGTGTCATGAGACAAAAAGTTAGACATTCGGGGATTTAGGTATTTTGACACTAAATGGTTTTGAAATCTAGGAATATTGGTAAATTAGGCATTGTGCAAATTAGTTGGAATAAGCCCTACTCGGAAAAAGAAGAGAATGTACCAAAAATTAAAGAAAAAATAATTTACGGGCGATCGATGCGATGATTTGCCTTTACAAATGTATTTAGATCTACGTAATATTAAATGAAACTACAAGTGGTATTGTATAACAAAAATTTCGTTTGCTCGATAGTTAGCATGATGAAGACGAAAGTAGGGCATGTGAATAAGATCACACGGTAAAAACTGACCTTGTGTATGGTAACACTGAGTCACGGATAAGAAACAATGTTACCATGAGAACTACACACCTGACTGAGACTTCAATTGTATTGGTCTTGACCACAAAATTCGGTCATTGTGACCTATAACGACTTAGTAAGATCTGAAAACCGCAAGGTGCAGTGAGGCGTAGGAATGGGGATTAGATTTAAAAAGTTACTGCAGTCAGTCAATTGTGTGATGAAATAAGAGAAAAAACAAAGAAACAAACATATTTTAGCAATTTCATAAATAAGTCTTCTTTGTCTTTCTTCAATTTCACATTATGGATGGAGCAACACTTTTTTTTTAATTTTACTGTTATTTCTGTTAAGTGTATTTGTAACTGAGTTTTGGATGATTGGTTTGGATTTTTCTAAATTTATAGGGATGTTTATCATCATGTTTTACCCATAGTACAAGCCTAGAGCTTAATTTGGAACTAGGTCAATTTGTAAGTCAATCTTCAGATTTAAAACAACCCATTCAACACTTTAGAAAGTATAATACTGGCAAGTAATAATAATAAATAAATAAAAGAAGAACAAACTGGAACAAATGTTTTTTTACACATGAATAAAATAATCGAGAAATCCAACTTAGCACAAAGACTACTTTTAGAATCCCAACATTGACATAGATATTGAAATCTAAAAAACACGAAATTTAATTATGTGTGACCCCTCAATTGATTGATTAAGGCTTTTAACATAAATTAGCGCCATCTAGCTTAATATTCACGAAACAACAGCAGACTGCATCTTAAGCAAAGTGAATGGTTCGTGCAATGAAAAGTTATAGCGAGCCTGGTATGTACGTTTAAAAGTGTTTGCAGTGTCCGTTAGATGGCGCACTAAGATCGTTTTTTAACAGACGTTGTTACACAGGCCTCGGCCGAGATTCTACATGGTAAAAACGATATCGTCTTTGACGTTGTTTCCGTAAAGTCATAACTCTTATGTACTTGATAGTAATGGCGGCCAAGTTAAAAAGTCAAAACAAGTCAAAAAGGATTATCGTTTTAACTCACTAGAATAAGGGTTTTTGAATCGTTAGTTAAAACTATTGGTAAACAAAAGTTGGCTTTTTTTTTGTTTTAAATGGTACAAGACATAGGTAAAAATACATACATAAAATACGCCTTCATTCCCAGAGTGGGGTAGGCAGAACTACAGAAATACCAACAACCCCAAAAAGACTTATATGAATTCTGTAACCACATTTTGCACAATCAGGCCAAGAAGTTTACCAGTGTAATTAGTGACAGGTTGCAAGCCCATCGCCTAACAGTACTACAAGCCTTTATTCCCTTAGTCGCCTCTTACGACATCCACGGGAAGATATGGAGTGGCACTATTCTAAGGTAAAAATAATTGTCAGATAACCCTTTTGTGCGGATTCTAGAAAGAAAACCTCTCTATTTTTCTCTTTTCTTATCTTTATCAGCTTTTGCCAAAGTCTCCCTATACGTACATCATTTGATTAGGTACCGAAAGAATGTAAACAAACGAAACCACGTAGTTCTATCAAGCAGCCAATCAAAATGCTTTTATGGTGGTTGATGTGGTACTCGTACAGTCACCATCAGATAGATCTAACCGGACAGCGAGCCCAAAAAAATGTATTGCAATGGATTCCCAAAAAAGACCAACACGTGAAACCGTCAGAAAAATGACACGCTTAACGTGGTTTTTGGGCTACACTACCTCAAAAAAAAAAACGGAAGCCGTAGGATCACTTTCTTATCCGGTTTCGTCTTTTAACGAATAATATAGTAATATATCTTATATTATTCACATACTTACAAGTTTTTACAGAACCCTCGGTGCGCGACTCCTATTCACGCTTAAACGGCTTTATTAATTTCCATTTAGTAATTGCACATTAATTTACAAAGGAAATTATAAGTGATTATAACTCCTCCAAAATCGAGGAATGCAAAGTGGTCATTTAATAAGCGTATAATCTTAATTTTAATGTTTGTAATCAGGTCTATGGTAATGATTATGTATATTTACTAGAAGAAATTACCATTTATATATGGAATATTATAAGCAAACAAGTCTAGCCGTTGCTGTTAACGACTAGATATTAAATTAGAATGTTGATAATAATGACACTTTGACAGGTATTTAAAAAAACTGGCCAAGTGTAAGCCAAGTAATGCTCAACCTCACCTGCAAAAGGTTTCTAATTTTATACATCATTCATAGTCATAGTCATATCATTGCATTATATATAAACCCTGTTAGGGCACTGCAATTTATTTTCATTATATTTGCTTAACTTACTAACATAAATACTTACCTAAAAAAACCCTCACATTCAGAAAAAGTCATTTAAAGTGTAAAAACTATGCACGGTCAAACAATCTTTTAATTTTCTATAAATATATTGTCTTATATTGTCCTTTTTTATAAGTTTTAATGTCATTTGTATATTATTATTGTACCGACATTGTGATTGGTTCCTGATCTAACATTTTCAGTGTGTCAATATTATAATTTAAGTTTTTAAATATTTGAAGAGCTTTCCTACTAGGATCGTTGAAATTAAATCTAAATGATTAATGCGTTTTTGTCACATCGCCAATTATAGTGTCTCAGGGTTCCCTTTATTTAATATAAAACAGAAACGCACTATACCATGTGGTTCTCTTAAAGGTATCACTTTTCAACGCGACTCAACTTATATTAACCGGCGTATTTAAGTAGTCCCATCAAAGCGTATAAAACACATTTTAGGGAGTGCATTGATTCATCAATTAGGTAGCTTAAGTTATTGTTGTAAATGGGGTTTTCTTTTTCATTATTACTCAAATAATGTAAATGCAGGATAGTTTTACAAAAGAAGAATGCATAATGCCATTAATTCAGAATAAGGCAATACCTGTTCCTTAAGCGCATTCGTTTCCCTTCCCAACAGCATTAAGGCGATATATCTGTATGTCCGACGAAACAGGGCCTCTGTTCCATTCGCTAAAATATTCAAAAATATAGCTGTTGACGTGTACTGTACACCTCATTATGGTTTTACCAAATGGAATAGAGCTTTAGTAGTATTTTGTAACCTAATTACCATATTTGTCTCATGTTTTACACATAGGCCCTTTCGGTTATTTTGTGCAATCACGTCTTACACCTGAGATGTTTTAATAATAGAGGTTTTCTTTTATCGTAAGAACATCGCTTCGATTGATACTCGGCGGCCAGTAGGGTTTGAACTCGGTAACTCACCATCACGAGTCAACAGCCTAAGCCACTCGGCCACTGACGCTCTTTGATCTAATTACAAACGAAAATAATCAAATCTAGGCTACTGTTCGTGGCAATATATTCTAAATGGATCATCGTCCGAAATACATACACGAATCTGTTGTAATCCACACCGTTGTAAGCCCATTATGAAAACAGCTTTCCTATGCTGATGTAGAACTGATGCTAGGGCATTGGCATCGGTATGAGGAACTGTTTTTATTTTTTCAAGTATCTATGTTAATTAAGTTATTTGTAAATCACGAGTGAATACAGTGACAGATAAACTTGTATTGTTTTGTCCGCTGTCAAGCCATTGTCTTCAACTTTCATTATCTATAAAAAAATGTTTTTGCAGTTTGCCTATTTTTGTTTAAGTCTTGTTTTCGATGTATAATTACATCTTCTACCTCTATCTCAGGGTCCGGCTAAAAACCAGCTATCAGCTGAGCTGGTTGATCTTTCGGCTTTAGTATAGTGCATGTCTTTCTTGTTTCAGCAATAGTTTAAGTTCAATGTTTTGTATTTAGTTATATTTGTAACCCCATATCATAATCAATGTTTCTTTCTTTCTTATTCCATCATCATCCGTCATCATTGTAACTTTTTTAACAGTCGGGGAACACAGACGACTCAAGTATTCTTGACGATTAGATACATCGCGCGAGGTACTAACTCTTTGTTTCCGCGGCACTACACGCTCAACTTGGCGGTGATTTTCGAACTTTTGCAGGCCATTGAGACTTTGTCCGCGGGCCTGCGTTGAGGACCTTTCTTTATTTAAGCCAAAAGGCGTCCGTGGACTATGCCTCCCACAAGATTTTATTGCCACAAGGACCAGTCCTGCGCTGCTTGCATCACCAGTGTCCATCAACCGGGGAGGACAGGCTGCAGCACCCCTTGAGTACTGTTTTCTGCGGTCTCCAACACGCTTACCGACCGTGGCTACGATGGCACATCAACGAAGACAATAATGGTAGGATCAACGACGCCTATTCTACTATGTCTGTTAACATTTATCCTAAATAAAGTAGTTTGGTAGCTTTTATTTACTTGTCAATAACAGCTGCTGAATATCAAAAAGAAAATAACCAGAAAGCACCCTAAGTTAACAAAATAAATAAGCAATAGAGCTGGGCTGGGGTAGTTTCTCCAATTGTTATATCGTTTTATGATATGATATTATCTTGATAGAAAAAGCGGCGAGTCATAAATATTACGATTGTATTAGGGGTGCTTTAGGTATTGTTTACAAGACGTTACATAATAAAGAATAATTATTATCTTTTCCATCAAGAGTTATATCAATACATCAAAAATAAATATTTTTATTAGCTTTTATTTATAAGCAATGTTCGTATGTCAGTTTAAAAATGTTGCAAGTCAATAAAACAAGTCCCCGTTGAACGAATGGGCTAAAATATGGACCATTATGTAAACACGATGACAATGCAATATTAGGGTTTTTAAGAGTTGATCTGATAATGTATCTACTCATTAATTTCGATAAGCAGATTAAAGGCTTTCGATAAAAGTACAATCAGCAACTAGCTAGTCCCAAAAATTAAATTTTAGACAGCTTATTTCCAGTTTATTTTTGGACTGTCGACGAAGAACGGTAATTTACCCGACTACCGAAGGACGAATTTAATGTTTTGACCTTACTAGTATGTAAGTGTATGGTTTTTTGTTCCTTCGTATAAACTGAATGAGTGACACAATTTTAACAAACAAGGTGTCATTAGATACGTCGAAGCATTGCTTGTGTCACTGGATACTTGCACTAAAAAAAGAAACCAAGATGGCGGATTTAAAAGTTTTAACGTGATATTTAACATACATTGACGATAATATCAAAAATTGCAGTAGCGTTTTTAAAGCTGGTGTTTTGTAATACTTGTAATTTTTGTATGAATGACATGACATGTATGCTGCCTGTTTAGCTAAATAGCATCATCTCAGATAAAACTCCTGTAGGAATCACAACCTTATCACTAAAAGGAGAGGATTGAATCTACTTTGACATTACAATCTGAGATACCACTTAGGGCAGTTTGTTGATTTCCTCTTAGAGCTGAACTGGTGATCAGAATTCGATAAACGAAGTGTCATTACATTAGACTCCTAGAGGTACTTTAATTTTAAAATATATTAAAATGTCGGAATCAGAAGAAGAAGAACATCACGCCTTCATTCCCAGAGCGGGGTAGGCAGAGCTACAGAAATACCAATCACTCTAAAAAGACTTGGTGATTCTGTAACCACATTTTGCACAAGTAGGTAAGATGTTTACCAGAGAAATTAGTGACAGGTTGCAAGCCCATCGCCTAACAGTACTACAAAAGTAAAAAAAATGAAAATTCAACATAAATATTAATAATACACACGTACCTAGACCAGAATTTCAAATTATGCAGTGGGTTTTTAAGACCTTCAAAGAGAGGTATTTATTCCTCTGTAAGGTTACTATGCGCCTTAAGGATGACGCAACCTTCACAACAAGTTGCTTCACGACTAAATGTCAAACACATAATTACAAATCGTATTTTTTCAAAGGCGACACTTCCTTTGAACAACTTTTGGTTTATGTCTAGATTTTATTACTGGTCTTGATCACTATTGCACTTAAAAATAATTGCATGAAATTAATGTCTTAAAATATTAGCATTTATACTACGTGTAGTAAGATCTCGTTTATAAATGAAAAGACTACTTAGTCTTATTAAACGATTATATTATTTTATTTGTTTTAAACAAACTTTGTTGTATAAATTTCAGCAGAGAAAAACCAAAGTGTGGATTTATTTATTATGAGGAAACATAAGAAATTGAATAACAAGATTTATATCCTCGTGAGACCCGACGTATTCTATAGGAGGTAAATTACCAAGGCAATTTAGTTTTACCTTTATTTTAACCAGTATAAAGTTCACTTTAATTTGTTTCAAAATTGAAAATGGCATTTAAGAGCGAAGGCAACTTAACTTTATTTCCTTGGTGGTAGATTCAAATTCCCACTTACAAAATTCTCCCTGTTATATGGTAGGCCTCACGAGATAGTACTGTCATCGTTTGTATTGCAATAGGATTAATTACAAAGTAGAAGATAGCTTTGTACAGGTAACCTTATAAGGCCGACCGTTTTATGGACTACATACTACCGCGCTTAATTTGTGACTAAATTATAAAAGCAATATTAAAAAATATATTTGTAATTTTTGACAAGGCAAGCAAATTATATAATTCTTACTCTTTAGTAACACTTAGTCAGTGTGGTTGCCGGGCTAGAATAGTGCCACTCTATGTCTTCCCGTGGGTGTCGTAAGAGGCGACTTAGGGAATAAAGGCTTGTAGTACTATCCTCCTAAGCCCCACCATACAACGAAGTTTGCCAATGGAATATGAACCTTGCAAATGCAATAGAGTCAATTTTCTAGTTCGATAGTCCCTCATAAAAACAAAGGAAAACCTATTTTATTTCATTTGCAATAGTTCTATTTTCTAATGAGCGTATTATGTACATTTTTTTGTACGAGAGGTCTTAGGAGGCTATTAGGCGATGGGCTAGCAACCTGTCACTAATACACTGGTAAACTGGTGGCCTAATTGTACTAAATGTGGTTACAGAATTATCTACAAATCTTTTTAGAGTTATTGGTATTTCCGTAACTCTGCCTACCCCACTCTGGGAATGAAGGCTTGATCTTATTTTTATTTTTTAGTTATATTTTTCTAAAAACTTTTTTAGTTTGACAAATTGCATCTTAATGTTTACTATTTGTAATAAAGCTTTTCTACATTGTTGTTATATCATGTCATTAAACTTTCCCAAATATATACGTCCTTCATCAATCATATTCGCTAACACAATTGACCTAACGAGTGTGTATAATATTCGCAAAATTACCTAACCATTCAAAGTTGCAAAACGTAACAGTCTATAGAAATTAATGCTCCTATCTCGCTAACGCGTTACTATCAAATTGTATTTTACTACATTGCAAAAGCAGTCTCCAATGTTTCCAGTTGTACTCCAAATAGCTTACAAAATTGTTTATTTATTGTCAATAAAACTGTCGTCCACAGTTTATCAATTATTTACTAAGAGCATGAAGTAGGGTATGCTAATTATATTATTCCGACAGGGTTACCTTCGTTTCGTCAAAAAGTTTTTGGTCAAATGTTTCGTTTCCCAAATTTTCATTTGCCAACCCGCTTTGGTTTCTGTAACCGCAAATTTGTCAGGATTTTATAAAAGCTAACCTAACCTAACCTATAGGGTTCTACGCGATGGTAGTAAAATAAATTCTGAAAAATTTATGTAACATGGTTTGGCAAATGAAAAATTTCGGAAATGATACATTTGACCGAAAATATTTTGGCCAAACGGCAGGCTCCCTTGTCCGACCAGCTCGAGATGTTTACCTTACTGTTGCCAAAATAGGACGGTAAGTTCTTTGATAACGAAAAGGAAAACATTAAGTAATACAGTCAAAGTTCTCCCATGTTTATTTTACTTAACAAAATGTTACTAAAAAGGTTGACCTTCATGATCGGAATTTACAGCGTATTTAAAAGTAGCTCAAATAGCCAAATCATTTTATTCAACATGTTTCTATAACTTTTATGGCATTATAAATTGTAAAATATGGTTATTTAAATTAAAATCAAAATTGATTAATTAATTTTCAAATTGTATTATTACTCTGTGTTATATACCGTCTCCTTGACGAATGTCTATGGCCACGGATGATCACTACCATAGCAACGGTTGTTTTTCTAACTTCACTGTCATTGTATAAGAAATACATAAAGCAACGGTTGTTTTTCTAACTTCACTGTCATTGTATAAGAAATACATAATGAACTAGTAATCTCAAATATTTATTATTTATTATTGTGTACATAACACTCTGTTTTTATTAGGAACGTAAATGGCATTATGTATATGTGTCATGACTCATGACGTGTATTTCTTTAATTCTTTCGATTTTGTATGCAATTGACATCATTAAAAAATCGCATTGAATAAACATGGGTTTTCATACGTTTATTTTATTATTACTTTTACTTTAGCCCCATAATATCCCTGGAAAAGTTGAAAGGGTAATTTATGTTAGGTACGAGTATGTAATTTTCAATGTGGTTTTACAAAACTGAACCTTACGTTCTTTTGCCGTATGGCAATCAAATAAACATATTAAACACGATTTATTCTTATTTTAAAGTTTACTTCACTGTTTGCCAATTATTCTCAACCTCCGCCTTGAGTCGTACATTGTATTGGAAAATGCACTGCGAAGATTAATTAAGTATTGACGGATTTATTATTGCTCAGATATTAAATTAATGTGGTCTGTAAATCACTTTGGTCGCTGTACCGTTTACGTTTATAAGTTTTACGAGGTTAATTCAGTGGTATTTACAGTTGCAAACGTTAACTTAGGACACATTTCAAAACAAAAAGCTTGACGTCGTCAATGTCATTAGAGATTCAAAGTCATTTGTAACTTACAACAAACTCAACCTTTTTGATGTAGAATGTCAGATTACCTTTGGACCTATGATAATGTGGGTCTTAAATTAATTTCTTGACTGAACTTAAATATATTCTTAGTAACAACTAGAAGCCAATGACCGGAACTTTAAGAAATACTAAAATAAGGTACAAGTTTTTCAAACATGAAGATATTACTTGGGTCTCTTATCTTAATACATAAAAAACATATTGCCTTTGACGTGTTATCATAATTATCAACGTTTTGAAAGCTATTATATTCTTAACAGTAATAGCAACCGAGTTAAAAATAACAGACTCACTCAGGACAAACATTTGTGTAGTAAGCGCATTTATTTCTGAGTGTTGGGCCTAGAGCTTACTTTGGGAATAGAGTAATTTGTGTGAGCTTGTCTCCCGATGTTTATTTATTACCATGTTAGCCACTGCTGGACAATGGCATCTCCAAAGGCGCGTCACAAAACCCTCTATCTTGCGCATGCATTGGCTTTCTAGCCTCCTTAATAGATCCACCCTACGTTTATCAAGACGTGGTCTCTATTCTAGAGCACGGTTGCACCAGCAGTAATCGATTCTGCGATACATGTGACCAGCCCATCGCATCAAGCATCATCCAAGTAGGAGAGTACCAAGTAAAAATTAGGGTCCCACGAGGAACTATCCTCGGACCCAATAGTTCATGTTAATATACCTATAGAACTTTATTTCCTTGCTTGTATATTCAATTTCCCTCTCTATAAATCTCCCTGTTTGGGATATGGTGGGTCTAAGGAGGTATAGTATTGTCATCGTTATCGCCCTCGTAAGCCAATAAGCTGTATCTCAAATTCAATAGCCAAAACAGATTCAATCCTATCCCGATAGTTATAATGTTGCATTTGCTACAGGAGTTTTGTCTGAGATACTGAGATTTGTTTCAGCAGAGCAGAGTAGTATATGATTGAGATCCTATTCTGTGAATATTGTATTTGAATTTCTGTTTTTAGTACAATAAAGTGTTTACATACATGGCAATAGGATAAAAAGCAAAGTAGAAGTCCTGGGGGCCTAGTCCAGATGCTGCATAACCTTAAATTGGTAATATTTGAAAATTTACAACATGTATAGGATCGACGTATGGTACAGTCGAATACAAAGGGATGTATCCACTTTAAACCTTATTGCATCGTAATTAGATCCAAAAGTTCATACATCACTTTGTAGTCGTAATTGTACCTACTCGTAATATGCGTTTTGTATACTTTGATAGTGTCAATGGGTTAAATACTGGCTTTAGCTGCCAACTGGCGATAACAAGATACCATACTTCAATAAGCTTATAGTTAAATAGCGATAATAACAGATCACCTTGCACCACGGCATAAATTTAAAAAATGTCGCGCCATGTTGACTCAATTGCGGCATCCGCCAATAAAACACCTATTTAATTACCAACTTGATCTCACATCAAGGTACCAATCGACATCCGTTGGTAAGAAGGTATTTTAAGAATGTAAAATGAGCATCAGATAGCCTTTAATTAAATTGCGAAGTTAAAACGTAAACAAGTCCTTGACCCGAGGTGTTAAAAGTAACGTACAGAAAGATATTCATCGTAATAAGATTTAAATCTGAATTGCACTTACAAGCAGATGTGTTTTGGCAAGTGTATATTTTTCACGGCTTTTTAATTACGCCACAGTAACTAGACTAAGCAAGTAAGAAACCATACAAAATTAAGTAAAATTTAAGACTATCCAGGTATCTCCATCCATAATTACGAGTGTTTAGCTTAAAAACATTAAGCATTAGTAAGCCCGTGTGGTTGCCGGGTTAGAATCGTGCCACTCCATGTCTTCCCGTGGATGTCGTAAGAGGCGGCTAAGGGGATTAAACGCTTGTAGTACTGTTAGGCGATGGACTTGCAACCTGTCACTAATAAACTGGTACATCTTCTACTTGTGCAAAATGTGGTTACAGAATTATCTACAACATTTTTAGAGTTGTTGGTATTTCTGTAGCTCTGCCTACCCCACTCTGGGAATAAAGGCGTGATGTTATGTATGTATGTAAGCATTAGCAAAAGGTTTTTATTTCTATGTTATAATTAGACCCCGGATCTTTGTGGCAATGACGTCACAATAGGGTAATTTGGGGAGTAAATGGAACGGTGTTAATTAATACGGCAACCTAGTCTATTGGTGTTCTACGGAATGAAAATTTTACTATGAGGTATCAACGATATAAATTACATATAAGTCAATTTTCAATTGATTAATCAATCGACGATGTTCTTTCGTTAACCGACTCTCGGTAACAGCTCAAAAATTGTTCTAAATGACTTGCGGTATAATAATATTTTATGTCGTGAATGCCTAGTTAGTAAAAAATATTCAGTTAAAAAAGGTATTAATTGAAAAATTGAATTAATTAACACCGTTCCATTTACTCCCCAAACTACCCTATCGTGACGTCATTGCCACAAAAATCCGGGGTCTAGTTATATTTTTTTTTTTTTTTTTTTTTTTTTTTATATTAAGGAGGAGGCACCCGAGCACTCAGGCCACCTGATGATAAGTGGAATCTGAGACCCATAGACATTTGAACTCTCAAGACTATAATCCTAAGACCTCAAATGCGTTGCCAACCCTGAGGACTAAGATGGAATGCCTCTATGCTAGTAATTTCACCGGTTGTCTTATCCCCACACCGGAACACAACAATGCGAACACTGTTGCTTGGCGGGTGGGTGGTGGGCGGGGGGGTATTTGCGCATGATTGGACAAAAAGATGAATAAGTGGTGCCATGACATGTGCTACTTACTCAGGCCTAGTTACGTGGTCTAGGCTATAAGGTTTTGAAAAAAAAACGTAGTTTGAAAAAAGACCCTGTACTTATTATAAAAAGTAAAAATTTAAAACGACGCATTAATAAAGCCTTTTTATTTGTATCTTGATTGATGCTATGTTCTGTGCGAGTTGTCTGTGGTTGATTGTTTTTTTTTTTCCAATACTTGGAGTCCTAGACATGTCATTGTAGCATATTATTTTATGGCAACCGTACGCCGAACATTCTGTATTCTACACAATAAACGATTATTAAAATCCTCACTGCGCTGACTGTTGGCATATTACCAAGTGATAAACAAGACAGTTTTACGAGATAACAAATTAAAAACTTCCACTTAATGGCGACCCTTACTTTTAATCCGTAATTTCTATCAAACCTAAATAAGTCTTCCCGTTTGTTTCTATAAACCAAGCAACAGTGTTGGCATTCTTGTGTTCCGGTGTGGGGAAAAGACAACTGGTGAAATTACTAGCAAAGAGGCATTCCATCCTAGTCCTCAGGGTTGGCAACGCGTTTGAGGTCTTAGGATTATAGTCTTGAGAATTCAAATGTCTATGGGTCTCAGATTCCACTAACCATCAGTTCGCCTATGTGGTCGTGTGCATTCTCCTTGTCATAAAAAAAAAACAAAACCTGATACAGACAGTTATACAAAAATAGGGACTAATCTTCCCGTCAAAAATAACTTCTATGACATACCATAAAAATAAAACCCCTCCAAATATATAAATTCATCAAGTACTGTAACATTCGAGCCTAAATCATAAATATTGCTTTATTTGGTGAATACACTGATGTTTATCAATGTACTGTTTCGATATAAATAATCGATTAGTGTTGCAGCACCGTACCTTGATGCAACGCAGTCCCAATGCATTAAGCGCCAATGACACCAAAACGCGCCGACTTTGTATTGGAGGTCAAAACATGTGCATTGTAATTGTGTATGAAGAAACTGAAAGCAAACACAACCATGAATAACTCGCGTTATTAAAAATCAATTCCCTTTAGAAATTACATGGGCATATTTGGCCGGTCTCGATTAAAAAGTTAAGGTCTCTCAACCCAAAAGAAGACTCTTGTTGTGATTTTAACTTTATATTTATTAACTTTTGTAATAACACCGGAGGTTATGTCACTTCTGTAATATTAAATTGCAGTAAAAACTGCACATTATGCGTCCAATCTTACGATCAATGTTTATGACATTATACGACGGTGGAAATTTCAAATGTCGTAAAGGACATTTTGTCGTAAGTACACTAAATATACCATTCAAGTCAGTATTTTTTTTTCTATCTATTTGTTGTATTGAAATTTCGATATGACTTCTAATAAAAAAGTTATGAGTTGGTCAAAGTTTGTCGTAACTTCCTAATATTTAAAACACTATGTTGTATCGGTCAAACATTTTTGTATAACGTCTTGTTTCATTAAGCGCAATATCGTATATCTCAATATTTTTAAAATTCCTATGTTGTAAGGCACTAAAAAGAATACATTTTGTCAGATAAATACTGTGTTTTCGGAGGTGTAACACACATTTTCTTCTTATTTTTTTGTTGTAAGGGACACTATTTCCTAAACCGCTGTATTTATGGATGTCCAATTAAAAAAATTGGGTAGACGAAGTTATTTAAAAAGTATGCTTCCAAGAATCATCTTAATGGGATGAGTAGTTTCCAAGTTATGAATTAAAAAAAAGTGGAATTTTGTTTTCTGGCTCCCCTGAAAAGTAAGCGTTTGTCCCTTACGACATTTGAAATTTCCACCGTCGATATTGTCATTGTAACTTCTGTAGACACGTGGTACTTATCTACAGGTAAGTAGAATCTGAGCCCCATACACATTTGAATTCTCAAGACTGCAATTGTAAGACCAGCCAACCCTGAACACTAAGATGGAATGCCTCTAAGCTATTACTGGTTGTCTTATACCCACACCGGAATACAACAATGGAACACTGCTGTTTAGTGGTAGGTTAATAGATAAAATGGTGGTAGCGATGCGGATGGACTCTGCACGGGGTCCTACCACCACAAAACCCATAAACATACATCTAAGGTAAACTTTAAGTGTGCTTACATAAAACTATAATCGTTAAAGCTGTGTAAGTTACTATAGGGTGATGGCACCAGTGTTGAACACTTTAAGCTGACAGGCACAGACACTTCACTCTTAATTCAAACATCATAAGGTTATAAATTGATTGTTGCAAAACAAATGAATAGCCTTTATCTTCTGTAAAATAAGAGTCATGTGTCCGTCATATGACCTTGTTCATTACTGGTTCGAACACCCTACAGGGTGGCTCATTTAGATCGGTCAGTATGGGAAAGTCAGAAACTATATGTCATACGAAGATCTGTTCTTAGGAACCATGTCATCGATTTTAATAACAAGAATAACTGCATTCATACATTTAAAAAAACCTATACCTACTCATCGCGGGAATCGAACCCGGAAATTAAGAAAAATAAAACGAACACTATTTCTATTTAGTTATCGATTGTGTACGTCATGAGCTGCAAAATTAAATGTTACTATGAAACATGATGACTAAAATTAATAAAATGCACTGTTTTCATACTCTAAACGAATTGAATGTTGTATTGAAAAAATGGTAGTAATTTCGAACACCTACTAAAATAAATTAAATGATGTGAAAACAATGAATTTTAATAATTTAAGACATCATGTTCTGTAGTAACATTTGCTTCCTAAGACTACACAATCGGTATCTAAATAGAAATAGTGTTAGTTTTATTTTTCAAAACGTCCGGGTTCGATTCCCGCGCTGAGTACATGTTTTTTTTTAATGTATGAATGCAGTTTTTCTTCTTTTTCAAATCGATGACACGGTTCCTAAGAAAAGATCTTCGTATGTCTTATAGTTTCAAAATTTCCCATACTGACCGATTTAAATGAGACACCCTGTATATTATGTATAAAGCATTACCTGGGGCTCTATCTTACTAGATAAAAACTAATGGCTTTTGGAATGTTATCATATTTTTTAACTCGGCCATCATTACTGTCAAGGGAGCTATCTTAAAGTTCAAAATACGATTACATGTCAAAAACAATACGATTTTACTAAAGAGAATAGAGCTAAAGGTAGTTTCATTAAGTAATATATTTGTCTTATAAACAACCTTGCAATGCAAGGCAAGATGGTAGTAGTGGTAGGACCCTGTGCAGGGTCCGTCCGGATCGCTACCACCATCTTATCCATTAACCACCCGCCAAGCAGCATTCGCATTGTTGTATGCCGGTGTGGGGATAAGACAACCGATGCAATTACTAGCATAGAGGCATTCCATCTTGGTCCTCAGGGTTGGCAACGCATTTAGGGTGACTTATGATTATAGATATGCAGTCTTGAGAATTCTAATGTCTATGGGTCTCAGATTCCACGTACCATCAGGTGGCCTGAGTGCTCGTGTTACTTCTCCTTATCATAAAAATAAATAAATAAATAAACTATTTAATTTGCGTAATTTGGAACAAGCATGAAAAACTGAATTGAGTTGCATTGAGACGATTGAGTAGAATATTGTAAAAAAAAAACATAAGTCGCAATACACTAAGTTTTGACCCGTTTATTAAGATTTTATGTAAAATCAATACTTGTTAAAGTTTAAAACTTCTTTTAAGGTTTATATTGTTTTCTTTGGCATCTTCGTTTTATTTAGGTACTTAATATTTTAATTCAATTAAACATTAAACATAGTTATTTCTGAAATAAACGCAAATTTCTTTATACATGGAACAACAGCTGTGACGTCATTCCTGTCGTCGATTTTGTATAGTGTCTGCAGGGTGTCTGAACTATGACTTTTTAAAGCTTCATTATGGTATGAAAAAAATACACTAAAATTGTTTCGCGTATACACTTATCCTTCTCTTTTATAGCAATTTTCAGAAGGTGCAAGGAAAAAATGAATGTTCCCGATTCTATCCATACAAAGCCAATAAACATTGCCAATCTGTTATTACGTACCTTAATATGCCTAATTTTTTAACTACTAACTTTATTTATACACGACTAATCACTACTTAGTATAAAACAAAGTCACTTTCTCTGTCCCTATGTCCCTTTGTATGCTTAAATCTTTAAAACTACGCAACGGGTTTTTATGCGGTTTTTTTTAATAGATAGAGTGATTGAAGAGGAAGGTTTATATGTATAATACTTTAATCCGGAGCGAAGCGAGGGCGGGTCGCTAGTATTTTTGTATAACCTAATAGTTCCAAGGGAACACCAGCGCTGACTTTAATTCCAGCATTACACTGACTTGGGACGAGTTCTTGGCTATATCTTTCGTACGCGTATCTATCCTTTGTTGTGTTCTGTCGCGAATAAATATTCTTTCTTTATTTCCTTTTTTTTAAAGTAGTTGTTAATAGAAACTTTACTGTGTTCCTGTCGTATTTTAATTAGAGGTATAAATACTGCATCTTAACTCGTTAACCTCTACGTACGCCTCGCATCATCATTTAAAACACAAATCAAAACGCAATACGTATCAAAGAAGTTACTATTTAAACTCTACCTTAACACGTTTGTGTACGTCATAAATTTAAAACGCATAAAGGCGATATAAAGCTTTTCATTTTACACGATTCTTGTCTCATAAATCCACAGTGACCAGTGTTTATCTCGAGGTTGAATAGCGGTAATGTTGAACGTTTAATAATTCTTAATGGTTATTATTTTGCTGGTGGTGGCTTTAACCACACCCTTGCAGCTTTTTACGTCTTGGAGGTGCGATGTGCTGAATTTTGAATGTCAATTTGTGGACTTAATTAAACTTTAAAACACTTAATTTGCTTAATAACGCACGAGTAAACATAACAAGAGATGGCGGACCCCAAACTAGGCTGAGCTGTAACTTGGGATCCTGTTGTGCAATTATAGTATTTAATTAATTATACAATACAAAGGAGAATGGGTTCCCCATGGGGTTGCTGGGCTAGAATAGTGCCACTCCATGTCTTCCCGTGGATAATTATGGGCCCTAATACACTATAGTAAAGTCGCAAAATGTGGTTACAGAATTATAATCAAGTCTTTTTACAGTTGTTGGTATTTCTGTAGCTCTGCCTACCTCACTCTGAGAATGAAGGCAAGATGGTATGTTAACTTTTATTGTCGACTATTTTTTTAAAAGGATCTCATAGGATTGCTAAACATCAGTCCATTGTAATAACGGTGACTGGTTCACAATTGGCATGCAAGATTTAAAGTAAACAAACAAATGAGTGAAGGTCAATTTGTAAAATAATCTAACCCAGAGAGACAAACATTATTGGCTAATTATTTTGTAGAGACCACCGAAACTCGGCGCTACTAATAAACTCATTTTTTTTTTGGTAACCTGTTGTACATACGTTGTACATGTGACCAAATATAACATAAACCATCTCTTTTATTATTTTTAATATTAGCTTTTTTATGTCTCATCTGACAAATTCTACTGGGGAACATTAAATTAGAACCCATCATAGGTCCACATTCAATCTGACATTCTACATCAATAAGGTTGAGTTTGTCATAAGTAACAAATGACTTTGAATCCCTAATGACATTGACGACGTCCTACATTTTTCTTTAAATGGGTCCTACATTAACGTTCGTGACTGTACAGTCGAACTTTTGCCTTTGACGTGTATTCATGTCGTCGACGTTACGTTACGTTTTAGTGGTGGTAGGACCCTGTGCAGGGCCCGTCCGGATCGCTACCACCATCTTATCCATTAACCACCTTGTTGTGTTCCGGTGTGGGGATAAGAGAACTGGTGAAATTACTAGCATAGAGGCATTCCATCTTAGTCCTCAGGGTTGGCAACGCATTTGAGGTCTTAGGATTATAGTCTTGAGAATTCAAATGTCTATGGGTCTCAGATTCCACTTACCATCAGGTGGCCTGAGTGCTCGTGTGCTTTCTCCTTAACATAAAAAAAAACGATAGCTCTTATTTACTTGACAGGCAATGGCGGCCGAGTTTAAAACAATGCCATATTACACGTCTAAGGCAAAAGGTTTAAGGGATCGGCCACACCGACGCGTAAAATACGGTGACGTTGCGTAAACAAAAGAATGGGTCATACTAATGACATGGCGTCAATTGATGGACGGTAATTTACGAACCTTTAAACTCCGGTCTTGTCACTAGGTAACCCAGTAGAATATTGGCCCTGGTGGGACGTCCAAAAACTATTACCTCTTAAACTTTACCTCCAAATTATCCGCCATTTTATTTTAAACATGTAAGGTGACATGTTTAAGTTGTATGTTGGACAATAAATTTAAAAACATATGGCGACCTTATCTGTTATAGCCCATCAAAGTCCTTTTATGTCTCATCTAATTATGCAATACAACGCACATTGAACAGTTAAAATGGAACAAGTCCAACATCAAACCCGTTGGAAAATGAAGCGTAACGTGTGATAATTAAGTCCAAGTTAAAGGGTGATATGCAGCTCGCCGGTGCAGGGCCTTGTGCCTATTCTATTGTATAAGTGTCGGTGACAGCTGACAGTTTAGATGCCTCCTTTAAAAAATGATGACCAGTGCTTTATAAACGGTTATAGCTGAAATAATTACACAAAAACCGTGCAAGAGCATGTTGGACCATGCTCAGTGTAGGGTTCCGAAGCCGTAAGTACTACAAACATAAAAAAAAAACAAACAAATGATAGCAAATTTTCCATTTTATGTAATTTGGTGCTGCCTTAGATGATTTTAGTAGATAAAAACACTTCAATCGCCTGTATCTCAAGAACCATTGATGTGTTCTTAGTCGCGATGCGCTTTCATCGAAAAAAAATTCAGATTTTTAGAATTGTTTTCACAAACCCGCAATATTATGGGGTAGACGAGAAAAAACATACATCCCCACGTTACGTTTAGGGGAGGTACATAAAAAGATTATTTTTTTCAAGATTTTATTTTACCACTTTGCTGGCGTGATTAATACGTATATTCATGCCAAATTACAGCTTTCTGATACTAAGACTCTCTGAGCTAGGCTGCGGACAGACGGACATGGCACAACTATAAGGGTTTCTAGATCGACTACGGAACCCTAAAAAAAATATCACGTCATTATGAACGTCAAATTAGGTATTATCAGTAATGCCTCGGTATCATTTGTGTTCAGGACTTTAATTCCAGTTTGTTATAAAAAAGGACATGTTAATGTCGAAATGTGGACTTGTTTTGATTAATATGTTGATGATGAAAAACAGAGCCTAGTTACCAGCTTCAAGATGTGTTCTTTTCATGAATCGCATAACATCATTTTAAACTATACCAAACTGTACTGGCCCACTAATGAAAAGTGTTCCACTGTGTTTTTGGAACACTGTCACTATCGGTAATGAAGAAAGTGCAACGTGAGAAGCGTCGTTCGGTCACGGTCACTCGCGCTTTCAATGAAAGTGAATCGCGAAAGTGAATGACGAACGTCATTATGTGACGATTTGGGTTACGTCATGACGATGACCGGTGATAAAAATGACATGAGTTGACAGTTTATTTTTTATTCTTATTTGTCATAGCTAGCGCAGTTATTTTTTAAATGTTGATTCAATGATAAATTTGAATTGTTTTCTTTAGCGTTTGAAATTCAAAAAGGCGAAGAATAGGTATGAAATGAGATAAATGAGATGCGACGGAGATTCTGGTGCGAGATTGTTTTTGAGATAGCTGAGTTGAACATGGAATGGCTGTTGAAAAAAAGAATATGAAAAATTGATCTTTAATGGACCCGTACCTTGGCTAAGGTATTGTTAATAATATGATGTAATGCTGTGATGTCAACGAGGGGTTGATGATTTATTTAATGAATGCTTGATGAAATGATGAGTCACTACTTGTCTCTCGCTGCTGAAGGTATAATGATATATCGTGGTCTATGTTTTGTTTCCCATCTCAAGGACGACAAAAATAGCATTTTTTTAAATTAACCTATGTATTGTAGACACCCCGTATTGATACTAATATTATAAATATGAAAGTAACTCTGCATGTCTGTTTGTTACGTTTTCACGAAGTTGATTTTTGGTATGGAGATAGTTAAAGTCCCGAGGAAGGACATAGGGTACTTTTTACCCCAAAAAAATGGTCTGTTCCTGAGAGAAAAGCGATAAACGTCTTCTTTGTGGACGGAGTCATGGGAAACAACTAGTATTAAATATGAGACTAGGATAAACGTCGTCATCTGGCAGATAATTTTTTATAAACGGACTCTTTAGTATTGGGTTCTTAATTCAAGCAAAAGCGCCAAAATTATGATGTCATCGCGTAACGGTCATGAATGAAAGTGAACAATGAACGTCATTTTGTGACGTATTATGTTCGGATCATGACTATGACCTGTGATAAGGAAACATATTGACGCCGTTGTTTTATAATTGATTTATTGAGTGTTGTAACATGACGTAATGGTGTTATATCAAAGTGGGCTTGGCAAGTTTTTACAAGGGTCATGGAAGTCACATGGCAATTGTTTCATTATAATTAAACTTGCCAATTCTGGGACCTACCTCGCGTTAACCAACACAAAATGACGATATTTTCCCTTTGGCGAAAATGTACATTAACCCCTCGTATTTCGTAGTAGAAAAAATACCAAGTTCAAGTCTTTTTGGATTATTATAGTCTAAAAGATTACGCTTACAAAAATACAAAAAAAAAAATTGAGCACAGATCTGTGTCAAGACATACGAGGGCATACGATACGACACAAAGCAAGAAAATCTATCTTGATGTCTCAAAATAACTGGCCAGGTGTTATGATAATTATGTTAGTGTTTCCTAAAAACTGGGTGAACGGTTGCCTAAAAAGTTTCTTAATGACACGTAATGCAGTGACGCGATCATGATGCAGGAACTGAATAATTTATCAGTCAATTATATAGATTTTTATAAGCCGCCAAAGAAATACGATTAGTTAAATATTTCGCGTGAGTTTTGTATAAAACTCAGGTGTTTTATTAGGGTCCCGTTGTCAAACTAGGAACCCTTATAGTTTCGCCATATCCGTCCGTCTGTCCGCAGACTTGCTCAGAGACTTTTAGTGCTAGACAGCTGTAATTTGGCATACATATACAATGTATACAATGTGTATGTAATAGGTATTAGTCACATCAACAAAGTGGTAAAATACAATCTTGAAAAATGTTTTTTTAGTATACTTCTCCTACACGTAACGTGGGATGTTTTTTTTTTCTCGTCTACCCCATATTATTGCAGGTTAGTGAAAACAATTGTTCGATGAAGTTTATGAAATATTAAACTTTAAAGCGCTAATTTTTGTTAGAGTTAAGTGTCCCCCACCTACAGCCAAAACTACAAATACTAAAAATCTAAAAAAAACCTTCAATGAAAGCGCATCACGACTAAGTAGATATCAATGGTTCTTGAGATATAGGCGATTAAAGTGTTTATACCTATTTATATCATCTAGGACGGTACCAACAGACTTTAAATAGAAAATTAGTTGTTACTTGTTGATTTTTATGTCTGTAGTACTAAACGGCTTCGGAACCCTAGATGGTCCGACATGCTCTTGCCCAGATTTAATTAATAGCTTTATATAAAGAAGACATGACACGATGCTCCTGTTTCTCACTCTATTATGTCTAAGCCGTGGAAAAAGTCACGCCAAACTAGAACGTGGTCTAAATGAAGTTAGAGTTTCTTCTCAGCAGTGGTCTCCTCTTCAGAAGCGCTGGTAGAATGTTCACGTGTAATAGTGCTCGGCGGCCCATTTACTGAATAAACCACAAAGTTTATGAGTTTTTGTTTGTTTTTCGTTCTCCCTGAAACCGCTGGATGTATTTGAATGAAATTTGAAATGGAAATAACTTACTTGAATTAACGCAAATACTATCCAAAGTAAAGCGTAAATAAACCAGTATTCCCGTGGAATTGGAAAATTGCTTCTACGCGGACGAAGAAGCTGGCAAAGGCCAGTAACTTAATAAGTTAAAAGGAGAAGGCATGACAAGTTCCATATAAAATGTGGTAACGTTTCCTTCACAAACCTAGTCCGAATTTAAAAGGGAGACTATCACGACTAAGTAGACATAATTGGTTCTTGAGATACAGGCGATTAATGTGTTTATACCTATTAAAATCATCTAAGACAGAACCAAACTTTATATAGAAAATTAGTTATTACTTGTTGACTTTTGTTTGTAGTAAGTACTTAACGGCTTCGGAACCCTACACTGAGCATGGTCCGACATGCTCTTGCCCGGTTCTTGTTAAATGTTTTTTTTAAATATTTTTTGGAAAGACACAAACCTATTTTTTTTAATAACTACATCACGTGATGGCGTCTCGGCAAACGTCGTATAGGACGCCCTGAAGCAAGATGGAGCGATAATATGCACAGATTGGTCGGTGTAGTTTTTTTGAGAGAAGCTGACAATTTGGAGCGGTGGCGTTTATTGGGAGAGGCCTATTAGTGGACTAATACTAGCTGATAGTGCTCATGATGATTGTTATTATAACCTGACAATATTATTCGGGGATGGAAACACTCTCTTGTGTCTCTGTATTTACCGGTTGTTCATTAACTGTGTTGGTGTAGTCTCAAATAAATAGTTATTAATTAATTTCGGTTTTATTTAACGACACAACTATAACAATGATGATGATTTAAACGGGTTCATATTAGCTCACATAAATAAAAACTTATTTTTTGTTTTACTACCGATTTGTATTCACTCTTCGTATATTTTTTTCTCATAATTTGTTATTCATAATCATCGCAACTCCCAAAGTGTTTTTTTTCTGAAACCATTCTGATTTTAGGACGTTGATAATATAAAACAAATCTATCCTAGCCTTAACCGATTTACCAGCTGGATATTTAGTAAAATCCTGATAATAAACAGGTGTATGATTGTTATTGATTATGAGGAGTGATCATGATATAAAATGGTATCAGAAATGTTTTATGAAGAGTGATCATTATGATGAAAAATGGTATGAGAAATATTTTCGGACTTCCGATAATAGGACTTAAAAAAATGTGTGAGAAAATGAGCACCCGAATTAAACATCGTGGAAATCGGGTTTGATTCAGCGGGTGAGAAACATCACCCGGAGCTAATTTTGTATGGAAAAAAATGACAGCTTCACGATTTCAGCGCCACCTTACAATCCTCTTAAGTAACATTGAGTCTCACGAAACAAGTTTTGAAGACACTGACTTTGCAATTTTAAAATTTAATGTTGGTATTTTGTAAAGGTAATTTTCATAAAGACAGGTAATTACTCTGACGATGACGCTGTAATTGAAGGTAAAGGTTTGCATGGTAATGACCAGATCGAAATTAAAAATATGGTTCCTTTAGCCGGTTTTGATGTGAATGTAAGTGTTAATTAGGGCGGTGGCTCCAGTAATGGACACGGACCAATGATGGACACTCGATTCTTACTTTACAGAAGATAAGGGTTTGTCATTTATTTTGCAACAATCAATATAGGAACTTTTAATATAAATGTGGAGGGTTATAGTGGAAGGGACCTAACAAGAGATTGATGTAATATGTGAAGGGTGATATGAAAAACAAGGCAGAGAATACTTAGATGACGGCTGATAGGGATGTTTGGAAGAAAAGTACATGCTGCGCCAACCACGAGTGATTGGGATAAGGGCGAGATGATCGTGATGGTGATAATGTTGATGATGTTGCTCGTCACGGATGGAGCAACACTTTATCAATACTTGTTAAGCTGACATAAAGGAGAACTTACAACCATGAAAAATAAGAATAATATTGGCAGATTAGTGTTCAATTTAACTCTAAGTCAGAGTCTCGGATTTATTTTAAGGATGTTAATATTTTCATGGCTGTAAAGTAACGTAAAGTAAGTTTTGTTGCACTGACGGAGTAAAGTCAGTGCCGATCACTAATGATGATGGTAGGCAGTTCCCTTTTACTCAAAACTAATAAACCCTTAAAGTTGCGTTGTGAAAGTAAACGTTTTATAATTTTTATTTAATTTAATTTATGGAAACACTTAAAAACAAATTAGTCTAGATTTTACGGTCTTAAGGGTTAGTTTTTAATCTTCAACAACACTGTGCAGAATCCGTTCGGATCGCTATCCACCATCTTATCCATTAACCTCCCGCCAAGCAGCAATGTTGGCACTTTTGTGTTCCAGTGGGGGGATAAGACAACCGTTGAAATTACTAGCATAGAGGCATTCCATCATAGTCCTCAGGGTTGGCAATGCGTTTGAGTTCTTGAGATTCCAAACGTCCATGGGTCTCAGATTCCACTTATCATCAGGTGGCCTGAGTGGTCTTGTTCCTTCTCCTTGCTATAAAAAAATCTGTCAGAAAATAAAAGTACCTAGTTAGAAATAGACTACTATGCATCAACTGTTATCTAATAATCCCGCTACCAAAATGTACCTCTTTAACTATTACATCGAAAAAAACACTAACACTAAAAATAAATGGACGCTTAGATTTCAACAATGTAAAGACATTTAATTCAGCCATAAATGAGATTAATCTCGTGGGAATGCGGCTATAAACAATATAAAGACCACACGCTAATAACAATGGAATGTTATTAAAGATGATTAGTTGCAGGATGACTGACTGTTGCACAAAAAGTGAGGTTAATTTGCGAACCGGTTGTAGTGGCTTTCATGAAAACACGTGAAAAAGTACGCACTCGTTGGCGTGATTCCAACATAAAATTGATACGTCAATCAATGATAAAATAAATATGAGCACTCATTGTCGCGCTGTTTGGCGTGACTCTAACATAAAATTGATACGTCAATCAATGATAAAATAAATATGAGCACTCATTGTCGCGCTGTTTGGCGTGACTCTAACATAAAATTGATACGTCAATCAATGATAAAATAAATATCAGCACTCATTGTCGCGCTGTTTGGCGTGACTCCAACATAAAATTAATACGTCAATCAATGATAAAATAAATATCAGCACTCATCGTCACGCTGTTTGGCGTGACTCCAACATAAAATTAATACGTCAATCAATGATAAAATAAATATCAACACTCGTTGTCGCGCTGTTTGGCGTGACTCTAACATAAAATTAATACGTCAATCAAAGATAAAATAAATATCAACACTCGTTGTCGCGCTGTTTGGCGTGACTTCAACATAAAATTAATACGTCAATCAATGATAAAATAAATATCAAGAGTGGATCTCACACAAAGTGTCCTAGTCCCAAACTTAGCTCCAAGCTTTATCATGGGTACTAGAAAACAATAAATATACTAGAAATATATAAAACATATATAGAAAACATGCAAATACAAGCTCATCACATAAATATTTGCCCATAAGTACTAGGAATCAAACCCGGGACCGCTATCTTATCTTATTACACACTTAGTTCCCTCACGATATATTTTCTTCACCGTACCGGGTTATGTACTTACAGTCAAGGACTTTAATTGTTATGCCACTATGGAACCCTATCATAATGACAGTGTCAATAATTAATTTTAGCTTTCTTTCATGTGGTTCGACGCTTTCGTTATGACAGGGTTCCATAGAGGCATTACAATTAAATTCCTTGACTGTACTTGAGTTAGAAAAACTCGTTTGTGTATAGCGGCCGTGGGGATTCGATCTCTGCACCTTACGATCACGAGTCAACCCCCTAAGCCATTTGGCCACCGAAGGCACTATCAACTAGGCTACACACGTTGTTAAACAGTTGGTACCTAACTCTATCTTAAGACCCTAAACACTAGACTGAAGCAATTCAAATATAAATACAATACGATTACTGTAAGTTTACCACTGACAGAGAGTTTGCCTTCATTTAATTTTCAACTTTAACTTCATACAAATAAAGCAATTTTCATAATACTGTTACCCGCGTCTACAGATTTAGTAATAACATATTTTAGTTGTATGAGTATAAAGCTGAAAATTAAATGAAGGCCATTTGTCAGTAGTAAACTCAAAATTATTCAACTGTATTTAACTATGATTTGAGCATTAGTTGAAGATCTATATAATTACAATTTAAATTCAAAATATATTATTTTCTTTTGACGCGAATTTAACCCAGGGCTCGGACCCGGTTTAAAAAATACCGGTTAAAACCGTTTTTTTTTTGTTTTTGCTCCGAATGTTTCCAGGGAACGCGAACGTTTTGAGAACTTTATTTTAACTTAGTTAACCGGTTTAATCTACGAGCGGCGAGTCAAGGGACCAAAAGTTTTGCACTGAACAATAAAAGACACTAAGCGCCGCCTGTTTATGGTGCGTGACGTGCGTCTGATTAAACTGGTTTTACAAGGTTTCTCCAAAAACCGGTTATTTAAACCGGTTTATGCGAAAGGAACCGAAATGAAAAGGTTTTGCGGTAAGTACATGATAACGGTTTGAAAATATAACCGGTATTTCAGCTCTGATTGATCATAGGTCCGCTAGTTTCGTGCACACGGTTACTAGCAACAGGACTTAACGCGTTTTCAATGTTTAAGGGCTTCATTTGACATAAGTCTAGAGTCTAGGATAAATTAAAGGGAGGCAGTGTATGGTAGTGAGGTGTAAAAGTGTTTTTTCTAATGTTCTTATACTAACCGTGACGATTTGCAATTAGTTGGGTTTTCTAAGCCCACGTTTTTGACATTGTCAGAATTTTTCTGTTTTTTAACTCGATAACTAATTCCTGTCGTGGTCAAAAAAGGGAAATGAAGAATAAATGATATCAATATATACATGGCAATCAAATATAGTTTATTTTGTTTATGCAATTACATGTAATTTATTTCTAGTTTTATTTCTTTGGATTATTCAAAAAAATAAACTTACAGTCGGATTTTTAAAGCTTGCTTTTCATACTTGTTACACAGATCAAAGGCAATCGATGGAGTGATCGTGAATGGCTGCCTTAAGCCAATTTAAATTTCAGTGAATCAGTCGAGCCTGAAACAGGCCATTTGGCAAAAACATTAATCGGAATGCGCTTAAGTAAGATTTATTGCCCCAAAAAAATATTACAACAAAACTAGTTACAAGTCGCTAGTTAGTACATCATTTGTAAGGATACTAGGGATCAAACGTTAAAAGAATTTTTTAAAGCAATTCTCGTTTGTAATCTGAATGTTAATAAATAAATAAATATCAGGGGACAAATCTCACACTAATTTACCTAGTCCTAAACTAAGCTCTAGGTTTGTACATATAAAACATCCATGACTCAGGAACAAATATTCGCGCTCATTACACAAAATATCTGCCCTTATTGGGATTTGAACCCAGGACCGCAGGTGCAAAAGTGAAAACATATCTGAGAACTCGACTGTACCAACGCGTGAAGCGAGTTTATTACTCTGTTCATATTCAAATAAATTAACTTTAAACATCATAAACAGTACTGACTGCTAGTTTCTACTTTACATAATAATTATTAAGATCACATTGAACATAACTAACATTAAAGTACATACCTAGTTTACATTTCAAAAATTTATTTATACAGCTGTGTAAAGAAAAAAATTCGCCTCGAACCTGCTGATATTATAGTAAATGAAATTTTAAAACCAGAGAGATATAGCGGTTACAGCGCTCTAGCATTTGTGTTTATATTACATTTAATCTTTAATGTACAAACTTTTTAAACTCCAATACAAAACGTATACCTAATGGCATACTCCGGTACAAAGTTGTCAGGGAACTGCATTTTTTTACACTTTAGAAGAAAGCGAGTACCTACTGTCGATACTTACATAAAAACAATTGATCATTACAGACAAATATAAAGGATACATAATGTGCGTTTGAGGGTTCTGTAGTCAACAAGGAACCTTCATAGTTTTTCCATGTCCGTCTGTCCGTCTTTCCGCGGTTAAACTCGGATTACCAAGCTGTAATCTGGCATTGCTATACATTAAGATTACACCAAGAAAGTTGTCATAAAAAAATATGTTTTTTTTTACCGTTACATACAAAGCAGAGGTCAAGTATTTTTCCGTTTTGATACTTAATAAAGGTAGCATAATCAACCCTCAAAGCCCAAGGAGCGCCTTGGAGCCTTTTTTATAAGCTTTTTATTAACTTCTTATGTAAATATGTATGTTCGGCTCAAATCTTGCAAGAAAGATTTGAGCTACTTCCTTAGAACCGATTAATGTAACCGGTAATGTTGATGACAAAACAATAATATGGCAACATCGAGCTGATCTGACAATGGAGTGGGAAGGTGGCGACAGGATCTCAACTAAACTAAACATAGAACCACCGTGTTCGGACTCATTATGTTGGTATTGATAAAGAGTAAAAGACTTCGCAAACAAAAGGATAGTCAGCAACAAAAGCTTATCGCAAAAATGTAATGTTTGACAGAAACTTTTTTAACATCATTTCAACTATTGGCGCTGATGCGTTGAGTGCACGGTGTGTACGATTACGTAAGGTGATGTAGGTCAAAAGTCATTGCACATAGGGCGATAACGTTTTAACAGATAATATTCAGTATAGCAAGTCCTTATTAATTTGTGTTATTTAGCTATCAAATACTAATTAACTACGCCTGCCTACGTCCGACCAATGCGTAAACAGTAGTCAGATGGAGTAAGAGGAAATACAAATTGTGGATTACCTATCGTTTATTTTACGCACTAGTACAGTTTTACCATTACACGGTACGGCATCGGCACGACAGTGGCACGTCGACGTCACCAATCCGGCAGCTGTATAGACACAATTTGGCATGGATGTTATCCCATTGGCAATGGAATATTAATATGGTATAATAACTGATGCGATGATGGAGATGAAACCTGAAAACGGTCTATTATTATAACTTACGTTGACGATTTTATTTTTTTTCTATAAAAGTGTCGAAAATTTAGTTCTGGAAAGTTTTTTGTTTTACTAGAGTGTTATCCATTTTAGTTAATCAGGGTTCAATAGCTTTAAGCACGAGTACTGTCAAGTTTTCGAATTCAAAACGTTACGTTTTCATACAATTACGGTAAAATCAAGAGCATGTGGAACCGTGTAAAAAATATATATTTGCATTGGCCTTGCATGTATGGAAGGTACCCAATTATTTTTATTAAATTTTACTTTACAATTTTCTCGTCGTAAATACAGCCAAATTACAGCTTTATAGTACCAAAAGTCTCTGAGTTAAGCCACGGACAGTCGGACAGACGGACATGGTAAAACTATAAGGTTCGATACCCCCGCTACGCTACGGAACCCTTAAAAAACAGTCAAAGGGGTTCTGTTTCAATCATACAACATTTTCTCGATACCGATACGGGTTAAAATGATATTGCGTTGATGTGTTTTAGTATAGTTTTTAACTCGGCTGCCATTACTGTCAAGTAAATAAGAGCGATCAAAACGTTGACTATACGTTTTTACGATGTAGAATATCAGCCCATGTTTTTCCAATTCTCCACGCTTGCCAGCAAACTTGCATAAGTAAACCACATAATGCGTTTGTATACTTCGTTTAATTCTGCAATCAGCATTCCTTCTTAAGCTTACCTACGTAATTTAGTCTTGAATATTTACTCTATTTTATTTACATAGAATAGGTCAAACCTTAATGCATGGAAATTTGATTAAAACACAGCGTTATGGATACATTTGTATTGCTTACTATGCATTATACTGGGTGTTGCCTGTAATAGGAGGAATAAATTTAGGGATCGTTACTACTGTATAAACGTAGCAACTTTTCTACAAGTTTTACAAAATATGTAATTTATTATTTGGGATTTTTTCGAACAAACTAAATAGCATTTTCAATGTATTCCATCCAATAGTCTAGTTGACATCTACTGTCAGCCTACAATCTTCGTAGTTTTCGCAATACATTGCTGGCTTGGAAAATCTAAATTTATTCTTATTTAGTAAACAACAAGTTATTTTCAAAAGTTGTAGAATAAATGTTGTTACGTTTGTGGTGTGGCGACACGCAACACCCGGTATATATTTACTTCTTTTTAGTAGGTATAGTCGAAATCATAAATATGTTTACACTTATTGTCTCAGTGAATGAAAGTGACAAGGTAATAAAGTGTAAACATATTTATGACGTCGACTGTACTGGTAGTTAAAGAGTCTTATTAGTCAATGACCATACATTGACTTGAATTTGGGAAACCAGGGCTGGTCATCCTGGCACACAGACTTAAAAAAATGGGAAAGTGCCTCTCCATAGTAGTTGTCCAAAACTAAAGTGTTCTCTGGGTGGCGCTTAGATTTTTCTAATAGCTCAATGTGCACTAAGCGTCTTATTGAAAAAAAAATATATTGTTATTTTTGTAGTCGGTGCCATCCAATGAAGTTGCTTAAAGTTGACGAAACAATAAGCAATTTTTTTTGGAGGCACAGACTTTAAAAATAACAATAGGTACTCACGTTATTATTTGATATGATACGTAAGTTACGCGTGGTTGCCGAGATAGAATAGTGCCACTCCATGTCTTCCCGCGGATATCGTAAGAGGCGACGAAGGGAATACTGATTGTAGTACTGTTAGGCGATGGGCTTGCAACCTGACACTAAAACACCGGTTAGCTTCTTGGCCTGATTGTGCAAAGTGTAGTTACAGAATTATAAACAAGTAATTTTTGAGTTGTTGTATTTCTGTAGCTCTGCCTACACCACTCTGGAAGTGAGGGCGTGATGTTATGTATGTACATCTATGCCCTGTTAGGCCAACCATCAGTGTGTTCTTTTTTACTGGGAAATTCAAAACCATAGGAGATAAAGGTAAACTGTCTTAGGAAAAGATTTAGTCAATAAACGCTTAATACTGTCTCTCGATTTCATATCCACGAGTTGATAGGCCAGTTTGTTAATCATAATTTCACAATTCGTTTTAAATTCGCTCTTAATTACAATGTTTATCATATATTCTCAATAAACAAATTTAAATCTTGAGGCATGATAATGGAAGCAGAGCTAATTCTTAACACCAAAATTAATTCTCAAAAATACCCTTACAAACTATACCAAAATCAGTTCTTCAAGGAATAACAGGTAGCATATCTGTATTTATATTTTCCACATAACTTTCCGTAGATATGAAACCAATTTTGATGTAGAAAATGTAGGCCAATTAAGAAAATGACTGAGCTCCTAATGACACTCCTAAAAGCTACGTCAATCGGCTCTCGGAAAATCCAACGAATGCTATTAATAAAATGATAAATTGTGGGAACCGTAAATGAAAGACATTTTCTACATAATATGGGCGACACATATATAAAAAAATCTGGGCAAGAGCATGTCGGACCATGCTCAGTGTAGGATTTGGAAGCCATTAAGTTCTATAAACATAAAAAACAACAAGTACTTAATAACTAGTTTTCTCTTTAAGGTCAATTGGTGCCGTCTTAGATGATTTAGTACGTATAAACACTTTACACTACGTAGAAGCAATGACGTCTACTTAGTCGTGATTTCATTGACGACATGGCGAAACTATTAGGGTTTCTAGTTTAACTACGGCACCCTAAAAACTAGATTTGCGTCTTCCCGTGGATGTCGGTAGAGGCGACTAAGGGAATAAGGGATTGTAGTATTACTAGGCGATTGGCTTGCAACTAGGGAATGCAAATAACCGGTTAAAACCGGTTAATAACCGTTTTTTTTTCATACTAAATTCGGTTATTAACCGGTTATTTGCATTCCCTGCTTGCAACCTGTCACTAATACACTGTTAACAAAATTAAGAAGTATTTTTAGAGTAGTTGGTATTTCTGTAGCTCTGCCTACCCCACTCTGGGAATGAAGGAGTGATGTAATGTATGTAAATATAATTAAAAAAATATAGTAAAAGCATTATTTACCAACAAACCAATTAGAGCTCTGGCTCAATCAGGAAGCTCCAACAATTTCACCATAATCATTGTTTGAACTTGTTTGATATTTAGAAACAAGCGACATTTACAATGCCATTTTGCTTGGACCTAATAACGAAGGCTTTATATTTAATGACGTTGGCAATATTTAAGTCAAAGGCTCTGTATTTTTTTTAAAGATTTTGACGAACTAAAAACCGCCTAAGTACGTAAGTTATCATTTGTTTAACTCGCGACTAGGTCAGTAGTTAAGAAAGGCCAGAATATCTCGGCATACACTTTCTTAGGGCTAGTTTGATATTTAGAAACAAGAAACATTTACAGTGACATAATGCTTTAACCTAATAACAAAGGTTTTATGTTTAATGACGTTGGTAATATTTATGAAAAGGTGTAGGTAGTTAATTGCTAGCAAGCGTTTGTAGCCAAATTTTTTTTTTTTGCAAAGTCCTTTAAACTACTTATCAAAACCAACCTAATGAGTCCAAACTCGATGGGTCTACGTTAAGTATAGCGGAGATCCTGTCGCCACCTTTCGACTCCAGCATCAGATCAGCTCCATGTCACGCGATATACTCGTGCATACAACATTTCATCTCAATTGGTAACCAGGAATTGGATAAAATTTTACTTGCAAGATTTCATTACAGACTCATGAAACATCTTCAAAATATCTACAAAAATCTTATCAGCAACATTAGGTATTTCAATAAACCCTGTAATAACTTTCCAACTGATGACTTTTTGACATTGTATTGCCAAAGAAATTTTGAACCGAAAACTTTAAAAATAATTCAATACAAACGGAAGCTCGTATGTGTCAATAATTTTGTTAATTATTAATGCCCAAGTTCTACCATAGTCAATATTTTTTTTTAAAAAAAAGTATCAGTGGGGTTTTTAACGTACAACCAAAGATTTAAAAACGATACGCAAATAGGTCAATGAACCTTGTTAAGCAAATAATATCTACGCGGATAAACAAGTCAACAACAAAAGTAATGTCTCCACTCGCAATTTGTTACTATCTCTGAGGACTCATCATACAGCGGAATATAAATGATTCCTGTAAATAAGGTTTACTTTGACATTATTATCATCGCATAGCCTTCTTAATTCCAAGTAAACGGTACTAGGAAACGCAGCTGCAGCCCTCTCGAGATGATACGTGGACTAATGAACGAGCCTCCGTGTGGTACAAGGCACAAACGTTGTTATATTTTAATCTGATTAACAAATGTAACAAAAAGCAAGTGTTAACCTGTGGGGCTACACAAGTTGCATTCGACAATCGTTCGCGATTATATTTCGATTGAATAATGTATCGAATTGATGTAAGCCACTGAGATAGCACCACGTGACTATCTCGGTGGCTTACGTCAATTCCATACATTTTTCAATCGAAACAACGCTAACGATTGTCAAATGCCACTTGACTAGCCCCACTGATTACATGTATTGATTATGTCGTCTATACAGTGTGCAAATTTCATACGGGGATATATTATAGCAACAGTTAATTATTAACATACATAAAAGGTTGTGTAATAGCAACATTAGCCTCGTAAGGGCCACCATACTTCGCAAAGGTTTTTTTTTAAATTGGAATTTGTATCTAGCAGCAAGGAAATAAAGTTCAAATACGATTGCTCTATAATGCTAATTTAAATTTTTAAACAAAGAAAAATGGATTTTATTCCTATTGCCGTATAGTTCAAATTAAATTACCCTGATTATGTACATTCTAATGCACATCGGTCCCTACGAGGTTAGTTTTATTTTGTTTGTCTTACTAATTAATTCAGCAAGCAATGTAACACATTGCGCCAATTAAATTAAAGCTTCTACGTAATGGTCATATCACTCATGTCATGAATTACGTTTATCTGTTTGATTACTTTGCCAATAAAAGTCAACAATAAAGATCATTTACTTATTCCGTTTTAAATTAAATTACTTATTAATCGTGGCGGCTCACGCGCCTGAGGTAGGTACATATTTTCAACATGCTGCTCTTGCACTTGGATACAGACAATACATGACGACCGATGGACGCTCTTACACTTCGTATATTGCTCCTAAGACAATTTTTTGAAATATTTAACTTCAATTTGATAACATAAGTTACTAAGGTCCGGTACAGACGGCAGTTTGAGTACAGTTTTGATGCAGTTGACGTTACTTTTACTTAGTAACTTTACTTTAACTGCATCAGAACTGGGCCTCTATTCAACTGCGTTATAACGATATCGTTTTTGACCTGTTTCCGAATTGTCAACGTTTTGATAACTCTTATGTCATTTACAAAAATGGCGACTGTGACATAAACGATTCTTAAACGTGTCAAACATGATATCGTTTTAACGCACCTGAAAAGAGGCCCTGCACTCTTACTGCCATTTTGCAGTTCAAATGCTGTCCGTCTGTACCGGCCATGATTTGTAGAATTTTAACTACCTCTAGCTCCCACCTCATTACCTACCATTTATATATTTTAATCCCGCCATTGTGAAATTATGACAAATATAACACATCTTGTTTGTTTAAATCGGCCCATACATTCAGCTTGTACGAGGGAACAAATAACTATAAATAATGTATATGGCATTCAAAGTATTTGAAAAACAAAACATAAAATATTGAACTCTAACTGTAGCTAGCTATATATTACTATATCTAGGCAGAACAAGTTATTATGCTAAAATTACCAAAATGTGGTTTTCGGGTTAGAATGGTGCCACTCCATGTCTTCCCGTGGATGTCGTAAGAGGCGACTAAGACAGGGACTAAGGGCTTGTAGTACTGTTAGGCGATGGGCTTGCAACCAGTCACTAATACATTTCATTATGATCAACAAGACTTTTTATGTATATACATACATATATAACATCACGCCTTCATTCCCAGAGTGGGGTAGGCAGAGGTACAGAAATACCAACAACTCTAAAGACTTACTGATATTTCTGTAACCATATTTTGCACTAACAGGCTAAAAGGTTTACTAGTGTAATAGTGACAGGTTGGAAGCCCATCGCCTAACAATACTACAAGCCCTTATTCCTTTAGTCGCCTCTTACGTCATCCACGAGAAGACATGACTTTTTATGCATGTACCAGATTTTCTTTTTTTGGCGCCGTTTGTTCAATTTTAGAACAATTCACTTCAAAGTAAGTAAGTACAGTACGTACGATTAAAAACTATAGACGCGAAACTACAATTAATTTACTGGCACTTTTCTATTCAAAAGTGAATGTAATTTTGACATAGACAGTGGCGCGCTCTTTATTTTCAATCAAGTTTTGGTAACTTACCTTTTGACAAATCGCTAGTCGCCTGTGAGTTGCTTCTCCCTCGTTTGCGCGTACGCAGCGACTCGTTGAGATCGCGATGATTATGTCCGACTCGTGCCACGCATGCCGTGCTTTGTTACGTACATTAACCGCTGTTATAACATACTGACTAGAGATTGTCCTCGGTTTTAAACATGGCATGTATTTTTCGCTATATCATTATACTTTTTTTCCTTTAGGAGTTATGAAAATTGAATTTTAGGAACGTTTTTGTGTCGTGTCTTTGTTTCTGAGAAATTGGGCCCATTTCTGGATGTTTTTTTATGGTAGGCCACCTGATGGTAGGTAGAATGTGAGACCCATATACGAGTACATTTGAATTCTGAACATTATAATCTTAAGACTGCAATCCTAAGACCTCAAATGCGTTGCCAACCCTGAGGACTAAGATGTAATGCCTCTATGCTAGTAATTTAACCGGTTGTCTTATCCCCACACCGGAACACAATAATGCGAACACTGTTGCTTGGCGATCAATGAGTAAATTTTAAATTAAGACACGCAGTGATTTCAGTGTCGGTCGGGGGCACTCGTACGTGTTGGATATCATAGGATAAGAATTTAACTACTGGTGAGATTCAAAAATACGTACTTTAGTACGTCAGTGAATTTACAATCAGAACTCTATACATATAAATTAGAAAAAAAAAATGCAATTATAAAACTCGTATATTTTTATTTATTGTACATATTTACAAGCGTTATTATACAGCTACAAAAAACAAAACAAACGCAGCTAATGGTGTCAAAAGAAACGTTAACAAACCGTAAGGCACTCTGTAAGAGCGCAAATGTTTCATAAATAATGATTCGTCTTCAGGAAGTTCCAAATCGCCATCATTAGCATTGTCGAAAAAAGTTACAAATAATGAAAGTCACGAATGATTATTACAGTAAAATATTCGTGACGTCATCTGTCCGCCATTGAAGAGTAAAGATGAATTTGTCACGCCAGTTGCGCGTACGGCGCTATTTGTATTGCAGTCTGTTCATATTTTACCATAATTGCATTTTTAAAGCAACCATTATGGGGACAAAATGAGACCACGCTGGTCGTAACTGAATTCTTATCAAACAATGCGGGGTTATTCTTTCATACAACAGCATACAATTCTCCAACTAAACGTTATGTAATGACATTTGGGCCTACACTTTAACTTGACATCGTCTAGTAATACATATTTAAAATTTTGAGTATGTATCACTGTGATTGGTTCTTTACTTGCTTTTAAAGCTATAATGGATCTCTGCATGTCTACAAAATTTCCAAAAATCAGTTTTAGGGAACAATGTACTTTCTTGGCAATTTGCTTATAATAAAGTTATTCGGTAAAGGTGATTTTAGTAATAATGACGATACAATTAGGATACGTCGTCGCGTTTAAATTTAGGAATCGAAATAAAATCGATGGTGAAGTCGACGTTGATATTGCTGTTGCGTTAAAAATAACCTTACCGTATAACGACGTAATGAAATTGTATAAAGCAGTTAATTAACATAATAAAACAACATCACTTTAAACATAAATTGTAAAGTATTTCAACACAAACAAAAGGTTATCTTAAACGCTAATAAGAATAAGAGAACATACATAAAATAATCTAGATCAGCAAGAGACGACTACGTTGAGAGATCTGACTACGAACACAAGCAAAACTGGAAGCTATCTTGTGGTAAATAAACATCTACTGAATAGAGTTTATCGAATTTCACTTCATCGAATGTATCATTGTCATCGAATGCTATTTTCTGCTGAAACGATATTTTCAGGATATCTTAAACCTTAAAGTTGTGACTACCATATGTTAAAACATAACGCATGCGGCGAAAAATGCTTTTCTATGTTTTTTTTTGCTTTATGATACGTTCGTTGAAATGATTCGATAAAATAATAGGTTTACTTTGACATAAGAGTGAATTCTGTTCTATTAACAGTTCAAAAGCATCTAGATTTGTTAACAGCACCCGTCTCTTGATGGTCTAGTATTTCTAATGCTCCATTTCACAATGCAATATTTATAATAATGAAGATATTTACTGTAGATGTAGGCAAGATTTTATACGAAGCTAAATTTAGTACTCATTCAGTACTGACCATTTACAATACTTAGTCTTGTTCGCTTGAAACATATCACGGAACTTATTACGTCATAAAATTTTCTTAACAGCCTGTTTTGATTTTGAAATGGTTACCATTATTAATTTTGCGTTTATTGGCAACATTAATGCATAATAAAATACTTTAACTTCTGGCACGTTTCCCTAACGCTAGACTATCACTAATGACATCACAGTATTATGTTGTCGGCTATGCGGTTCAGATTGCAATATACATGGGTTTATTTTTTATTAAGACATTATCAACGCTTCGCGAAGCATGCTTGTGTGTAATAATTGCAAATAGTAGAACTTTGTTGACTTGTTTGTGCTTTTGTTAAAATTAAAATCTCGGCTTGTGTTTTTTCAATGCCGCTGGAAGTTCAAAAATAATTGCTGCCACAATATTTTTTGAAACATATTGTAGTTAATAAAGAAACTGTTGGTTACAGTGTAACATGGTTTTACAAATAGCACACCACCAATATACACCTTGTACATAGATGACGTTCTCAGGGAGGCTTATAAAACGATTTGGAACGTATTGAATCCTAACCGCATAACTCGTTGTTTAATCGATTTGTTCTGGTTACTGAACTGCGATGATACTGTTAAACTTACAGCTAATAGTTAGTTAATACGTTAATGGTGTCGAAAAACGGGCGCCGGGAACTGGTACACGTAAGGAACTGGGACACCCTGTAAACAAAATGTTTAGGTAAATAACTCGATTATAATGGCAAGTGTCCTCAGTCTACATTCCATTTCTTTCTAGATGTAGGCTGCGGAAGTTTCGTGAGGTGTCCATCTAGGATTATTTAGGATATTTTTGTAAAGGTCAATTTATTTATAGAATGTCTGATGCGGTCTGAATGTCTCATCTGGTGGGGTCTAAGATTCACCCAAAGATATTTGTTTTCTTAAGACTACAATCTTAAGACTGCAAATCCGTTGCCAACCCTGAGGACTAAGAAATAATGCCTAGTTAATACTAGTTTCACCGGAACACAACAACCATCTAACCTACTAACCCTGCCTACAAGCGGAAGTTTTTGTGCTCTAGAATTGCAAAATGGAGGCTTAAGACAGCTATTGAAATAACTACCACAGAAACATTTTGTCTCGATTCTTAGGGTTATCATCGGGATTACAATGATGAGATTCAAAATAAATCATATTTATGCCTTACCTCCTGCGTGTTTCTAGTATTTCTCCTTGTAAGATCTTTCTCCAGTTGCCATTGCAGATCACCCGACGCATCTCTTCTCTCGTTCACATTTATTGAATCTATCGCATTTACTTTAGCGTCTTCTTGTCTTGCTTCTTTAGGCTGTTCATTGTACAAAGGCAGGAAGTACCGCAGACCAAGTCCTGGTAAGCTTTGAGAACTCAAAACTTGGGATGGTGTGAAGTAATCCTGTGCCTGGATAGGCTTGGCTTGGATCGGTTGGTATCTTGGGATGTAAGAGTTGGCAAATCGTTGGGCATTGTTGAGTGGCTGAGCTTGGCCGGAGTACACCACTTGGGTGAATCTTGGCTGAGGTATGAAGAGTTGTGGCCGCCTGTGTAAGAAAAAATACACATTAACAGTTGAAGTAAAATCCCAAAATGTTTTTCGGGTATGGGAAAGTGACATTGCTGCACGTGATTCAAAGTTTTATAGTTGGGTTTTAACTATCTTACCACAATATAGAATGAACTCCCCGGTACATAATTTTTTTTAATATTAATTTAACAAATTGGCTCCATGAGATCTCTTTTACTAGCGCTTCAGAAAAGATCATCATTGCTGAAAAGAAGTGCCCCAAGAAACTCTAATGTACAGATCAATTGTAATAATCTTTGACGTAGATTTTGGCTGGATATATTACGTGTTCATTTAGCTGTCACTGTCTGCTTCAGATATCGTCGATATTGATAAGCTGTAGTGTTTTAAATCCACAAAGCCCCGCCCCACTACTTAAATTTCAACCGTAAAACGTCAAGTTTAATGGCGCGGTGCACCTTCGTGGACTATAACTGAAAAAGGAAGATATTTTATCTATGTAACAATATAGGTTTTTAATATTAGACTCCCCCTTCGAAATAATAACCATGAATTGTTCTAAGTCGCCGCAATGACGGCAAATCTTCTAGCAATAGTTTTGTCGCTCATCTTAAAATAGAAGGAAAATCAAATTCAGTTATGCATATGAAATTTACCAAACCTTGAGTTTACTTTGCATATCTTTCATAGTACATTTGCAAAATGTGGGAAAGTCCTAAATTTAAACCTGTCATGCCAACGGCTATTATCTAATGATTTTAATTGATTGTCACCTTGGAATTGTGCGATACATGAGCTTGCATGACGAAGTGATGAAAATTATCTAATGGCCGTGGGTTGACCCTTTAAACTATTGGGACGTGTCGGATCGCTTCCGTTAGGTTCTGCGTTGTAATGACAAACTGTGGGATTGATGTACAATTTTCTTAGTAATTCTTTTTTCGTCTTCTAAAATACTGTAAAAGTTTTCGGGAGTAAGACTTTTTCTAAACGTTGGTGCCTTGGTAATAAATCAATTTCTAGAAATAGAATATTGTACAATGCCAGTTCTATGACTTATGACCAAATTTTTTTAGTCTATGTTTTTTTCATATTGTTGACCCAATACTCACTCTTATTCACTTGCAGTAAGAACTACTGCAATAAAAACAATGCAATTAAAATAGAGCTAGTCCGGCTAAGGGTGGAATCACATCTATCAGCACCGATTCGCATTTTGTCTATAGAAAATAGACAGCTAAATAGCTACTTTGTATGAAAATGCGTACGCATCTTTTCTAAAGACAAAATGCGAATCAGTGCTGACAGATGTGAACCCACCCTTGAACAAATCCGCTTTAATTCACAGAAAGACCATTTTGTCTGCCCGAGATGCCCTTCTACCATTGATTTGCAGAAACATCAATTTCATACGCGCCATTACTAATGAGAATAGGAAGGTCCATTTCCAGAAGTGGAAGTAATTTGGTCGACATGATGATGAGAATGATCATAAAATTTAAAAAAATACCATTGTGCGTTAGGATCGGGTGTGTCATTGGCCCGCTCCTCCCACACAGGCGCCGGGACCCGGAACGGCTGCGCGGGCGCCGGCGCGGGCTCCGGCGCCGGCGGCACAATCGGCCCACCCTTCGTGCCGAACTTCACCATGATTGCGTGCGCGCATGACGCGTGCAGCACCAGGCATGTCAGCAGCTGATGGGGAAAGAATAATGAATCTTGAGTTTTTTAAATTAAATACAAACTAACCATTTACTTTGACAATATGGAAGCACGTCAAAGGCAATAAGGTTTTTAGTTACCTATCCCTGGTTACCGTGTAGAATCCTAGCCCTGCGGGCCTATTATGGTCGTGTTTATCGATGTGGATAAAACATCTGTCACTTTCCGACCAGCACGTAAGTGCGAGGGTGACAAATGCCAAGTCCACCGCGATAAAAGCGACTATAATATGGGCTCTGGACCTGTATTCTCGGGTAAAACGATATTGTGTTTGACGTGTGTTGGTCTTGTTTTTAACTCGGCCGCAATTAATATCAAGTAAATACGGGTTATCAAAACGTTGACAATATAGCTTTTACCGAGTAGAATCTCAGAGTCTATATAAATATCACTGGGGCCGCAGAACATGCGTTACATTTCTCGTATAGTTGAAATATTTAATCCGAATTGTTTTGCTCGCAATAAATAATCGTAAGCAATAAAAACATAAATTACAGCATTTACAAATGCATGTAAAATATGTGGGCGCGTTATCTCGGTAATCGCTGACCATAGATCAATCGAGCTCTAGAAACACTGACTTTTGATAACTACACCGTTTTACCTGATGGAGTCAAGCCTACACATGATGCTAATTTGGTCACATTTTTTTATACATTTTTCACACTCGACGCTTATTACGAGTAGCTTTAAGTTTTCTAGGTTCTGGCAGAATATCAGCGTTGCGAAGCTATTCGTGACACGTTGCTGAGCCAGGAGCCTTTTCGCCGCTGTATTCTTTTATTGTATAATGTTTGTTGATTTTTATTTACATTTGTTGCGGCTGAATAAACTTTTTCTTTCTTTCTTTCAACGCGGGAAGTCCGGTATTTTATCGAATTTATTTCATCGATTCTATCGAACGATGTTTTCAGCTTAAACCATGATATTTTCGGGATAATTTGAACACTAATTACGTAGGTTAGGTTAGGTTAACTTAGACTATTAAAAAAATGCGCAACGTTGCGGCAAGAAATACCTTTCGGTGAAATGACAAATAGGTGGATAGATAAAACGTGTTTGCGTACTACAAATCACACATACGATTGACATAATTGAAAACAACAAAATGATACTAAAATTTCTCGAAAGTTGGCAAAGGAATGTGTGCGTGCAAATTCTGTGTAGTAATAGGTTAGTTGAAAAGCATTTCAATTAAATAATACACAAAAACACGTTGACAACACGTCAACCAAGTTCGGAATGACCCCTGCCTCCGATGCCAGTGGTCCTAGATTCAATTCCTATGTCTGGTTACCACCAACTAAGCTAACTACGTCGCCAAGATAAATATCGGTGTCTAGCACCTATACTACCCTGCTATGCTAACTAGCATCTCAAAAACCTGAGCAAGAGCATGTCGGAGCATGCTCAGTGTAGGGTCCCGAAGCCGTTAAGTACTTCAAACATAAAAATCAACAAGTAATAACTAATTTTCTATTTAAAGTTATTTGGTGCCGTCTTAGATGATTTTAGTAGGTATATAGACACTTTAATCGCCTGTATCTCAAGAACCAATGATGTCTACTTAGTCGTGATAGTTTTCCTTTTAAATTCGTTATATGCTCTTTTATTTAACATTCATTTTCAGATTTTTAGTATTTGTAGTTTTGGCTTTCTCTAATTTGTAGGGAAGGGACACTTGACTCTATCAAACATTAGCGCTTTAAAGCTTATTAATTCATAAACCGATCCACAAACCCGTAATATTTATGAAGGACCTATCCAATGACAGCCCACGCTATGGGTTGGACGAGAAAAAAATACATTCTCATGTTACATGTAGGGAGGATATTTTTTTTTACCACTTTTTTGGCGTGACTAATATGTATATTCATGCCAAATTACAGCTTCCTAGTACTAAGAGTCTCTGAGCTAGGCTGCGGACGGACGGACGGACATGGCGAAACTATAAGGGTTCCTGGTTTGACTACGGAACCCTAATAAAAATCCTCTATCAATCACAACTATTACTTAATGTAAAAAAAGTTACGGATAAATGACGCAAAAAAACGTATATTTCGTCACTCTCTACAAAAATGAAAAAATGTAATGAATATTTGGAAAAAAATTGGGTCTTACAGCACGAGTTAAAGAAAAAAACTGAAAATCGTTAATTTATTGCTCCATCACATAGGTAAAAACATATTTTTGCGCTTGCAAACTTATTTTAATATATTTGCGACCTGTATCGATGTATGGAGATATTTGTCTTTTAACGGCAAAGTTAAATGTCCCTGAATTCCAATTTACAGTCTCATAAGTTTGTACGGAACCCTCGGTGCGCAAGTCTGACTCGCGCTTGACCGGCTCTGGTGGACAGGTAATGAGTATTGAATAAGATCAATTGGTGCAGAATCACTCCCGAGATTTTAAATTATGGCTTTCTTATGTTGTTTATAGCGCGAAATTCGTATTGATTTTCATTTTCTTTACTGTTGATACCGTATGTTTAGACATATGAATAGCCAATAAATATTTGCCTCAATCATCCAAATAAAGCTAAGCGTCACATATTACACGATAATTTACAAATCCTACTTTCCTTAAGTGTATATGTTACCTTAGCTACATGTTAATTTAAAAAAAAAGTATGCCGGTTTTATACCTGATGCCTAATTCATGTGTGCGTGATCAATGTGTGTTCAGTGATTAATATATTTCAATTGCTACGTAGTAAAAAACGAACGATGAATTCGGAGTTTGGCGGGGCAAAAAATATATAGGTAACAAATATGTATTTAAAAGGCGACTGGTCATGTCTGCCGCATGTCGAACGACTTGTGGGCGATGGAAACTACCAATTCTATTTTCTATTAACCGAGTAGATCTCGGCAAAGCGGCATCCAGGACAGAGTTAGCGGGATGAACTTGACGCCTTTCAAGAGAATATTCATTTAATTTTACTGTTATGACAAGAAAAGCGTGAAAGAGAGAGAGGAGACCATCACTCAGCCATTTTACCACCCTGACATTGACAATCTCAAGATTGCAATTTTACGATATCATTTTAAGACTGCAAATGCGTTGCCAACCCTGAAGACAGATCGAATGCCAATCATTTTACCAGAACCATCAATGCAAACATTACTGTTTCGTTAGTAAAAAGGTAAGATGGAGTAGCGACCTGGACAGACCCTATACAGGATCCTTTTACCACTTAAAATAATAAGGCAACTAAAAGGAAGTCTAAAAAAATGCATTGTATTGACAAGTAAACTATATTAAGCAGTAATGTTTGTTTAGAGTGTGGACAAATCGGCCTATGCGATCAATAACCTCACGATATGTCAACTGATAGGTTAATTTAAGTATAAAAACTTTTACTTTAGCGGGTAGTACGAAATCGTTGTGTTAAAAAGGTATCACTACTGGGAGAGTTTAAAAACAACCACACGTTTTTGTGACATTTTGTTTCGCTAATTAATTTCCTTCCAGCGATATGACATTTCCCGCCATAAAATAATTGTCGAACTTAAAAATACTTATCCGGTAAAATATCACTCGGCTCCGTTTCTGCCCATCTTCCTTTAAGTTTTAAGTGCAGTTGCATGTAGGTATATATATTATGTATGTATGAGTCATACGCAGATTTAGGTTACCGTCTTTCCTGTAGACACAACGAAAGTTAACGTTTATAATGCGTGCCAGCCCCAACCGCATCCTGGGCGTGTTTGCGTATCGCTGGGACAGCCCGATGATGGCAAGGTGGACGTCCTTGCACGTCTGATTGATTGGATGTTTTGTTAGTTTTAGTTATAATTTTAAGTTGTCTGTATTTTACTAACTCGTAGTTACTTAAGATACAATGTTTACTAACACTTTTATGGACTTTAGTCTGAAATAAGGCGATTATTCTATAATTCCAAATTTTCTGTCTAAGCCCATTCTCGCAAAAACGCCGCCAGGACTGCTTTTAGTCCTATCATATAAAACATAACTTATATGCTCACAAGCTTTGAACTATTGACCACAGAAGAGTTTTTTTTTGTTTTTAAGAGTGTGTATGACCCGTGTGTCTATTTCTGGGCTCTCTCTCCAGCCTTAACGGTTTGACGGATTTTAACACATGTCATGTGTAATTCAAATAAAAAACATAGCTGAAAAGCGTATAATAGCAATGCTCTGCACAATTTTCCATACTTTTTAAAGATTCATTTTCTTCCACTTTTTTAACTTTCTTATTGTCACTGGGTTAAGCTTATTAAGTAAGATTAAATGGAGGTCGCTCCTTTTAATCTTACTTAATAAGCTTAACCCGAAGCGTTTATTTGCTTTAAATATCACATTCATTCTTCATAAGATAACGAGAACAACTTTACCCACTCAAATAAATTACAAACATCTTTCCGCGGATAAGAAATTAATTTTATTCCAATCAAGATCAACTCAGCCTTGGTAGGCAATCTCATTCCCACGTGAATCTCGCCAATTCCACAATGAATGTTGCAAACGAGTCTAAACTTCGCAAAATAACATCATCAAAATTAAAAATTAAGTTTTAGTCAGTGAAAAAAAAATTTTTTTTTCTTACATGAATCGAGTTTTGTAATGATATGAAATTACTAGCATAGAGGCATTCCATCTTAGTCCTCAGGGTTGGCAACGCATTTGAGGTCTTAGGATTATAGACTTCAAATGTCTACGGGTCTCAGATTCCACTTGCCATCAGGTGGCCTGAGTGCTCGTGAGCTTTCTACTTAATATAAAAAACACTACAAGCTGATGAATTGACTGTCTCGTACGCCTTCTCGCTCTCCAGGTAACCAGACAATACCTGCATTATAAAACGATCCTATACTAGAATTTGCTATGCCATGGGAACTAGATAATGATGCTTGCTTAAAATACATTTATATTGAACTGATCACTAAGCATGGTGGTGGTGGTGGTTGCCGAGTTAGCCTTATTGTGCACAATGTGGTTTGTGTGGTTATTTTAATTAATAGAGATAATAAGAACACTAACACTATGCAAATCAGTTTTATTTTTTCTACCACAGACACTACATTAAATTAAGTTTTAAGAATGCGATAGACGAGTGGCGCCCCCTGTTGGTCGTTCTGACAGTAACATACTCCCCCCAAAAGGACAGGACTGTCCTTTTTCTCCATCTGGTAATGGGCAGAGCTTTGAGGTGGTTCGGGTGAATACTCCTGACACAGTGCGTACGTCATAAGTACGAGTCAAGTTATCTGATCCAGGATACTTCTGCAAAATCCGTCCCAATAACCATTTGCTCGGTGGGAATCTTTGGTCTTTGATGAGCACAAGGTCTCCTATTTCAAACTCTAATTTCCTAGTCTTCCACTTAGGTCTCTCTTGTAGTCTTGTCAGATATTCTGTTTGCCATTTTCTCCAGAACACTTGCAACATTTTCTGTGTATTTTGCCAACGTGACAATGAATTTGATTTATATGATGTCAAATCTCCCTCAGGTATTGTGATCAATGGCTCACTTACTAAAAAATGTGCAGGGGTCAAAGGTTCTAAATCATCAGGGTGATCACTAATTGGTGATAAGGGTCGCGAGTTAAGGCAGGCTTCGATTTGAACAAGGAGGGTACTCAGCTCTTCAAAGGTAGGTGTTGCATCTCCAATAGTCCGTTTCAGGTGAAATTTAATGCTCTTCACTCCCGCTTCCCATAATCCTCCGAAATTTGGTGATCTTGGCGGAATGAATCGCCATTTTGTGCCTTCAGAATCAAGAAGTGAGGCTAGTTCATCGGGTATGCTAGCTTTACCAAGTTTCCATGAGTTAAGCAGTTCTTTACTAGCTCCAACAAACGTCGTCCCGTGGTCGCTCCACATCTCCTTGACGAATCCTCTTCGCGACACAAATCGTCGAAATGCTGCCATAAAGGCCTCTGTAGTCATATTACTCACACACTCAATGTGGATAGCCTTTGTCACCATGCATATGAAAATGCTAATGTATGCTTTGGTTGATTTTGATCCTCGGCCTGGACTCATACGTACATTTATAGGACCGGCGAAGTCCACTCCACTAACGAAAAATGGTCTTGAAGGCTTCACTCGTATCTCAGGTAAGTCGCCCATAAGTTGCGTTCTGGCCATTGCCTTTTGTTTAAAACAGGGTACACAATTTCTTACAAAGGTCTTGATGGTGTTTCCAGCATTGATTAACCAATACTTCCCTCTCAGGTAAGTTGTCATTAATTGTGGTCCTCCATGTAACGTCTTCTTGTGTGCATCATTTAGTAAAAGTTGTGTAAGTACGTTATGTTTGGTTATAATTATAGGATGTTTTTTCAGGAATTCTAAATCTGCATGTCTCAGTCTACCTCCAACTCTTAATATTCCCTTGTCATCAAGAAAGGGGTTAAGCGCAAGCAAACGACTCCCTTTTTTTAATGGTTTGTTATTTCTCATGGCTTCAACTTCATCAGGATGTTCCAGGTGTTGTGACAACTTAATACAAATAGTAAGTGCCTCTTCTCGTTCATCATGTGTTACATATGTAGGGAAATTAACTTTATTAATTCCTTTTCCTTTCAGGTGCAGCCATCTTCTACAATAGGCAACCACTGCGGTAAGTCTCTTCAATTTTGAAAATCTCTTTGTCAATGTCACTATAAATTCTTCTTCATTTTTTGCTGTAATGTTACAACATTTAATGTTCTTTTTCTTTTCCAGGTCAGTATCTTCTGCTTCACAGGTATGTATGTTTAATTCTCTTTGGTGTAAAAATGTTGGACCTTTTAACCATAAAGTGTTTTCTTTTAGTTTTTCAGGTGCTACTCCTCTCGACGCTGGGTCTGCAGGGTTCTCTTTGGTGTTCACATATGACCAAATTGTTTTCCAGGTGTTATTAATGGTTATAACTCTGTTCTTTACAAATGGTGTCCACTTTAATGGATCGCCAAGTATCCAAGCTAATGTCACTTTTGAATCAGTCCAAGCGTAAGTATTCTCTTTCTCAATTCTCATGGCTGTAGCAACATGTTTCAATAGTTTGCTTAACAACACTGCTGCACTAAGCTCAAGACGAGGTAAGGTAAGCTGTTTCAATGGTGCTACCTTAGTTTTTGCCATGATCAAAGCCACACCTACTTGACCATCTGGTTGGATTATTCTGCAGTACACCACCGCGGCATAAGCGACCATAGACGCATCCGCAAATCCGTGTAACTCTACAAGTTGGTTCGTTTTTGATGTTCCAATCCACCTCTCTAATTTCACTTCTGTCAAACTTTCTATTCCATTACAAAATGACATCCACTCTTTTCTCAGGTCTTCTGGTAAGTCTTCGTCCCAAGAAAATCCTTTTGCCCACAATTTTTGCATAAAAATCTTCGCTTTAACTATAGTTGGAGCCAACCATCCCATCGGATCAAACAATGATGCTATAACAGTCAGAATATTTCTCTTGGTTATTCGTTTGTCAAGTAAAGTATCAATTTTGTTTGCTACTATGAGTGTATCTTCCTTTGCGTTCCAGGTGATACCAAGTGTTTTTATAGTCTCTTTCCTGTTAATATCTATCTCTGTACTCTTGGCTCTCTTCTCTATCTGTATTGTATCCATAAACTTTTTGTTATTTGATGACCATTTTTGCAGCTCGAAGCCTCCTTTTCTCAATACATGTATTAGTTGTCTCTTTGCTTCTAAAGCAATTTCTTCCGTATCTCCCCCGGACAATACATCATCCATATAGAAAGAATTGTTGATAATCTCTCTTGCATGTGCGTACTCTTCAGTGCTGGCTTCATCAATTGCAATTTGCCTTAGTGTTTTGATTGCCAAGTAAGGTGCACATGCTGTTCCAAAAGTTACAGTAAGTAATCTGTACTCTTTAATCTCTTCCTCTGGACTAAACCGCCAAAATATTCTTTGGTAGTCTGCATCTTCCTTCTTCACACTTATCTGCCGGTACATTTTGATTACATCTGCTACAAAACAGACTTTGTACATTCTCCACCTCATCAAAATGTCTCTCAGCTCCTCTTGCAATGATGGTCCGACTAACAGCTGATCGTTTAGTGCAACTCCGTTGGTTCCTTTACAGGAAGCGTCGTAAACTACTCTCACTTTAGTGGTGTCCTTGTCTTCACGTACCACTGCATGATGTGGTAGATAGACAGCTCTCTCATGTTGGTTTACTCTCTCGTCATCCACTAGCTCCATGTGATGTAATGTAAGGTACTCTCTCATGACCTCATTGTATGCTTCTCTCAACTCTTGATTCGCTGACAGTCTTCTCTCAGTATTAATGAATCTTCTCAATGCGATTGCTCGTGAATTCTCTGGTAAAATAGGTATTTCACTTGTGAATGGAAGTGTCACAATATATCTCCCATTTGGTTCTCTGGATAAAGTTTTCTCATAGATTTTCTCAGCTCTCATTTCATGTGGTGTGAGAGTGTTGCTCATCTCTGACTCTAAACTCTCTGCCTCCCAAAATCTCTCCACCATTTTCTCTAATATAACATTTAGATGCATAGTCTTGATCTCTCTTTTGCCATTACTAGTGGAACCCCCTGATAAGATCCATCCCAAGCTTGTTTGTTGTGCTATGGGTGAACCCGGTTCTCCTTTAACAACTCCACTCATCAACACATCTGTGTAGATATTTACTCCCAACAACATATCAATATTGCCAGGTGTATGATAAGTTGGGTCCGCTAATGACAAATGTTGTAGATGTGCCAACTTCTCTCGGTTGACTTCTGCTGTAGGCATCATATCAGTAACATGCTTGACAACAAATGCTGTACACTCTCTCTTAAAATTGTTGTTGAATCTTGAATAAACTTGTATGTCAGTCGCATATTTGATTCTAGTAGACATCTGACCAACTCCTGTTACTAGTCCATCAGCTGGTTTTCTGGGTAGTTGCAATCTCTTTGCAGTAGCCTCGCTGATAAAAGACTCTTGGGAGCAAGGATCAAGTAGAGCTCGTACCAATTGCAAACCTTTTCCAGTTTGTATGTTCACTAGTGCAGTAGCCATCAGTGCAGTATGACCTTGTGTTACTAGGTAGTTTCTCATTATTGGCACTTCAGATGTTTCAGGTTTTGATGTCTCTCGGTTGCAGGTTTCTGTAGTTGTCACTGAGTTTGAAGTCTGTGCAGGTGGCACTGTTGTTTGATTAGTTGAATTCACATAGTGTAGCAATGAATGATGTCTTTTCTGGCAACGATGACAGGATACTTTACTTTTGCAGTGCAGTACATTGTGTTTAGGTGATAAACAGTTGAAGCACAATCTCTCTTTTTGAACATGTTGTACTCTTGTGTTCACATCCAAATTTGCAAACTCTTTGCAAAGAAACAATAGGTGAGCTTGTTTGCAGTAAGTACACTGTACATTGGTAGAAGTTTTTTCAGAAGTTCGGCTAATTAGAAATGATTTCTGTCTCACTAAAACTCTGTCCTTCGATTGTTGTTGTTGTTGTGGAACCATTTCTAATACTCGAAAACGTGTCTCTAAAAACTCTTGAAACTTCTGTAACTTAGGTAGCTCTTGCACAGGTAATGTACCAATCTCTTCTTCCCATTGTTTGTGTGTGTCATCATCTAATTTATTTAGTATTATGTAAATAATAATTATATCCCAGTTGTCCACAGTAATTTCGTTGTTTTTCAGGCCATTTAAGCATTCTTGTGTCGTATCTAGCAGCTCTTTGATAGATTTAGATGTTCCATGCACAATTTTCTTTTGATTGAATAATCTATTTAAAATTGTGTTCACTATCATACGCTTGTTATTGTATCTTTTGTTAAGTGTTTCCCAAGCCACATCATAATTGTTCTCAGTAATTTGCAGGTGTCTCAACAGCTGTTCAGCTTCTCCGGTAACGCTGCTTTTTAGGTAATGAAGTTTTTGTACCTTGCTTAGCGTTGCTTTATTATGAATGAGCGTTGTATAAAGATCTCTGAACGAAGTCCATTCATGGTAGTTTCCGGCAAATTGAGGTAGATTGACCTTAGGTAACTTAACCTCGTCGGTATGACTCTTCTCTGCCGCAGGTCGCAGCTCTTGGGTAACATTGCCACTAAATCTCTCTAAAATATCTGCTAAGTCTGCTTTAATGTTGACGTACTCATCTTCACCGTGCATAAATGTATTTTTTACAAAGTAATCGTATTCTTGTTTTTCTGCTAATGTGACCAATTTCAACATTTCAAAATGATTTATTCTAAATTTTCTCCAATATTCGTCTAATGTGTCTATTTTTGTTTGTACATAACCTTTCGTAATGCGGGTTTTAGGTGACTTCTTAAAGTTTACTCCAATATTCTTTATTAACAACAGCGATTCTTCTTGTTCCGAAATCAGATTCTCCATTTTGGTTTTTGTTTATGTAGGTTAGTTGTTGTAAAAACGCACGCGTAACTATTTGTTGTTAATAGTAAATACTGTAGTTTGTAAATTCAGCATTTAAATCGTGTAAGTTCACTAATTTAATATATTGTTTCAATCTACGAAGTCAAAAAGCAACAAATTGTTCTCTCTTTAGTTCGACAAAATAGGTTATGATTTATGCCGGCACGTGATATCAAATACCAACTCAAGTTTCTGCTCAATCACTTATCTAAACTGTTTATTTAGTATTGCACATTACACTATGTTCGATCACCAGTTATTTATGTAAAATACGTTCACTTTGCAGTCAAATGTTCCAAGTTCATATCACAAAAGTACCATTGTTGTTTTGTTCACTGCTCACAATACACTCACTCAAGTTATTTATTAATAGTCACTAAGTTCAATTTCTATTACTATTCGGTTCGATTGGACCACTTTGTGTGGTTATTTTAATTAATAGAGATAATAAGAACACTAACACTATGCAAATCAGTTTTATTTTTTCTACCACAGACACTACATTAAATTAAGTTTTAAGAATGCGATAGACGAGTGGCGCCCCCTGTTGGTCGTTCTGACAGTAACAGGTTACAGAATCACCAAGAAATCTGTTTGAGTTATTAGTATTTCTGTAGCTCTGCCTACCCCACTCTGGGACTGAAGGCGTGATGTTAAGCTTTTTTTTACGACTCTTGGCATTCTAGGCAGTGTGCACAACCACTACGTTAATCCAGCCTAATCCAGTATGTTTCGCCATATCGTTAATATACTCTTAACGTTATGTTACTTCTTATGTATAAGACTAAAGGCGGCTAAATTATAAAAAGCCATATAGTTGTAAAAGATTCACAAGTATTTGAATTTCAAGCATTTATTATAAAGCGTGTTGCGATCACAGTTACAGCGTGTTTACATTATGAGCGGTGTTCACGCGAGGTATATAATAACAAAAAGAACTTAAACACCTTTCTTGCCACACCGTTGTAAGATCAATATTATTTATTTTTATAAGAAAAATGTTTAAATTACAATCAAGTTTGGACTTTATTTATATTATCACACATACCTGTAACCTCGCCGATATCATATTGACTTGTTTGTAGGCCGGTGGTCTACTTTATTATGCACTTCGTGTGTCTGAAACAATAAATATAAATATAAGAAACCACCCGAAACTGTAATAATACTAAATATAAAATGCCACCCAACACTGCAATCTCAATTCTTGAATACTTAATTCACAAGGTTGTTGCTCTTGAAAACGAAAAGATCAATTATTATGAAACATATTTATCGTTCGTTATTACAAAAGAACAGAAAATTTTGGAATTATCACAAGCTAACGATTTCAGAAGCATGAAGTGATGAAAATTCCAAATTTCTTGTCAGATACCTAAAGCCGGAATATCGATAAAATACAATTTGTTAAACATTAGATTTACGGCCAAAACATATGCAGACAATACAGAGGTTTAAATGACGTTAAAAAATCAGGTAATTAACAAAAACACTCGAGCACCATTAAGGTAAAGTTCGTTCAAAAACATTTACTATTCAATATTTTACACACCCTGTAACAAAAATTCAACCAGCAATTTTCAGTAAATAATGATACGTTAGGATTTCAAAAGCCGCCTAAATAGGTGCTTAAATTAAACATGAAGATCCACAGACCTTTTCGTCATCGTTTCACATCTACAGCGTAAACAAATCGCATTTTAATGTGCCTACTTTGATATTATTTAGAAATAGGGTGTTACAAAACTGTAGGAAGAAAGGTGAACTGGTCTGTAATCTTTCGCACACATCACAATGGTTTGAGTAAATAGAGCTCGGCATTTGATGCTACCGCGGTGGAGTCGTTGAAGCACTTCGTTGCACTAGTCGCTATCGCTGTAGATGACACAGATAGGTAGATTGAAACTTGTTTTAGTAGATAAAAAGGTTTTTGTTAACGCTTTGTGTAAATTACGTGGTTGGTAATAGTATTTACGTTCGAGGTTATTTATTTACACATAGTCAAAAATATCAAACGGGCTTAAGTGAATTTACAAGGTGAGCTTAAAGGTACATCTTCATTTAATTGTCTTAGTTAAGGCTACAGTTTAACGCAAACGAATCGCATATGCGTGATTTCGCTTAAATGGCCCGTGATTTTATAATGCCTTTAAAATTGTTATCATGGTGTTTTAAACTTGGCCGCCATTACTGTCATGTAAATAAGAGCTATCGTAAAATTGTCAATACGATAACATGTCAAAGGCAATATGGTTTTACCCTGTAGAATAGAGGCCCAGCTGCGATAAAACATCAACCTGTACCAATCCTCAGGCTCATTTTCATTGGTTTTCGTGATACATGGCATCGCTGCAATGGCTCCTGGCTCAAAATGATTGTAACAACTCGGCAATGGATTGCTACAAGCTAAGCTATTGCCCAATGAAACTGACCCTTAAAACGAGCCATGACAATGTGCTAAGAAGAATATTCCATAACATTACACGTCCATGACCGCTATAATAACATTAAATAATGTCCAAGAGTACGTTACTGCGGTGTCTTTATTACACTTGTACTTCCATTTCAATTGCCGTGTAAGAGATATGTAAATCGATACGGTAATCGTAACATTTATATTATATATTTGTTTATTCGTGGGATCTACATAACAAATTTTATTAAAATGGCTTCAGTTGCTTAAGAGAATTGTGAAGCGATGCTTAAATCGCGTAGCTGTCAAAAATAATCCATACAAATTTAGCTCCGGGCGATAACGTTTCTCACCCCCTAAATCTAATCGGATTTCTATGATTTTTTTTTTAATAAAATGAAGATATGAAAACCTAGGTGTGTACGTTTCCCGCTTTTATTTTTTATTTACTTCCTTTCCAATCCAAAACCTAGTATTTCATAATATCTACAACATGTTCAAAAATCGTACAAATCGGACAACGTTTCAGGGGAGAAAAACGTTATCGCATTTTGTATGGTTTTATTTGCTTCACCATCCTTTTAACCGTTAAAGCGTAACATACAGACAGACAAACTCATTTTTGCTTTTATTTCATCAGCAGAGTTATAAGTAGATTATACTACCACTAAAAAAGGTTAATCGTTGTATTATTAGGTAGTCTCTGTAATACTAATCACCGCAAAGTTATGTAAAGTATGCAATTACTATAGTAATTTATAATGCTATTGCTAAAACAACTAAAAAAGCAGACGAAACGCGAACCTTTTTTGCAGGCGGCAAAAATTAGCTTTTATATATCATTAGTGGTCTAGAGGGTGTCGACCCGAGTATTGTTTGCAAGGTCAATATTGAATCCATGCGCGAAGTTTGTAATAAATAAATAATAAATATCAGGGGACAATCTCACACAAATTGTCCTAGTCCCAAACTGAGGTCTAGGCTTGTACTATGGGTACTAGACAACTATAAACATACTTATATAGAGAAATAAATACTTAAATACATAGAAAACATCCAAGACTCAGGAACAAATATTCGCGCTCATCACAAAAATATCTGCCCTTACCGGGATTTGTACCTAGGACCGCTGGCTTCGGAGGCAGGGTCACTCCCAACTAGTAGCCGAGTAGGCCACACTTCGTATGCGTAGAATTAGATTCCCGCTTCACCCCCTATTTTAACCCCTTGGGGATGAATTTCCAAAAAATCCTTATTACTGCACCACTAGGATATTAATAATTAAGGCAAAAAGTTAATTTAATGACTTAATGTCATTCATGGCTGTAGCTTCGTAAGTAGGTACTAAATGTAAAAAAAAACTACAAATATTTAATGATTTTTATATAACAAACCTAACCTAACCTATATTTCTACACGATGGTTCTGATATAAATACAGATATATTTACAGTTTCGGAAAAAAACGCGGGTTGTCAAAAGATATGTTTGTGAAATGAATCATTTGTAAAACATTGGTTATGATTTGATAGGATCCCCATTATTACCCTAGGGACGTGTCGAAAGAATGCTGCACAATTGCTTCGGGACAGGAACTATAAAAGGACGGACCAAGTTGTTAGTAATAAGGTTGCATTTGCTACATGAGCTTTGTCAGAGATACTGCCGTTTGTATTGGCAGGGCAGAGCGCCCGAGCGGCATTAGATGACAGAAACTCAAGGGCTGGAAACGAACAACTTTTCTATTTATACTGCGATTATTAGACCCCGGATCTTTGTGGCAATGACGTCACAATACGGTAATTTGGGGAGTATATGGAACGGTGTTAATTAATACGGCAACCTATTGGTGTTCTACGGAGTGAAAATTTTACTATGAGGCATCCACGATATAAATTACCTATAAGTCAATTGTCAATTGATTAATCAATCGAAGTTCTTTCGTTAACTGACTCTCTGTTACAGATCAAAAGTTGTTCTAAATGACTTGCAGTAATAATAATATTTTTTGTCGCGAAAGTAAAAAGGTATTAATTGACAAATTGTATTAATTAACACCGTTCCATTTACTCCCCAAACTGCCCTATTGTGACGTCATTTTCACAAAAATCCGGGGTCTAGTGATTGTACTACCTTAGCAAACTCCGAAACAAATCATCTCAGTCGATTCGTCAAATGATAAGTCTCTTGTGTAATTTAAGCTAAACTTTAACCCGCGCAACACCATACCTAACAATTTTACTCGCTTATTATGTAAATAAAGCAATAATCACGTGCCTCAAAATTTGGTAATAATAACAGTGGATTGGCAATTTACTCAACCCAATTTTGCATGGGAATCACGCTCACTGCAAACTAAATCGTCTACAGAGTTGCAAGTTATTCTTATACAAAAAATATATTATAGCATTGTTGTGTTTCGGTGTGGAGATAAGACAACCAGTGAAATTAATAGTATAGAGACATTCCATCTTAGTCCTCAGGGTTGCCAACGCATTTGAGGTCTTAGGATTGCAGTCTTAAAATGATAGTTTTGATGGTTCTGAGATTCCACTTACTTCCTTGCAAAAAAATATGATATACTTGCATCCTTTTATGATCTTTTTTGCAATGACCCTCTTACACACTCAGCTGTTCGAGTGTGAGGGATTCCTCGACATCATCGGAAGAGCATCACTGATAATATATTTTATGTTAGAAAAACTCATCTGCGACCTGGTTTCAACTCGGTATATCACGAGTCGATGCCCTAAGCCCCTACCACCGACGCTCTCTGTATATAAAACTACATACATACATAACATCACGCCTTTATTCCCAGAGTGGGGTAGGCAGAGCTACAGAAATACCAACATCTCTAAAAAGACTTGTTGATAATTCTGTAACCACATTTTGCACAATCAGGCCACGAAGTTCACTAGTGTATTAGTGACAGGTTGCAAGCCCATCATTATATCATTGCCTATCAATTGAATACCTATTTGCCACGATTTACGATATAATTGCATGTCAAATGTCGTTCAAGAGTGGTAATAAATTTGCAAGACAGTTGCAAGCCGGTGCCTTTGACCAAACTAAGACTTTTATATCCCTAAACGTGTGAGGGAATTTGTCACAAAACGGCGCCACATTCCGCGGCGCTTGCGTCGGAGCTTAGTGTTATTATTTAATGTAACTACACTAAGTGCAATAACCATTCTATTTTTATCCTTAAAGTCATAACAACTGTTTGAAGCCAGAGTTCGAATTATGCTGGTGAGGTTTTTACAAAACCAGTGAACATGGTCTCAGGTATTAAGAGTGACTTAGAATGTAAAGGTTTACGTATGCTGGTTTGTGAGTGAATTTGCACACGTTACAGAATAACATAGTGGCAATAAATCAGGAACGCGCCTGCTCCTTTTACGGGATGCTTGTGAAACGTTTTTTTGCCTTCCTATCCACTGCATAATTTGCCACATGTTGTATGATTGCATATCGATGAAAGGACTTGAAACGCTGAACTTGAGGGATATAACTCACAAGCGACGACTCGCTGGTCGAAACCAAACTTAAAAGTTTGGAACATCGGCGTGAAGTCGCTTGTCTATCGGTTTAGTGTGTCCATAAACTACATGACCATTTGAATTCTCAAAACTATAATCCTAAGACTTCAAATGCGTTGTCAACCCTGGGGACTAAGATAGAATACCTCTATGCAAGTAATTTCACCGGTTGTCTTATCCCTAAGGTGGAACAAAACAATCCGAACACTGCTTGGCAGGTGGTTAATGGATAAGATGGTGTTAGCGATCCGGACGGACACAGGGTCCTATCACCACTAAAACAACCACTATAGTACAAGCCTAGAGCTTAGTTTGGGACTACATCGATTTGTGTGAAATTGAGATTAATGCAATTATTAAGTTCTAACTTGAGCAGGATCTGTCAGGAAGTAAGAGGGAAATAGTAAGTTCTCTGTTGAGGGTGAACAAGTTATATAATATACAGACATTCCACGCTTCTCATTTACATGGAGAAATGACTGAGTGACAGCGAATCTGACCACGCAGACACCGTGACGGTAGTTGGTATTAGTTGCATCTCTACTTGCAACCATTCCAATTTCAACCATAACACAACGCCATAAAAACCACCACAAGTACTTATGAGAGTTGATAGCAACAACCCTGAATAACTAACTCATTTACATAGCAATTACCGTCGTTATTTCATTATAAACGTAGTATTAAGTCGTAATACTTTCCGTATGCATATTAAACGATTTGTTTTCACTACAATAAGCGGTGGAATTTCCATTTTAAAAAGCAGTCATTTTATACCCAGTTAAGAAGCATTTACAGTGAAAATAAAAATAAATATATGGCTTTTGCAACGTCGGGTTTGCTGTAAATTTTCCAATGATTGTCTAAATCTAAAATACTCGTATTTAAACAGCTACTAATCCATACTAAGATCATAAATGTGAAAGTAACTCTGTCTGCCTGTTTTCGGTCTGTTTGTAACGCTTTCACAGATAAACCGCTAAACAGATTTAGATGAAATTTGATATGGAGATAGTTTGAATTCCGATGAACGCCATAGGGTTCTTTTCATCTCGAAAAATTTGTCAGTACCCTAAGGGAAAAGCGATAAACGATTTCTACGCAGTCGCGAGAAACAGCTCCGCTAGTATTATATAAAACTTGAAGTGACAGAAGAAGAATGTGGAAGAAGCGAAAGAGGTTTGTTAGGATCGTAGCAGGTGGAAAGAAGTGGTCTCTGCCTACCCCTCTGGGTAGGCAGAGACCACTTCTTTATTCTGTATGATTCTTCTTATTGCTGTATGAAGTGACAGCAATCTTCACCAGGCAATGCAAATGGACAAATGTCTCTAAAATTTATTCAAAATGACACGTGCTGATCCTGCCAAGAGACAGGGGAAATAACAACGAAATATCATACACATCCACAACAACAATACAATACAATACAATACAAATACCCTTTATAAAACACCAAAAAATAAAAAATAAAAACAGAACACGGAACAGTACATTTAAATCATAGGTATACAACAGGCGGTCTTACCGCTAAATAGCGACCTCTTCCAGACAACCTTGTAAGAGAAATAACTATACAAAATTACATATAAATCTGTAGCTCATGCCGACCCGCCCTCTCATGCGCAAAATAAGTGTCTACCCAGGGCGACACCCCCTACAATACACTGCCTAAAGTATTTGAAAATTTCTGGTCTCAACTGGCCTATAAATATAATTAGGACCACAATCAGTAATTCATAATTTATTTATGAACCCAAGCAACAGAGTTCGCATTGTTGCGTTCCGGTGTGGGGATAAGACAACCGGTGAAATTACTAGCATAGAGGCATTCCATCTTGGTCCTCAGGGTTGGCAACGCATTTGAGGTCTTGGGATTGTAGTCTTGAGAATTCAAATGTCTATGGGTCTCAGATTCCACTTACCATCGGGTGGCCTGAGTGCTCGTGTGCCTTCTCCTTAAAAAAAAAAAAAAAATAAAATAAAAAAAAAAAAAAAAAAAAAAAAAAAAAAAAAAAAAAACTTTGCCGTTATGGGTAAGTTGTACCTAAGGTCAAGGTAAACTATGAAAGGAATCATTTTGTGGCATAAACTCTTATTTCCGTCCACTATAACATTTAAACCACTCGTTTTCTATGCAAAGGGGTTTATAATTTTAGTCTCTTTTATTCTGTTAGGGAAAATAACATGAAATTGACATAATATATTATAATCTCTTATAATACTTACGTGTACTTTTTCTGCTAACTACACTATAATACCTATTGGTAATTAATTGTCAAAATCAAAGTAACCAGCCATTTTAAGATTCTATGTGGATTGATTATTTTCCTTAATTAATTATTTAATCACTTCAGTGCCAGGGTATATAAAAGCCGTAGATAAAAGGCTTATTATGGAGTATTGTATTAAATGCGTAAGCAAAAGCCGTTGGCATAATTGGCCCGTCTCCTTGGCTTCGTGCCTTGACAATGTGTCAAATAACAAAGAGGTTGCATTAGTCAGGACAGGTAATGCAAATGTGTCACACCCACTGATGCAATTGTGCGAGGAAAGACTGCGTTGAGGCTGTGATTATGTTTACAAGACTACATTGATTCATTTTGAAGTTGATTTATTTGGTTGTAGTGACTGGGACAACGTTAATCGTAATTACTTTCATCAACATAAAATAGGTATACGAGGATTTTCAATGAATGTTTGAAATCTGATAATAAATGCAGTGCAAATTATGGTTCTTAACCAGGGCTTGTATCTAACAGGTTTTTTACTTGGCCGCTATATGTCAAGTACATAAGAGTTATCGAAACGTTGATAATACGGAAACACGTAAAAAGCAATATCGTTTTCACCGTATAGCCCCTGTAGGTAGCCAAGATGCGTTCGCTAGATCACGTGACTTTTCGTATCTCGTGTATTACTAGTGACACGATGGGTATAGAAACCAAACGAATAGAATTGCTAGTTAGCAATCGCATCTTAACTATTAGGCCTTGGGGCCCTGGTCAAGATGCAAACGCTCCTAACGTTTTTCTTTTCTATCGCTCAAAATGTATGGGGTGACAGTCGACCACGTGGTTTATCGAAACAAACGAGAATGTCATCCCATACATTTTGAGCAATATAAAAGAAAAACGTTAGGAGCGTTTGCATCTTGGCTAGGGCCCCTGGTTCTTTGTAACCGCTTGGAGCTGCAGCGATTCGCGAACGTTATAAATACCGGAAGGTAAAAATGTTAACTAGTTTAGATTTCGTGGTGACTATGATATTTATTTATAAATTTACTTTTTAAATGGGAATCCTTCATGTGATACATAGATAGCAGAGCAAGAAAAAATGCAACTACTCGTATATGGATGCAACAGCTATTAAGGTGGTAGTGATCAGTGCGAACAAATAAGTGGTGGTAGGACGTTGTGCAGGGTCCATCCGGATCGCTACCACCATCTTATCCATTAACCAACCGTCAATCAGCAGTGTTCGCATTGTTATATTCCGGTGTAGGGATAAGACAACCGGTGAAATTACTAGCCTAGAGGCATTTTATCTTAGTCCTCAGGGTTCGCAACGCATTTGAGGTCTTAGGATTGCAGTCTTAAGATTATAGTCTTGAGAATTCAAATTTCTATGGGTCTCAGGTTCCACCTACCATCAGGTGGTCTGAGTGCTCGTGTGCCTTCTCCTTAACATAAAAAAACAGCAAATTTAATAATTATTTTATATTATTCAAAACCTGAATCATATCGATTATTTTTGAGTAAAAATGAAAAGGAAATTCTTTTTTTTTAATTATATGGCGTTTTAGACGAGCTGGGTACAAAAAAAGCATGTCCTGAATAAAATGTTCTTCGACTATGTAATGTATTTTTTTTTCTTTTTTTTTATGTTAAGGAGAAGGCACACGAGCACTCAGGCCACCTGATGGTAAGTGGAATCTGAGACCCATATACACTTGAATTCTCAAGACTATAATCCTAAGACCTCAAATGCGATGCCAACACTGAGGACTAAGATGGAATGCCTCTATGCTAGTAATTTCACCGGTTGTCTTATCCCCACACCAGAACACAACAATGCGAACACTGTATGCTTGGCGGGTGGTTAGTGGATAAGATCGTGGTAGCGATCCGGACGGACCCTGCACAGGGCCCTACCACCACTAAACACTACTACTATGTACTTACTTTTCTTTCGAATCACGTAAACTAACAATAGTATTGTGTTCTCAAGGAAACGGCTTCTTGTCAACCGGTTTATTAAGTGAGTGAAGTTATACGAGCGAGTTAAGCTGCCTAAGCCCAGTTGAGAATGCATGTCCTAAAATTTTGTTTGTACGCTGTGACGGCACAACTGTATCTTACCGGTTAATAACTCTTCCGTCGCGTTGTACACCGAGTTGAGTGAGAGAATCACCGACTTGAACTATGTGCAAAACACGGTCGAAATCCACCGGATATAAGTATAGAATTGTCATCTTCGGGATCCTATCATAATATATAAAGTTCAAAATACATAATGGTTCATAATACATAATGTTCATAATATATAACGGTTTTATTTCTGAAACCGTAAACTTTTCAGGATTTTTTGTAAGGCTATTTTATAGAACCCGTTAGGTTAGGTTAGGTTTGATTTATAACAACCCTGAATAGTTGAGGGTTTCAGAAAAAAAACCATTATGAATTATGACCATTATGTATATTATGTATTTTGAACTTTATATTTTACGATACGTACCCATATCTTCATCAAAAATTGAGAAAGTCGTCAATATAAACGCTTCAGCTTTATTTATTGTATTAATGTTTTGAGTACGACTATATTACCTAAACAAACAATAAAACTCCACTAACCCGGGTGTAAGTAAGTATAAAGACGAACTTAGCCTTTTCAAGAATATTTTACAAAATATTGTTTGGGTTATAATATACAGGCTGTCTCATTTAAATCGGTCAGTATTTGAAATTCTGAAAGTATAAGAACGTACGAAGATCTGTTTTTAGGAACCATGTCATCGATTTTAATACGAAAAAAAACTGTATTCATATATTTAAGAAAAAACCTGTACTCAGCTCGGGAATCGAACCCGGTTGTTTTGAAAAACTACTAAAACAAATTAAAGCATGTGAAAACAATGCATTTTATTAATTTTAGACATCATGTTTCATAGAGCCATTTACCTGCTTAAGACCTACACAATCGATATCTAAATAGAAATAATGTAGTTTATATTTTTCAAAACAACCGGGTTCGATTCCTGAACTGAATCAGGTTTTTTTTAATGTATGAATGCAGTTTTTCTTCTTACTAAAATCGATGACGTGGTTCCGAAGAACAGATCTTCGTATGACTTATAGTTTCAGAATTTCTCATACTGACCGATTTAAATGAGACACCTTGTATAGTGTAAATAGTTACAGTTAGTGGCAATAAAATGAGTTTTGATTCGACTAAATTGATTTTTATTTAATTATTTCTTCTTTTCTATCCGTATTTGTATTTAAGTACCGGAAAATTATTATGACGTAGCTGCTCAGTTAATTTTACGGCGAACGTAAAGGACAGAGCTATAGCAGTTATATAGGTCTGTCCTTCTCTCTCAGCGTAATCTGAACTGTATAGCTATGTTATAATAACCCCCCAGGTTGAAATTTAAACATGCAGTGAGCCACACCTGTGAATGCTTTTTGCACTATTATGTCATATTGACAAACAAGACCTGTTATTTGCACTTCTTACTAATCAGAACTTGTGCCTACTTTAAGCGATATAATAGTTTCCTAAGTACACAATTTTATTCGATGATTGACTTGCTTAACACTTATTAGTAACCCATTTAAACACTAAGTAGTAATTACATAGTAATTCTACTGAATTAGACATCTGGATTTAGAAATATTGACAGACATTTCAATTTGAAATAATAGACGATTCCACTGCAAGTGGAGATAAAAGTGTTTATTATTTTGCTGACTAAGTAATGACATAAATATTGCTCAGGGTAACTCAGCACTTCATCGAATTTCACTTCATCAAATGTATCATTTTATCGAATTTTGTTTCATCGAACGCTATTTCCTGCTGAAATTATTATGTTTTCAGGGTATCATAAACATTAATTATGTAGGTTAGGTTAGGTTGGGTACGTATCATAATATATAAAGTTCAAAACATATAATTTTTTTTATGTTAAGGAGAAGGCACACGCGGACTTAGGTCGCCTGATGGTAAGTGGAATCTACCGATCTATCTAATCTAGTGGTATAATCCTAAGACCTCAAATGCGTTGCCAACCCTGAGGACAAAGATGGAATGCCTCTATGCTAGTGATTTCACCGGTTGTCTTATCCCCACACCGGAACACAACAATGCGAACACTGTTGCATAATGGGTCATAATACATAATGATCATTAAAAAATATGGTTTTTTATCAGAAACCGTAAAGTTTTCAGGATTGTTATAAAACAAACCTAACCTTACCTAGTGGGTTCAACATAAAACCTTTTAAGAAATCCTGAAAAGTTGACGGTTTCAGATATAAAATCATTATATATTATGATCCATTATGTATTATGAACTTTATACATTACGCTACGATCCCGGTTAGGTTAGATGTTTAGTTTTCGATGAAATGAAATTCGATGAAATGATGGACACACATTATCAACATTACGCCAAATAAAATATGAAGCAAATAAATATTATGATTGTGATTATGAAAATAACTATTATTATTTCTCAACATCTACATCAATACCCATTCAATAACGTCACAACTCAAAATGAAACTTTTAGTTTTAATTATAAGAGGTGTTGCCTCTTAAGTCGGCGGGTAGGGCAAATCTTTCCATACTAATTGTTTGCAAGTTTTTTTTCGTTTAGTGGCTCAAAATCAATATTAAAAACAAGATTTGTCTCACCTGTGGCCAATAGTTAAGAACTTGTATGCATATAAGTTATGTTTTTATATGAGAGGTCTAAAGCAGTCCTGACGGCGTTTTTGCGGGTATGGGCTTAGCCAGAAAATTAGGCCTCAAAAACGTTAACTTTCGGTGTGTCCACAGGAATTACGGTAACCTAAATCTGTGTAAGACCCATATATTAAATATCTCTTTAATTAGAGCCTTAGAGCTTGATGCACCAAAAATAATGATAACTCGAAAAACAAATTGTAATGATTGTGATTGTGACTGCACAAAGTTAGTATAGAAAATCGTTATACCCTTGGTCTTTAGTTTTGCCATTACTATGGGTAAACATTTAAAAAATTACACGGCTTTGTTCGTTATGTTAAACCTGACACATCACTAATTTAGAACAAAATGGCCGCAGAAAATGTCACGTTTGCTTGTGCGAATTTATCGACATAATCTATCTGTGTATGCATACAAGCAATTATAAATCCAACAGATTTAGTTACAATTATATCACAAAGTACGTTAACGTTACGTGTCCACGAGTTGCGCTTGCGTCGAGGAACGCTCCGTGCCCTTTCTCCTTTCTCAATAGTAAATTTTATACTTTCTCATGAGTCCATGTGAAAATATACTTTATGAGTTTCTAGCTTTTGACGCCGACGTTTTGTATCGCACAAATAATTCCTCCTGGTACAAAAGACCTTTCTAATTTATTTTTATTGTAATTGTAACTTTTTTTACGGTTCGTTTCCTTATCTACGTTCACAAGGGAAACAAATAGCAAGAACATTAGTGAATTAGACGGTAACACATCATTCAATCGAATTTCACTTCATCGATTGTATCGTTTCATCGAATTCAATATCATCGAACGCTATTTTCTGCTAAATACATGATCTCAAACGAAACTCTGAACCATTGCAAGGCACTTTTAAATATTAATTATGTAGATTAGGTCAGCTTAGACTACTAAAAAAAAGTTACCTTATGTCATGCGGCAAGAAATTTCTTTCGATGAAATAAAAAATCTGCGTCATCGACGTTCCTTGAAATAATAGGAACCCGAATTAGAGACCTTGTAGAAAAGAACGCAATGACATGAGACATGAGAATTTTTTTTTCAAACAACACAAATATCTTACCATAATTGTCTCTAAACGCCTACACATGATTACTCATATCTATACAATATGTCTTAGTGACTCATAGACAACGTACAACCTAAAGGACTTAAAATTAGGAGGAAATATTCCTTGGATACTCAAAGAATTATTTTGAAAATCAACTATCTAATCACTAAGTCTAAGTCTAGATCATTACATGTTTGAACTAAACCACTTTGTAATGGATGTGGTCAGAAAGCTATTTGTCAGACGACGTCATAAATTTCAAGGCACGAGGTTGGCTGTTGGCTCGTCGTGCGACATATTTACGAGCTCAAGGTTATAGTTATAAATGTTTATTTTGGGAGTGTTTGCTCAAGATTTATTGGTTGAGTCAAATCTGAAAAATGCCTTAAATCAGTTTATTAAAAGTGTGCTTTAACGATGGAGTTAAGAGGACTGTGAAGCAAATAAGTTTCATACAAAATGCGATAACGTTTTTACTCCCCTTAAACGTTATCCGATTTAGATGATTTTAAAATATGTTGTAGATACGAGTATTATGAATAACTAGGTCTGTACGTTTTCCTTTCCAAGAAAAATAATATAGAAATTAAAAAAAATAAGAAATCAAAAGCAGAAACCTAGTTTGTCATAATATCTACAACATAAATATTCAATTATTAAATTAAAATTAAATTAATATTTAAGGGTGGCTCCCATACAACAAACGTGATTTTTATACCGTTTTGGCTCGATCTTAATACAGACACCGTGGTTATAAAAATAATGGTACCGAACCCCTCAATTCCTCACTGATCCCCTCATCAGATTCAAATTTGGTGACAATGAGACCACCTCGGAAGTATACTCTATCAAACCAAAAAAAATATTTAAAATCGGTCCACAATTGACGGAGTAATCGGTGAAAATACATTTAAAAAAACGGCCAAGTGCGAGTCGGACGCGCCCATGAAGGGTTCCGTAGCAGCAAGTAACATAATATAAAAGTTCGTTGTAGCTTTGATCAATGTTTTTATAAGGTATTAAAAAAAACTACTTACTAGATCTCGTTCAAACCAATTTTTGTTGGAAGTTTGCATGGTAATGTACATCATATATTTTTTTTAGTTCTATCATTCTCTTATTTTAGAAGTTACAGGGGGGACACACATTTCAACACTTTGGAAGTGTCTCTCGCGCAAACTGTTCAGTTTAGAAAAAAATGATGTTAGTAACCTCAATATCATTTTTGAAGACCTATCCACAGATACCACACACGTAAGGGTTTGATAAAAAAAAAATTTAGTTTCAGTTCTAAGTATGGGGAACCCCTAAAATGTATGTTTTTTTTTTCTTGTGTGAAAATCTTAATGCGGTTCACAGAATACATCTACTTACCAAGTTTCAACATTGTAGTTCTTATAGTTTCGGAAAAAAGTGACTGACATACGGACGGACAGACAGACATGACGAATCTATAAGGGTTCCGTTTTTTGCCATTTGGCTACGGAACCCTAAATAAGGGTAATGGAACGTATAACCTCCTCCTTTTTTGAGGTCGTTTAAATATCGTGGAAACCGGATTAAATTTAGGGGGAAGAAAAGTTATCGCCCGAAGCTAAATTTGTATAGATTATTTTTGACAGCTACGCGATTTAATCATCGCTTTACAATCCTCTTAAGTAAGTCTACCACCATCTTACCCTTTAAGATTAAGGCTTTGAGGCAAACCTAAGATTGTGAATGCCAATTATGGGTAGCAAGATGGAATGCCTGTAAGCTAGTTTGCTAGTTAATCTACCGTTTACCCCCCCTACTTTCATAATGGAACACAGCTAAGCATAATGGTAGTGGTCTGGACAAACGCTAAGTTTGAGCTTAATACCCAAAAAAACATTTATTTATCAACTTAACTGCCTAGCTCGCAAAAGAATGCAGGGCCTCTATTCTACTGTGTTATAAGGATATCGCGTTTGACGTGTTTTAGAATCGCTTATGTCTTGGCCGCCATTAATGTAAACATAAATAAATCACAGGACATTGTCACACAAATTGACCTAGTCTAACTAAGCTCTAGGCTTGTACTATGGGTACTAGACAACGATAAACTTACTTATATATTGATATATATACTTAAATACATAGAAAACATCCAAGGCTCAGGAACAAATACTCGTGCTCAACACACAAACATCTGCCCTTACCGGGATTTGAACCCAGCACCCCTAGCTTCGAAGGCAGGGTCACTACCAACCAGGCTAGCGTGTCGTCACATGACATGAGAGTTACCGAAACGTTGACAATACGAAACACTTCAAAAGCGATATTGTTTTTACCGTGTAGAATCTCGACCCAGAACAATAATTTGAAATTCTTTTCCTTTGTTCTTTATGGATGCTGTCATTAATAGAACACCTGTCATTTTACGACGATATCCCAGGGCTGGAATTCTACACGGTAATAACGATATCGTTTTTGACGTGTTTTCGTATTGTCAACGATTTCATAACTCTTATGTCATTTACAATAATGGCGACTGTGACATAAACGATTCTAAAACACGTCAAACACTTAGCTTGTTATTGCCGTGTTTATCGCGTGACTAAACGTGGATAGAACATCCGTTACTTTCGGAAAAGTACAGTGCGAGAGTGACGGATGCTTTATCCCTCGCGATAAACGCGACCATAATACTGCTCTCCTAAGCAAAAACGCAGTATCTCAGATTTAATGGCCAAAGCAGATTCAATCCTAAACCATTAGTAATAAGGTTAAATTTGCTACAGAAGTTTTGTCTCAGGTAGTGCATTTTATGTTAGCAGGGCAGAATACGGGTCCTGGATTGTCGATTGGTTAATAAGAAAAGAATTTACTTCTAACTTCTACAACTACACTTCCTCATACGCCGCGGAATAATTTTATGAATCAATTAATTCATTTACTCAGAAAAAACATCCACTACATATCCATGGGTATGAGTTGTTATTGTTTTAATAACAAGCCATTGTTTAAGGTTATTAAAAACCTTTGAAAAACAAGGAAATACCTACAGCACGGTTCTGGTATCTTTCCTCTAATAGATTCTAATCGCAGGAAACTTAGCTCAATAAGTGGTTTGTTCAATAGTATAAATAAAGATATGACTTAACACATACGTAGTGTGTGCAGTAGTGTTTTGTTAGCAGCTTCCTTCCGCAAGTAATTTAAATAATCGGTGTACTTTTGGAATATTTTTTGGGTAAAGTTCAAAAAGTTGAGCATGCTAACTCACAATATAATTGGGTCATTCACACTCTTAAAAACAAAAGTTGTCTCTCCTGTGGTCAATAGTGAAGATCTTGTGTACATATAAGTTATGTTTTTAAATTACAGGTCTAAAGCAGTCCTGACGGCGTTTTTGCGGGAATGGGCTTAGCCAGAAAATTAGGCCTTGAACATGTTAACTTTCGTTGTGTCCACAGGAAAGGCGGTAACCTAAATCTGTGTATCACTAAATATCCATAAAACTTTTCCGCTGTACGACCGAATTATATTAGTAAGGACTCTTTTCGTCACACAGTGGAACTTGTTCGCTATGGTCCAACTTCTTTTTCCTCACCGTTTTTCGTAATGGACATCAACACTTCTAAACCTTGTTTTACTGGGATCAGTATCGTAAGATGGGGAGAATAGAAATACAATCTAAAATAAGTCATAACTTGTTACTAATAAGAACAGGTTTTCAATTGACAAGTCTATTGGATAGTTATTATTATTTAGGCTGAATTTCTATTCATCCCATTTTACGCTAGTAGATTGTTAAGCAAGGGATGAAAGTAGTCAATTGCATCCGAGATATTTATTTGTTCGACGGCGATGGTGTCATTGATACGGTCAACCAAGTTAAACTTTTTATTTGGAATAACGGGATATAATACAAAAATATTCCATGCTAGTGTCAGAAATTAACTTTGCTTTCATTATTTTCATGCAAAAATAATGAGTGTCTTTAATGGTAACTCATCATTTTATTGAATTCCACTTCATCGAATGTATCATTTGTCGAATTTAATTTTATCGAACCCTGTTTTTTGCTGAAACCATAGGGTATCTTAAACATTAAAACAATTACGTAGGTTAGGTAAGGTTAGAAGTTTAAGATACCCTAAAAACATTAAGGTATCTTAAAGTATGTGTGAGTGAGGCTCGATGCCTCACGTGAGTTCGATGGAGGGGTTCGATTTGTTTTAATTTATTTTTATTAGTCGTACACTGAATATTTGTATGAAATATTGTTTAAATTAAACTTTATTAGGCAGAATATACATACATAACGTCACGCCTTTATTCCCAGAGTGGGGTAGGCAGAGCAACAGAATACCAACAACTCTAAACTTGTTGATAACTCTGTAACCACATTTTGCATAGTCAGGCTAAGATGTTTACCAGTGAATTAGTGACAGGTTGCAAGCCCATCGCCTAACAGTACTACAAGCCCTTATTCCCTTAGTCGCCTCTTACGACATCAACGGGAAGACATGGAGTGGCACTATTCTAACCCGGCAACCACACGGAATATAGGGTTCAATTAAATGAAATTCGATGAAATGATACATTCTATGAAATGTGTTTCGGTTAAAATAATAGACATCCTTCTTTAATGTTACTGTGTTACTTTCCTGACAGGAGAAATTAAAAATCTATAGTTCTGTGGTCTGTTTTGACGCGCTAGTATAATGGGTCAAATGATTTTCGGTTACATATTAAAATATATTTTACACAGACAAAGTGTTAATCATGGACAAAAAGGACATCGCTTAAATTAGTCAAAATAACGTTAATAATAAACTTATCACCTATTAAGATACTAATAGTAAATAATTTCCTTGGCAGTTACAATGTTTGTATGAAAGACAATAGCGGGAAGAGATCAATTAGGAACGTCAGGGTGCGCGTACGCCGCGAGTTCAAGGCCGCGTTACGTAACTCGGTTTACGAATGTGTGGACCGTAATGGCTCGCGTGGCGGTTAGCGCATTAGGTCAAAAGGTCCGGACATATTTATGAAATGTTTTTTTTTCATTTGATAATACGTTTTGAAATTATTCGTTGTTTATTCGATTTACAACCTTTAAAAAGTTATAAATTACGAGTACCTACTTATATATTATGTAAATTGTTTAATATAAAAAATTGTATGTATCATTTTATGTCAAAACAATTGAAACGCTTTTGATAAAATTTAATAAGTCAGTTTGAGCGTCTAGGCAGGATTTAGATAATGGGGTAATTTGAATCACCGACACTAATTTCATCGAAAGTGTCGTTTCACCGAATTTAATTTCATCGATAGCTAATTTCTCCTGAAACCTTATTGTTTTTAGGTTATCTTAAGCATGGGTTACGTAGGTTAGGTTAGGTTAGAAATTCCTGTCAATGAAATTGAAATTCGGCGAAGTTAAATATGTCATGATATGATATGAAGTTGAGATTAAGAAATGCTATGAAACGAGTTGTGCATGGACAGAACTTATAAATGCTGGATTGCATTTATATAAACTAGTATGAATGAGCGAGTCATGAATGCCTTTACAATAATGACAGATATATTCTTTAGGGTTACATACATACATAACATCACGCCTTCATTCCCAGAGTGGGGTAGGCAGCTACAGAAATACCAACAACTCTAAAAATCCTGTAACCACATAAAGGGTTAAACATCCCAAAAAATGCCAGCCCCGTTACTATCGATTGCATCGATCGGAAATCGATAGGCCATCGATCGACTGGTCAATCATGTCACAACCGTTGGCGATGTGCCACACATAACTTGTGACGATGTTCTTTGTTGTGGCGATCTTTATTTCTCAACATTTCTCCCGTAACTAATGGAGTTTAAAGAGAAGTTACGTGTGCTATACGCGTGGTCACGCAATATTTATCATTTAACTTTGCTATAAGGCTGTGAACTCAGTGATAGCGGAGAGTGCAGTAGCGTAATCAGGGTGGCAATAACGGCAATAAACAAACAGTTTTTAAATTAGGAATACTCTGAAATGTTTTGAATTTGGATTTTACGGCATCATATGACGACACGCTGGCCTAGTTGGGAGTGACCCTGCCTTTGAAGCTAGGGGCCCTGGGTTCAAATCCCGGTAAGAGCAGATAATTGTGTGATGAGCACGAGTATTTGTTCCTGAGTTTTGGATGTTTTCTATAAATATTTAAGTATATATTTCTCTACATAAGTATGTTTATCGTTGTCTAGTACCCATAGTACAAGCCTAGAGCTTAGTTTGGGACTAGGTCCATTTGTGTGACATTGTCCTGTGATATTATTATTTGTGATATTATATCTTGGCATATAATTGATAAGAAAACACACAATAGTCATTGAATAACGCTGTTATACAGTCCTATTTTTGTCGCACGTTAAACTAGCTTAAGAGAATAATTAAACATAATCTATCATCACATAAATAACAATATAAAAAAGAGTTTCCACTAAAATCTTGTCATGATTTGAATACGCAACGCCAGTTAATTATATTGTTTAAGGGTCATTAGTAGCTTTTTCTGCGTCACAGAGCAATACAACGTCGCCTCTATCCGCTTTCCGCTCCCGCTCTGTTCTAACTTCCGCTATCATCAAAACCACACCCTTAAACATGACATGGCTCACTACCGGCACAAAGCCTAATTGTACCCTGTCAACACATCACGGCTCTCAAAGAGGTTAGAATCACACATTGGGTAATAGAATGAGCGCATTACCTCGGCCATGTTGAAATTGTTCAAGAAAGAGTAACAATTCTCGAGCCCGCAACCCATCTGTAGAATTTATAAATTGTTTAAAGCCGATGGTGTGCATGACGAGAAGTTTTAGCTATTTTAATTACATTACTGAGTTTAGTGACAGTTGACGCGGCGGTTTTCTCAAAAACGTTCATCATCACATAAAGAACGAAAAGACTCAATAAAGCTATCCCTTTTTATCCGTGTGTGGGCGTGACATCATATGACTGTGTCCTCTTAAAAGACTGTGAAAAAAAAAACATACATAATAGAAACAAATTGAAAAAAAGGAAACGTACAACCCTAGTTTTTCATGAAATTTAGGGAGTAAGAAACGTTATCACCCGAACTAAATTTGTTTGGATTATTTTTGACAGAGAGCTTCGCGATTTAAGCATCGCTTCACAATCCTCTTGAGTAGGTTTAAAAAAATATGAAAGGCAAGGTTATGGCAAAATACGGAATTATTATAAAAAAACGCAATCCTTAAGGCTATGACCAGCTGGGCGTTAGAATACTTTTGACTTACATAAATGGTAATTTTATTTAAACGTTTCTATGTTAATAATGTTGCCAACCAGGTCTAAATAACCGTTTACATATAATACTGTTATTAATAAATTCCATTTCTGTTTATATTCGAAGGTGAAACGTAATAAGAATCTTTAACCATAAAGACGCCATAACAAACAATATACCAGTTAACCCTTTCCATTATTGCATCAACTTGCATAAACGGAACCCGTTTACCAAAGCTAATGCAGATACCATTAATCCACAAGATACCAGTTCTATGTTTGTCACGGTCGCTGTATCACGCTGCATCTACTCCAAGGTCAACTAGCCATTTGTTATGCCGCTTCTGTCAATTTTTATGCAACATCAGTTTTGTTGCAAAATTTTGGATGGTATGAGAAAAGTTGGTCAATGGTTGTCATGGGTCTTGTCGAATGTAATGCAACTAAACAATAAGCAAAACACTTCCAGGAATTCATAAAATTCCAAGCAGTGCTACAATCTATGCACTTTAGGATGGTGCCTGTGACCGCTCATTTTAACACGGATTACACTTGTTTCTTAATCTTTTCATAGTTTCGAGTTTGGTAAAAACCTGCGACGCTATTCAGGAATGAAAATAAATAATCGCCTAATTTTTAATACATCGCTTGTGAGTACAGTAAGTGATTGAAATTATTAAGTATCTACGGCTGTCAAATGCACCATCCTACAGTGCACAGATTATAGTTTAAATTTAACCTTGTCTTGTGATTATATTTATTTTTCTAATCAAACCGTGTTAGTTGAAATCAATAATTAAATTTTGGTTTCAAAAGGTTTCATTTTGGAAATAAAATAAAATATCAGGGGACAATCTCACACATATTGACCTAGTCCCAAACTAAGCTCTAGGCTTGTGCTATGGGTTCTACACAACGATAAAAATACACTAGTGAAATAAATACTTAAATACATACAAAACATCCAAGACTCATAAACAAATTCGCACGTTAAATCCAACAGTGACACTAAATGACAGATATATATATTTTAATAGTGACATTATTGCGTTTAAAAAGAATTAACTTTTGAATAAATTCCTGTTTTGCATAGTGTCACTATTGGATTAACTGTGCGATAATAGTCACGCTCATCACACAAATATCTGCCCTTACCGGGATTTGAACCCAGGACCGCTGGCTTCAGAGGCAGGGTCACTCACAACTAAGCCACCGTGTCGTCAAATAGGAAAAAATATTTGCGAAAGCGAATTAAATTTGGGCTTTATGACAGAGATGCAAAATATGATAAATCAACAATTGAATACCGTGTAATAAGCGAAAAATAAGCGAAATTGAAAAAAGATTATAACACTTTTGATAATTTTTGCAGTCAAAGAGTACTGTATTTGTGTGGTATTCAAAACATCAATTTTGATCATACAACCGAAACTTATTATTATCTAACAATAAGGTTCGGTTGTATGATCAAAACACCACCACCGCCACTTGACATGCATCCAACGCATTTAAAACTATTAACTACTTTCACGTGCAGTCAAATTGACAGATCCATCAATCCACTGACCAAATTGCGAAGCAATAACTAATAAGATATAAAAAGCACGTATGCGTTGTGGTGTTATTCTTTACCTTATACAAAGCTAACAAAAAGAAAATTAAAAAAGCCCGACTATGCCGACAGAATGAAAAGTTGAAACTTGATATTTAGTGGAACTGTTTGATAACCCCGTGTGGTTGCCGGGTTAGAATAGAGCCACTCCATGTCATCCCGTGGATGTCGTCTGAGGCGACTATGGGAATAAAGGCTTGTAGTACTGTTAGGCGATGGGCTTGCAACCTGTCACTAATTCATTAGTAAATTTCTTGGCCTGATTATGCAAAATATGGTTACAGAATTATTATTTATTATAGACAAGTATTTTTAGACTTGTTGGTATTTCTGTAGCTCTGCCTACCCCACTCTGGGAATGAAGGCGTGTTATTATGTATGTATATCTTTGATGTCTTCCACATGAAAAGCACTTCTGCAGTATTAGAATTTAAGTACCGAAGGTAAAACCTGCTTTCAAGATATACTATAGTAAAGACCAATACAACAAAAGCCTGCGCTTCAAAATCCGTCAAGCTGATAAGCCTACAGGAGGTCACAAAGAAACAGACGCGGATACTTGAGGAATCACATCTTACACAAATTGGTCTAGATTAGATTGGAATTGGGATTTGTAGTGGTGGTAAGACCCTGTGCAGGATCCGTCTGGATCGCTACCATCATCTTATCCATTAACCTATCGCCAAGCAGCAATGTTTGCATAAGACAACTGGTGAAATTACTAGCATAGAGGCATTCCATCTTAGTCCTCAGGGTTGGAAATGCATTTGAGGTCTTAGGATTGCTGTCTTAGTTAAAATGTGTATGGTTTCAGATTCTACTTACCATCAGTGTGCCTTTTGCTTGCTTTAAGAAAAGACCTCAAGAAATTTAACTATTGGTACATTTTGTCTAAACCATAGACAAAATGTAATTACATACTCAGTTAAATACATAAAAACCACCCAAGATAGAGACACAAATATAAAGGAAATGGAAGCCTGAACTACTAGTTTCATAGGCAGGGTCACTACAATACTCGTATAGGCTGACCTCGTACATACCTACACCCGAAAACTAGTTCCCTCCTCAAGCAGTCAGGTATAAAGAGGCATTCGTCCACGTAATGTCGGCGACACGACATCACGAATCCACACCTCATGCCACTAGGCCAATTAATCTTCCTACAAATGCCAGCTAACAAATAATAAGTGTAGAGTGGTACTTAAAAATAAAATTAGCTTGTAGACTTAATTTAAAGGACATTATACAGGTTTTTCACTGTTGAAAAAGTGAAAAATACACGGTCTAAAACTTTAGTTTTCCACCTTAGTAAGGAGGGAGGGGAGGCCGAACCGCCTTCTTGAATAAACAAAATTACTTAATTTTTTGCATAACTTGGACCCCATACCTAAACGACATCGAAAACTGTCAATTTTCTACGTTTTGCTTAGCACAAACACCCACAGACTGGCTTATTATGCGTCGCGGTAGGCTGGCGTTGTTTAATGTTACTGCAGATAGTAACGTTAAACAATAACAGCCAGTATTTCCAATGCATCGCGCGTCCATCCCTCAGCGACCGCAACGTTTACGAAACACAGTGACACATTCTGCAACATCGGTCTTAGTTTTGGTCCCTAGAGTCCAAATGTCTGACGCAAGATCCTTTAGACCACACAACTGTTGTTCCTTACGTAAAACTGAGGAAACATTTTGATTCCATTCTAAGTTATGTCATAGTTATAATTCGGTTATTCGAGTGGTCATATTGATGCAATGCTTGCAGGAAGACGTACAAGATCTCAGACATTTTACACGTCATAGTGAATACATTAAGAAATGACTTTGTTTTTATGAAACTTCGTCATGGACATTACCTTATTAACCAACATTACGAATAATAGAAATAGAAGTGATTTAAATAGAAGAAGACGATATTGATTATTGGTTCGAAGGAAACCAGTTCGTCAAGCTGTTCTAAGTTGGCAATCATTCAGATGAGGGTGGTTCAGTCACCCTATCACAAGGAGTTCAGTACCTGCAAGGGTCTGCTCTAAACTGGCCTCACGGTCAAACAGTTAATCAGATTAATAAAATGAAAAGTAAACCAAAAATATTTCCTCGAACAAGATCGCTCTTAGCTTTTTGCTGCAGTGAAACCGCGGCGCTGATTTTCAGAGGGACCCAAGTCAGGGTTGACTTGAGAAATCAATGACGTATTGGCTTGATCGATCCAAAAGGTTCAATGTAAGGATAAATTGTACCACAACGATCCTACGAATCCAAGAGGCCCATCCGAATAAATAAGCCACCATTAGTCAACGTTTTTTAAATATTTGCAACTTGATTATGTATGTCAATTTCATTAACTTTACCGAAAACAGTTTTATCACAGTTAATAATCCTATAACATTTTTAAATAAAATTAACCTTATTCAAGACGTTGTAATTTTTTTAAACCAATTTAAACTCATTAGTGTCCTCGTTAGACTCAATACGTGTTTAAGTCACAGTGTAATATTTCGCAACTTTATCAAATTAACTAATAGGGTGCCTTTTATATTTCGTATTGTCTTCAAGTCTCTTTCCTATTATGTGACAAAAACTTTCTTTCTCTATATTCAAGTGTAAGGAAGGGCAAGGGCTAAATTTATTTGACAGATATGCCCTACTTGACGATTGTGTAACTGGCAGTAAATCTTATGCATGTTGTATGTTTTCACTTTATTTATTGTACTAAAGCAATTTCACAAAACAATATTAAAACTGCAGAAAAAAGTAGTTCAACAGCGTGTTTATCTGTTTGAGGGATCTCTGCCAGTTAACCTTTGGGTGAGTGAATAAAACTAAATGTAACAAACGAGAGGAAACAATAGGAAGGAATAACTTTTTCTAAAGCAACACAAAAAATATATAAATAAGCACTTAAATCTTATTTATTTATTTATTCAAGTCATGCCATCAGGTTACATATCCATCATTCATTTATAATATAGCCTGACAACATTATAAATTACATGTAAGCTTACAGGCGTGTACCTTTAAACAAAACCAACTGCATAACTTGTTTTCGGCTTTGAACCCATTAAGCAATTTTGCGTGTCATCTCCCAATTAGCATATAATGGCTAGTCACTGCAACGGAATTAGAACTCGTTACAAGGGTTAAGTAACGCTTTGCTAAGACTTAGGTCAGACAATGACACGGAGACGAGTAATTCCGAGTTTTGTAAGATCTCGTGGTGGTTTGGGATAATCATGGTAAGCTTACAAGCCTCATTCTTGGGACAGTTAGTGGTTTCTATTACGGGGTAGGTTAAATGCGCAATACATTTTCACTTCAGATGTTATGCATTTACTGGTGTTTAATTAATTAATTAATTTTGTACGATGACACCTTTAGCATTTTTATTAACAAAGGTATCTTTATACACTTTTCAACTCTTACAATGTGCCTAGGCTGCAACAATAGTCCAACTTTCTTTGTTTAATCCTAAATATATGACAACTTACTGCTTAATATTATGCCTGGGTCTATTAGTACTGTTTGGCGATGAGCTTGCAACCTATCACTAATACACAGGTAGACATCTCAGCCTACTTCTGCAAAATGTGGTTACAGAATTATCAACAAGTCTTTTTAGAGTTGTTAGAAATTCTATAGCTCTGCCTACCTCTGGGAATGAAGAAGTGACATTATGTATTTATGTATGGCTTAAAATCATTCTCCTAAAGTCTACATATCTATTAGCTATAGCCACTGTTGACTATCCTAAATTAATAAATAATATTTTCAAATAAGCATTTGTATTTCTGTAGCTCTGCCTACCCCACTCTGGGAATGAAGGCATGATGTTGTGTATGTATGTATAATAATAAAAATTGGAGTATTTTTGCATGATAGGACCATATTGTAGGAGTTTACAGTTCTGGATCTATTTACTATGCGAGTAGAAATATTCAGATTCCATGCTATATAAAAAAGTATTCAAAATTATTTTGAGAAATAGGCCGCAGGGCTTGGATACCTAAATTTACAAACCGTTATTATGTACTTGACGTAAAACTTTTTCATTTTGGTTCTGCTCGCATAAACCGCTTTTTTACCGGTTTTTGGAGGGACCTTTATAAAATTTATTTTAGAATTAACCGGTATCGAGGTAATAAAACCGGTTAATCCGGACGCAAGTCACGTACGATAAACAAGCGCCGCTTAATATTTTAACTAAATGCAATTTTTTGGGTTGTAGGCTAGCCTTGGAATACACCGGTAAATTAAGGTTAAAATAAAGTTCTTAAATCTTTCGCGTTCCTTAGAAAAGTTCGGAGCAAAACCGGAATAAAGCAGTTTTAACCGGTATTTTTTTAACCGGTTCCGAGCCCAGATAGGATATAAATATTATTTATTTTATTTTTTTACATGAATACGACTAAAAATAATATTCATTAAAAATTATTAATAAATAAACTATGTGGAAAAACAAATTGACCTAGTCCCAAACTATGCTCTAGAACTCGGAACAAAAATATTCGTGCGTATCACATATTATGAACCCTTACCTGGGATTGAACCCAACTAGGCTAACCTCGTAAATATTAAACGTGCTACTTTCATATAGAAACCCACTAACAACACTCAAACGTAAACCCATGTAATCTACACCGATCCTAACATTCTCAAACGTCCAAGCCACCGTTCAGGTGCTAATAATCTCAATAAACAGAATTTCAACACAACCTCAGGCCCTACGAATTAAACCAACGAATTGCATGTGTTTAATAGCCGCTGACATTATCTCTCGCGGAATCTAAGAGCTCTAAGTGGACAATTATCACCAATCCAACAAAAGATCGTACGTTACTGTAATCGTTTCATAATTATGTCCGGGATTTAACATCAGTTTCTATAAATTTAACGTACCTAAAGTAACTTAACTAAAGGTTTACATGCACTAAAAGCGGGTCAGATGTTATGCGGTCGCCACCTAAGAGGATTGTGAAGCGATGCTTGAATAGAGTAGCTGTTAAAAATAATCCATACAAATTTAGCTCCGGGCGATAACGTTTCTCACCCTCTAAATATAATCCGATTTTTACGATTTTTAAATATTTTGTAATTCCCAAGAAAACTATGTTTTTAGGGTTCCGTAGCCAAATGGCAAAAAACGGAACCCTTATAAGTTCGTCATGTCTGTCTGTCTATCCGTCCGTATGTCACAGTCACTTTTTTCCGAAACTATAAAAACTACACTGTTGAAACTTGGTAAGTAGATGTATTCTGTGAACCGCATTAAGATTTTCACACAAAAATAGAAAAAAAAAAAACAAATTTTGGAGGTTCCCCATACTTAGAACTGAAACTCAATTTTTTTTTTCATCAAACCCATACGTGTGGGGTATCTATGGATAGGTCTTCAAATATTATATTGAGGTTACTAACATCATTTTTTTATAAACTGAGCAGTTTGCACGAGAGACACTTCCAAAGTGTTGAAATGTGTCCCCCCCCTGTAACTTCTAAAATAAGAGAATGATAGAACTAAAAAATATATATGATGTACATTACCATGCAAACTTCCACCGGAAATTGGTTTGAACGAGATCTAGTAAGTAGATTTTTTTAATACGTCATAAAAACATTGATCAAAGCTACAACGAACTTTTTTATTATGTTACTTGCTGCTACGGAACCCTTCATGGGCGAGTCCGACTCGCACTAGGCCGCTTTTTTTTTAATTTGTTTCTTTCCAATACATCTTTTCTTGGAAACAAAAACGTACAGACGTAGTTCTTCATAATATCTACAAGATATTCAAAAATCGTAAAAAATCTTTAGAAGTTATTAGGTAGAATGTATAAAATGTACCGAATTAATATCGGTGAACACAACAGCCTGCTAACTCCATTTCAATAAGTAGATACAAAAAGAATTTAAATGATGCAGAATGCCTAGCCCAGTGTTGGGCAAAAACTAACTTGAATAAGAATAAGAATAAAACAGAAAAGTTATTCTCATTCAAATCGATTTGAATAAGAATAATTCTTGTACCTCGTTAGTTGAAATGGAATACTAGTGAATAAATCATGGTACTTTTATTTTAAATGAAGAATTATTATTCTAACTAACGTTTTATTCAACTAACATGTTATTTGGAATAAAATTAATTTCGTAGTACAATAAATATTACTTTTGGCACTTTCTTTCAATGTACTTACGTGTAAGTAAGTTTTATGACGTTTTTGTTGCTACCTTTGATACGATGGTGATGAAGTGAATCCCGGAATTCTTTCATGGCTAAATGAACCCTTCGCAATAATATATCTTAAGTTTAATATGTTTTGTTTGTTTATATGAGTCGATACATTTTGATGTCATTGGTTTGATAATGAATCCAGGAGATAGCGGAGGTTTTTATTGACGTTGTAGTATACCAGCGTATAGTTATACCATAAAGTATTAGTTAGTGGTGGTAGGACCCTGTGCAGGGTCCGTCCGGATCGCTACCACCATCTTATCCATTAACCACCCGCCAAGCAACAGTGTTCGCATTGTTGTGTTCCGGTGTGGGGATAAGACAACCGGTGAAATTACTAGCATAGAGGCATTCCATCTTAGTCCTCATGGTTGGCAACGCATTTGAGGTCTTGGGATTATAGTCTTGAGAATTCAAATGTCGATGGGTCTCAGATTCCACTTACCATCAGGTGGCCTGAGTGCTCGTGTGCCTTCTCCTTAACATAAAAAAAAAAAAAAAAAAAAAGCAGTAATAAGTCAATTATTATTATATTTGTTTACTCAAAATATATAAAGAGTCTAGCGAATGGTTATTGTAGCTTTTTAAATAATTGGGATGTGTGAGGGAGTTGAATGAAAATGAAAATTGTCAGAGTAATCACTTTACTGTAAATCAAGCATAATCGTACCTATTGTAGCATAGCGGGTATAAATTAGACCAGAGTACTAGAGTTGCTAACTGTACTGTACGTAAATATTACGTAAATTACATTTACCTACTGTATTCTTATTCAGATACTTTTATTCAAAATAAAAAATCATGAATAAATGTAATTGACTAAGAATAAGTTATTTTTATTTAATTTTCCCACGTACAAATTATTCCCGACGAAATTATTTAAATAAATTTCACAGGAATAAAATCGAAATGATTTTATTCTTACGAATCTTCATTCAAATAATGATTTTATTCTTGAGTGCCCAACACTGGCCTAGCCTAGCATTAAATATTCTCCTTGTTTTGTTTAAAGTCGTCTAAGCAATGTCTGGTAGCTAGAAAAACAAAAAAAAATGTCAGAAGGAAATACATTTTTGGCGATTCCTTGGCAGTTAAGTATAGTAGCACTTATATTGTTAAGTATTTTTATATAACACCAGCTGTTTCCCTCGATTCCGACTGCGTTGAAGTCGTTTATTAATCGCTATTTCCTCAGAAACCGTAACAAAAATCGGGGTAAAAAGTACCCTATGTCCTTCCCCGAAACTCAAACTATCTCTGTACCAAAATTCATCTAAATCGGTTCAGCGGTTAATCCGTAAAAGCGTAACAAACATACAGTTGAAAAAACGAAGTTTAAAACTCTGTACATGATACTATACCTTATTTTATTTCGAGCTATATGGACTTGTATCCTTATTCACTAGAGCCACAGATTTAAAATATTTTTTTATGACATTTATAGAACTTAGCACTTTAAAACACTAAGCGCCAGTAAGAGTTAACACAATTTAATACAATCTTAGTTATTCAATACCAAAGAAGGCGGCTAACTCCAATGTAGCAGTCGAAGCATTTTATACTCTATTGGTAACTACATTAAATTTTAAATGCTTATACTATTAATATGCAGTTAGCCACCTTCTTTGCTATCAACGGCAGTACAGCGTACAACCCGCGCTGCTCCTGGCCAGCATTTCGTGTGTAGCAACCTTTAGTACGGGTTTGCCGTGTCTTGATGTTTCTATGAAATGCCGGTCACGAATATCCTCAAGCTAAGTATAATACAACTACTTAACGTCATTTTAAAACATTTCGATGAAGTATATTAGTATAGGAATTGATTAGTTTCTAGAAAAGCCAAGGGCTTAACCCTTATTAGGTAGTGTTCTAGGAAACCTGATGTCCTGGTTATATCAGTCAGTGACAGCCTTCGCGCGTTGTTTGTTATTCCATATTTATTGGATGCAATGGTGTTAAATAATGTGATAATTTATAGACTATCCTTGATTTGTTCAAATAGTTTATTCAAGAGTTCTTGACGATATCCATCACATAATCATTATTCCTGAGCGATAATAAATTACATTATCATACCAAAATGTTTTAAAACATGGTTTTAACTTTCTAGAATAGTAACCCTTTAAACTTTTGCTAACCTGCTGCTGGTTTGGGTAACATACGTTAATTTGTTGATCATTATGACCATTGGTGTCTTTCTACTAAAATAATTATAATGATAGAGGTATTAAGGCTACAAGAGGGCTCTCTTATGGTACTCTATTGGATGGCATATTTTTTTTTGTAATAATAGTGTTACGAATAATCGCTTTTAGCCGAAATAATGATGTGCATAATCATCTTTACGCATATATTGTTACGCATAATATTAAAAAGCATAAATACAGTAAGCATAATTGTCATCAAGACTAACGACAAATAGCATAATTGCAAAAAGTCACAAAGTCATCATTACAAAATGGATAATCATACTAACCTAACCTAACGTAAAGTACCTAACGTGGCCTAATTTAACCTTAAGTATCTAATAATGATTAGCCCAAACAATAATATGCATAATGTGTATTAGTCAAATACAAATTAGTCCAAGTAAAATTATTCTAATAGCCTAATATGCTAAAAAAGGAGTATGCTAAAGTATTATTATGCGACAGTACAATTATGCCAATACAAATTATACGAAAACCATTATACGTCGGTTACATGAAGTGAATCTACTATGCCGCAAGACCCGCAAGAAACTCTGGCTGAATAACAACATTAACCATTCTTTAAAATATATTCTGCATTTATATAACTATTTATTTCCTGTATAATCAATTCATGTCAACTTAAACCCACAGCGCTTATTGCACTAGATGTTTTTTGGTGACATTAAAATTGATCACATTAATTAACTAATCAAATTCAAAAAAACTAGCTTCAGTTGATATTTACAGATCGCATTCATCAAAGACGAGAACTGGTTAAGTAACCAACTGAAGGTCGACCCTGTATCATATTAGGCTAAATATCCGATGACATTTGGCAATGCTATCAATATTATTTCAGATAAATATCATAAGAAATTCTATCTTTAGCTTTCGTAATAGTAAAGATGTTTCTTTGCTAATCCATACGAAGGGTGTTATTCGTTTAGCAATCAGAGCTTATAAATATTTTGAGTAGAGTTCTATCAACGCGTCAGTCAAACAAATGGATTTCAAATCCAAATCAAAAAAAAGTTTCTTAAGATTGCATAGATTATGTCATCTGGCTGTTCATACAGTTCCACGTGTATTTACCTTTTTACTTTTTATCATTGTAATTAGACTCAAAAGTTGATACGTCTCATTGTAAACTAGTCGACTATATCTACTTACATAGTTTGCACGTACATCTACACTAACATTATTAACAGGAATGATTTGTATTTTTGTATGTTTGTAATAAATAAACTCAAAAACTGCTGGACAGATTTGTAAAACTCTTTCACCATTAGAATGCTACATTATCACAGAGTAACATAGGTTATGTTTTATTTTTCTACGCGGTCGGAGTTGCAGGCACAGCTAGTTGTAGAGTCTGGCAAAAGAAAACTGTGAAACCTGCAGCTGTTAGCACTGACTGTACACTGAATAAACGGAGTTGATACTCCAACACTGATGTGAAAAGTTCAGGAAATCAAATAGTATCAACTCCGTTTATTCAGTGACCAGTCAGTGTAAATAGCTGCAGATTTTTGGAAATTGCCGCTGACTGCGGGTAGATTATTAGGTGATTTCGGCTTTTAGACAAGATTGCCTCCTTTTGTAAATGCATGATCAGATCAAAGGACGCCGCTGAGCGAGAGTGCGAAGATGCTTTTCCGCGCCGCAGAAGAAGGCTGGAAATATCGCGAAGGTACTACGCGCACCTGCTCCCTGCCCTGTACTCTGTCCTAGGGTTCTAATTCGATTGAGGATGCCTCCGACCAAGTGAGGCATCCGATAGACGTAAACACGGTCGAGTACTGCGAAGTGTTCTATGTAGTAGCGCCCTAACACAATGGAGACGACAACTCGTTGCTTTAAAAAACGGCGGTCTGAGTCTTCCACAGTAGATCGATTAAAAAAGAGATTACTTTTGGAGAATATATGATACTTTTGTACGTGTGACATGTTAAATTATAATTCGAAAATCTATCTAGAAAATTAGGAACGAGCAAAAGTGACATTAGTTGAGTTCACTACAGATCAAAAAGATAACATAGTAAGCCAGAAACTTTAAGTCTTATAAAAACACGATGAAATGAGTCACTATTGAAATAAATTATTTATAACGTCATAAAGTTTTAAATAGTCAAAACAAACGTTTTACGCAACAGCCATGGGAAGAATTTATGTCGAAACGGATTGGGCGTTGGACCCGCGTTTGAACGCAACTTGTGTTTAGAATTAGATGAAGCAACCCAAGCCAGCTGAGAGGTCTAGCCCCGATTTAAGATGCGTTAAGGGCAATGGTTTTAATAAGATACAAAATCAAATACTTTGTTACAAGCTTATGTTTCACTTGCTTCATTTGTCTGTGTGGCATTCCAGGGAATTCCAGGGCCCGTAGCCTTGATAGCCGTGGATAAAACATCCGTCACTCTTGCACTTGCAAACTGGTCAGAAAGCGACAGATGTTTTATTATCATAATATTTAGGCCCAAAATTCACTTGCAAATCAACTTTGAACTCCTTCCCGTTACCACAATTTGCTGAAAATTAGGATTCCCAAGTCTAATTATTTATCTATTAAAGTTAATCTAAAGGTATTGTTACATTATGGTATTCAGGAGCTGATCAAAGTTGGTAGGTGCCAACGGGATTTTCGCTGTACTACGGAAATATTAGGTTTGCAAGCAGATGGGATTTGTAAGCAGATGTTGACTGTCCAAAAAACCAAAGCCATATTTCGGAAAAAAAAAGGTGGTTACTCATTATAATACACTAGCTGCCAGCGATGGACCTGCTTGGGCTGCCAATTTCTTAAAGCAAACGAGCATACAGACCAGCTGACACGATTTGACCAATATAGACATTTACGATCTCAAGATTGAATTCCTAAGACTGCAAATGCGATTTTCACCCTAAGGACTAACAGTGGTGGTAGGGGTTCTCTGCCTTTTCGCCGACAAATCTTTGACAAATGCATCGCTTCGCAACATATTCATTTGCCAACCCGCTTTTTTTTCTGTAGTTACAATTATTTCAAGATTTTTGTAACACTAACCTAACCTACCCTATAGGGTTCTACACAATGGTCCTGAAACAAATCCAGAATTATTTACAGTTTCGGAAAAAGCGCGGGTTGTCAAATGTTATGTTTGGTAAATGAATCATTTGTGAAAGATTGGTTATGGAATGGTAGGATCCCGGTGGTAGGACCTTGCGCAAGGTCCATCCGGATCGCTACCACCATTAATTATAAAGAAGAAGAAACATCTACGTATATTGCATACAATAATTTTAACATCAGCTTCCCTTGAGTTGATTTATTCTACTACGTAAAACCATATTGCCTTTGAAATTTTATCGTATTTTCATTCATCATTGTTACAATAGCTTTTATTTACGTGATAGTAATGTCGGCCAAGTTAAAAAATACAATTGCATGTCATTAACAAATCAAATCAAATCAAAACGTTTATTGCGATCATGTTGTATACAAAAGGTCTTAAGTAAATAATAGTTCAACATGAACCCTGCAAGGGCACAGCAATCTTATAATGTGTAATAAAGTTATAAATATAATATCTTATATTCTAAATTTTATAATTATATTCTTATATTTTACATGCATGGCACAAATTATTAAAAACTAAATAAACTAAATTAAATAGTAATTCTAACTATTAAAAAACTCTTGAAGTGAGTAGTATGCTTTAAGTAATAAAAATTTTTTGAGATGTAATTTAAACTGGTTGGGGTTTTCTATATTTTTAATCGAGCTAGGAATATTATTATAAATTTTTATTGACATTGCGAATGGGCCAGAATGGATCATTTGTAGAGTTGAAAAGGGAGTTGCTAATCTATTTCTTGGTCGTAAATTTTGTGGGCGAGAATATTGAGGGAAGAGATACATATTATTTTTAACAAAAGTACTAACTTCTAATATATAAATAGACGTCAGGGTCAGTATTTCCTGTTGGACGAAATGTGATCTGCAGCTTTCCATTTGACCTATGTTGACTATTATCCTAATGCAGCGTTTTTGCAACCTAAACAAGTGTACAGCGTCTGAACTATTGCCCCACACGACTATCCCGTAGTGCAGCCAGGAGTGCGCGTACGCGTAGTAGGCGCAGGTGGCTGTTTTAATGTCTGTACATTTTTTAAGTTCATGTAGCGCGTATGTAAAACTACAGAGTTTTGATTTTATTTTATTTATATTATCTTTCCAATTTAGAGCGGAATCAATGTTTATGCCTAGAAGAGGAAAAGTGTTTACGCATTCTAATTGGGTGTTTTGAAAATGGTAATTTATATTTAAGGATGGCTTTTGGGTTGGTTTAAATTGGATTAGTTTAGTTTTGAGGAAATTTATTTGAAGGTTATGGTCCTGCAGCCAAGTAACTACGTTAGATAAGGCATTGTCTAATTGGTTATTAAGGTTAGACTCGTTTTTACAGGGTAATACTAGTGAAATGTCATCGGCAAAAAGAGAACACGGGCCATCTACAATTTTTGGTAAATCATTTACATAAATGAGAAAAAGGATACATCCTAGCACACTCCCCTGCGGAATCGAACGAACAACTTTAGTTATCTGTGATCGAACGAGTTGGATTTCGATAACAATAATGATAGTTCTACACAGAAGAAGAGAATTCTTGATTATTTGTATTATGTCATAGTAAATTATCAGTTTATAATGTACTAGCGAACCGCCCTCGCTTCGCTCCGGATTAAAGTATTGTACATATAACCTTCCTCTTCAATCACTCTATCTATTAAAAAAAAAAGACGTGTGGCACTCGGGGACTGCCGCGGTAAAGCTATTGCATAGCATTTTGTATCAACTTATGCAATTATAATTTTATTTATTTATTTTATTCATTCAGTATTTATTTTTCTTTGATATTAATTCAAGTTACACTTTTCTATACACCTATATACTTTCTAATAAACAGCTGCTTATGTATTCGTCCGATTTCGGAGCAGCTCGTCTCGATTCGTGCGAGTTTCGTAGAGTCGTACAATACGTCTAATCGCACACAACGCCGTGTCGAAGACTGCCGAACTGAAACGACGTTAGACGATGCACGGCCTTCAAGCCACACCTCCTTGCCCGTCGGAGTGGGGAGCGTGAGGTTTTTTCGTTACGGAATTTCTGGATTCGGTCCCCGCGCTCAAGGCCCGCGATAGAAGCTATGCAATAGCTTAAAAACCGCATCAAAATCCGTTGCGTAGTTTAAAGATTCAAGCATACATAGGGATATAGGGACAGAAAAAGCGACTTTGTTTTATACTATGTAGTGATATGCTCAGTTTATGCGACTTCCAGCTTTACATTTTATTTGCATCGTTTACGTACAAATCACGAATAATCCTACCATTTTGCAAACCCTTGAACAGATGCTAAAAGATAACACTTCATTTTATATGTTTACAAATCTGAATCGAAGTTAAACTGTTGAAACTCCACGTTTTATTATCTCATGAATATATTACACAATATAACTTACTAAGCCTCGTTTATAAAATAATTTAGGATGATATTTATTGAGACAGTGAATAAAACATTACCTACCTGTTATGTACTAATTCGCCTTAAAATTATGGGCGTACAGGCCTAATAGAACCAGAGTACGATAAATTCGCTTTAAAAATAAGTAAAAAAAGAATTTAATACCAAGTATTGAATTCAATCGCTCTGGCTGATTGACTGTTGGCAGGGCGGTGAATACCCGCTGTCAACTCGCGATAAAGTCGGACAAACACGGCCCTTAATCGGCAAATTTGATGCGGCCCGATTTAATAAAACAAGCGGTTTCCACATCTTACTAGTCGGTTTCGGATTTCTGTCGCGTCCGCTAACTTAATAGGCGTGAACGGTCGAGTTACGGTAGGGAGTACAGTTAAGAAATAAAACGTTTTACTCTGCATAATTTAAGGTACTTATTGTTGAATAATATTATAAGGATCGTGTCAAAACTCTCTCAAATTGTCTGGATATGGACAAAAGCGTCGATTTTAGATTTATATTTATTACTTGGATTTTACAGCTGTTTAAGTTTTTGTTCTGATCATATAATTTAGAAACTATAAACTCACTGTTCTGTCAGACAAATGTCTGCTCTACCCTGCCACGCTAATTTTGAATTCCGTTTTCTCCTTATAAAACAACACGGTAAAAAAGTTGGTTGAATATTCGACTGGACGATGTTAAGGACATTTTTAATTCTAAGGTTCTTTTTTATGCTAAAGAGGGCTAATTTAGGTCACCTGATGCGTCATAATTGAAAGACTATTTACTTATTTACCCGATTGTACTTTAAACGTCACTCTAATGGGTACGTATCATAATATATAAAGTTCAAAACACATAATGTGTCATAATACATAATGGTCGTAATATATAATTTAGAAACCATAAAGTTTTCAGGATTGTTATAAAACAAACTTAACCTAAATGGGTTCTATGCAATGATCTTTTAGAAAATTCTGAAAAGTTTACGGTTTCAGACATAAAACCATAATATTATGAACATTATGTATTATGACCCATTATAAATTTTTAACTATATACATTACTAGCGACCCACCCTCTCTTCGCTCCGGATTAAAGTATTATACATATAAACCTTCCTCTTCAATCACTCTATCTATTAAAAACCGCATCAAAATCCGTTGCGTAGTTTTAAAGATTTAAGCAAAAATAGGGATATAGGGACAGAAAAAGCGACTTTGTTTTATACTACTCGTATGTTAGTGATGATACGATCCCCACTCCAATATTATAACAACAACTTCCTTTCAAATATAACATTTTAAACACTTAAGATTATATATTTGTATCTTTATTTTATCTTCCTCTAACGCACTTTTTTGCTTTCACTGATAAATGGCTTGTGCAGGAGTTAATATTTTTTTAAATCAATTTCAACATTCAATTCAACCAAGCCCTGCAAATTTAAGCAACCGATTACATAACAGAAGCTGAGTTATCTCCAGCAAATCTACCATAAATAGTAAATGTTATTGATGTTCCGAAAACCGGTTAAATTATACTGTGTCCACCCACTGCACCGTCTGAAGGTCTAGATTCCGAAGCCAAGGGAAATGGTGTCAGCTTTATAACGTCAGTGTACCGGCGGTAGTCACTGCAAGACCACCTTACTCATCGTATACATTATCTTAAAACGGGTATTAAATAAATGCAATAAAAACTTTATATCCAAAACAGTACACTAATTTTTAAATCATGGTAGCGTTAATTTGGGCATGGAGTATATTTTTTAATTAAGAGCAATTATTTACAATTACGGTAACATAATTTACAGCACAAGGGTAAAATGCACCCAGTCTTTTTATTACACGTTTTTAGTTTTTATAGTCAATTAAATCTGTTTTTTTTAATGACGAGTTTTACAATCAATGTATTATTTTGTTATGAGTGTAGGCGCAATCGTCAAATTATCTTGTAACCTTGTCGTATTAACTAATAGGGTGCCTTTATATTTGGTAATATTTTTTGTGTAAACCTGGAGAGTCGGGTGGTCAGAAGAAAATATTTCTTGGGTACTCTTGGGATGCAGTAAGAAATGAAGAAATAAATATAAAAAAGAAATTAATACATTATTTGTGACAAACAACATTGAAGAGGAATACGCAAAAAAAAATGTAGTCACAAAAAAGTAGTGGGAAAGTAATTGGAAGCATACGGACATGCGGGCGTCCTCTATTATTAATTATATAGGTACTGCAAGGTGGAAAGGTCTTTTGATTGCAGCACTAGATAGTAAATATTGAAAATTTCTACTATAAGATCTATGCCTTTGATGAGGGATAACCAAAATCATCATCATTATCATCTTCCTGCTCTTATCCCACACTAAATGGGGTCACTACAACATGTTTTTTTTCTTCCACTCTCCTCTATCCGCAGTTAACTCTGCACTCACATGCCTTTCACACACATGTCATGCTTCAAACGATCCATCCAAACCTTTTTCGGTCTTCATCTACACTATTTTCATCCACATTCATACTTATCACTTCTATTTGTTCTGTTGTGTTAACATCGATCATCATCATCATCATTACGTACTAAAGAGGTTTGTACTCAAAGAACTTTCTAAGGGAGATTACCAATCATTTGTCCTATTGCATCGCGAGTCCGAATTATCAATTGTTCTAAACTGGTTTTCAGCTGAGTCAGAAAACTTTATAAGTTTAAAAAAAACTAGCGTTAGGTTTGGAAAGTGTTTTATCATATTCATAATCAAAACCTGGATTTAAGGGGGCAGAAATGTACTTGTGCTAGTGATTCGTCATATCGATATTATGATGAATCACTAGCATAACATTAGTACAAAGTTTACTGACATCAATAAAAAGCGATTTTTTATCATCATTATCATAACTAATGGCCAAGTTTAAATACCTTTTAATTATGTGCAACACCTCTTTTATTTATACTTATCGCAACTATAAACAACAGGTATCTGACATTGACTCTGGACTCGAGTCATATTGAATAATAATTAATTCAGTACAACAATATTCTTTAGCATTCCGACGAATTCTCAATTCTATTGAGTTCGTCGACTAGCACTGGTACATTTCTGCCCCCGACAAACCAGGGTTTGATCATTACTCTAAAACGTTTTAAAATTTAGGCGGAAACGGCTTAAAGATAAACGATAATCCAGACTAAGGATGCATGAGGAGAGGTGCAAACAACTAAGATTCTCAATATAGAACTTTCTAGATCTCAGTAAATAGGATACGCTGAGTTTCCATATTAGCAAAATAAACTAAAATAACGGAACAAGCGCTAGCGCATAATGTAAAGAGAAATGCGACCGTACCTTATTTAGAACTAGGAAGCACTTCTATGGAGACAGATGTAAGGCATTGATACTTTCTGAATGAAGAAGATTAATGTTAATTACTTGAACTTTAAGGTAATTGTATTATTTTTTAAATACAGATAGATTGATCCTCTTTTGATCAAGTTTAGGAACTTTGATGCCACGGAATGAAAAATAAACACAAGGAATGATATATAGGCAAAATTTATTCTCCCTCTTTTTTATGGCGGAAGTTATGGAGTTTTTAATCCACGATTAAGCATTTTACATTAGCGCAATCGTTAAACGATAATTAAGATGGCAGATTACGAAGTCGTGGATCGAAAAGACATGAAAAAGAATAACATTTAATATTTACTTACATTGTATGTATGTTCGGGTGAAATCTTACAAGGAAAATTTGGACCACTTGATTGAACTGAAATTTGGTATACATAACCTCGATGAAAATACAATAATATGGCACCATCGAGCTAGTTGGATGATTGATTTGGAAGGTGGCAACAGGAACTCCGTTGTACTTATTGTAACATAAGCAGATTATGACTCAGTATGTGAAAAATTACAGTCTGACAAAAGTTGTAAAGTTTTTGACGAAAATTTATCAAGATCAGAGAAACATCTTTCTGCACATAATATGAGTAGATACCGTACATCTATTATGAATATTACAAACACATACATAACATCACGCCTTCATTCCCCGAGTGGAGTAGGCAAAGCTACCGAAATACCAATAACTCTTATAATCCTGTAACCACATTTTGCACAATCAGGCCAAACAATAATAATAATGTTTTAAAACTTTATTTTCCTCTCTAATTTACTTGATTAAGCCAAAGCAAGTGCTACTAAACAATTTGATCTCATTACATCGTATACGGTGGATCCAGGAAAGAATGTCTAGTTAACATGCTTCTCATGTTCCACTTAACATCGAAGTTCAAACACATCCGACGTTCACTAATAAGTCGTAACTCTATAAAAGGGGAATTGCATCTCCGCTTTAGTACTATAAAGAACTCGGTGTAAGAAAATCTAGGGTACCTATTTAATTAATTGTGCGTAGTACGAGCAAAGCAAGTTAATATTACAAATTTGAAAAAAAATTAGTTAGGATATTTAAAGGAAGGAATAGGTACGAAGACGTTCTCAAGCATTATTAGGTCATTATTTTTTGTTCCTATAACAAAGAACAAACTAAGTAATCCGTAAAGAGAAAATAATGAAAAAAAATTAACGTTATCTCTAAAAGTTTAAATAATAATATAATAATATCCTTTTTAGTAGGTGCATCAATTAAATATGGTAATTAAAATATCCATAGATCTATCAAATTTTATAGAGAACTTAAAGACATATTTTTTTTTAATGTTTTATAAATTAAACAATTTTTAAAATTGTTAACCTCTGAATATTTAGCCCCGTGTGGTTGCCGGGTTAGAATAGTGCCACTCCATGTCTTCCCGTGGATGTCGTAAGAGGCGACTAAGGGAATAAGGGCTTGCAGTACTATTAGGCGATGGGCTTAATGCAACCTGTCACTAATACACTAGTAAACTTCGCGGCCTGATTGAGCAAAACGTGGTTATAGAATTATAAACAAGTCTTTTTAGATTTGGCTGTATTTCTATAGCTCTGCCTAACCCACTCTGGAAATGAAGGCGTGATGTGATGTATGTATGTAACTTCTGAATACCTTCGTATGTTATAAACTTAAGTAAATGTTGTTAAATCTAGTTAGCCCTCTTAAGTTTTATGTTTCTAACCCCTTGCAGGGTGTAATTTGTTTGTAATGTGATATCGTCGGTGAAACTGCAGTACTGCGTAACTAACAAATTGAATGAGTTGCAAAATACACTTTAACAAGTAAGTCAGTAAGGCACATTTTTCAACATATTAAATTTGTTAGTTACGCGGTATTGCAGTTTCACCGACGATATGCAATAAATAATTTGAATTTGAATTAATACTCGTAATTGATAATTTGTATCCACTAAAAACAGTAAAAGGTCCGTGATCAAGAAAATATTCGTACACAAAGCCAAACAAATGCAAGTTCATACGAAACATAAGTCTATTAAAGTTTTAATGGCTAATTATAGAGTAATTTAAAAGCGTAATAATATGTTTGACTTTCCTAGGGTCAAACTCACGACCCGCTCTCGTCTCACCGTCTGTCATTACATTACACCCATTACAATGATCGTTTGTGAAATACCGGAACAATATTAAAAAGAAGTCACGATGTTTGAGTTATGTCTGAAGACGTACTGTCGAGTCCATGAGAACTGGCTTATTTATTGTATTGTGATTACTTTGTATAAATTTACTGTATTTAAATATTTGGGTTTTTTCTGAAATAAACTTTGTTGTTATTATTATAAAGTTTCAGACGAAATAAGAGCATATAACGAACATAAAAGAAAACTATCTCGAGTATGTAGTTGATGGGTTCCTGACATACGAGAGACTATACTGCTTATTTATACCTACCTCAACCAACCAAAAATCATGTAAATGTACCTACCGTACGACAGCACCATACTCGTAACTTTAAATAGAAAATTAATTGTCATGTTGTTTTTTGACATAATTTTTTTGGGCTTCGGTAATGGCTCCGGAATCATACACTGCATGAGCATCCGACACGATTTTGATTGTTTTTTTTTTGCTTCTTAGGTATGAATGTAAAAAACTTAATATAAAAAGTAAGCCGACATGAGATCTACTAACTGTTAAAGTTATAAAACATCATTAAAGTTGTAGTAAGCCTCGACTTTAAATTGAAGCGTCGGTCAACGACCATTAGTTTAGAAAAAAACTAGAAAAAACAAAGTTACCGACCAATATTAAACAAAACCGGCCAAGTGCGAGTCAGTCTTGCGCACGAAGGGTTCCGTACCATTATCTATACAACATTAGACACTATATCATAACCTTCTTTTTTAGTTTCACATGGGCCGGTGTTTGTAACGTCTGTAACGGCAAAAAAACACGTTTATTTCATGGAATTATTTCTTTTTAAACTGAATATATCAAATTTCAAGAGTTTACCTGTTGTCGTTATTAATATCGAGTAAAAATTGCCAAAAAAACAGGCTGTTGTATGGGAATTTAAATATTTATTTTATTATATTTTTAAAGTGCTAAAGTGAGTGGAAGGGTCGTAAGGGGGCGCCCTAGGCGTACTTTTTTGAATCAAATCGGGGAAATACTAGAAAAGGGCCGAATCTTAAGTACCCGAAACCGACGTGCATGCATGACTCGATGTATGAATGTGGAAGAAGCGAAAGGGTATTGTCAGGATCGTAGCAAGTGGAAAGAAGTGGTCTCTGCCTACCCCTCTGGGAAACAGGCGTGATTTATGTATGTATGTATGTTATATTTTTAGTATTTGTTGTTATAGCGGCAACAGAAATACATCATCCGTGAAAATTTCAACTGTCTAGCTATCACGGTTCATGAGATACAGCCTGGTGACAGACAGACGAACAGTGGAGTCTTAGTAATAAGGTCCCGTTTAGACTTTTTGGGTACGGAACCTTAAAAAAAGCAAGCTGGGCCTTTATTCTACTTGGTATTACTGTAGGGAATCTCAATTTTGGTGGCATAATAAGCATTATTAATTTATTACCTAGATCCGTGTGGTTGCCGGGTTAGAATAGTGCCACTCCATGTCTTCCCGTGGATGTCGTAAGAGGTGACTAAGGGAATAAGGGCTTGTAGTACTGTTAGGCGATGGGCTTGCAACCTGTCACTAATACACTGGTAAACATCTTAGCCTGATTGTGCAAAACGTGGTTAAGGAATTATCAACAAGTTTTTTGGAGTTGTCGGTAATTCTGTAGCTCTGCCTACCCCACTCTGGGAATAAAGGCGTGACTTTATGTATGTGTATGTGTATAAAAATCTACGAAATCTTGTTATAGTAACAGATGTTTCTAGATTAGCATTCTCAAATTAAATATTATACGAGAATATTAAGTACCAGCAAGCCGGTGCGCTAATAAACCTTGGACTCTTTCTATATTGCCCAGCACTCACTTAGCATAGCAAGTCACTACACCCAGAGCTATCATCTTTATTGGTTCAGCCATTTTACTAATTGAAAGAGCAAATTGTGCCAGTTGTAATTTATGCTTGTCGAAGTTTATGGACTAGACAATTTTACGACATTTTAAATTGTTAAATTGGTCTTTAAATCTTGTTTCATTAAAATAGTTTTCTTTTGAAAAAGAATTAATAATAACATTATACCTAGTTGCTTTAACAACAGCGAATTGACTACTACGTTTAATTTACGATAATTTTAGTTTAAGTCGCTTAAATCAACTGCATACATTTCGAATCGATAGAAAACAGAAACGTTAACAGCCGCATCCCTTAATTTTTCATAATTTAATTTGCTATAATGGTCACTCACTGGCTAAAACCTTCATTTTTCCTAACATCACATACCATTATATAATTTGCCATAAAGACATTTTTTGCCTTCTGAAATCGTTAACCTTTCAGGTAATTTTTACATGCCATCATATAGAACCCAATAGGTTAGGTTAGGTTTATTAAAATTCTAAATAGTTCATGGTCTCATAAAAAACTGCCGTTATGTCAAATGAATATTAAGGCACATGATTCGTAAGGCATATAAAATTATGTCATATGAAATTCGGGCAAATGAAATTATTGCATATTAAATTCGGTGAAACGATAGAGAACCGTTAACAGCATTTGCATCTTGGTTCCGCCCTCAGGGCCTCTATTCAACTGCGTTATAACGATATCGTGTTTGACGTGTTTTAGAATTGTTTATTACACAGTCGCCATTATTGTAATTGACATAAGAGTTATGAAAACGTTGACAATACGAAAACACGTCAAATACGATATCTTTATTACCGTGTAGAATCCCAGCCCTGATCATACTTTAGGTGATGCAAATAGTATGCCTCGATTGTATAACTATAATACAAGTCAGAGACCCTGTTTAGAGTGGTCACTTTATAAACAATGTGACATTCTTGTGCATGAATACTTAACATACTCGATCGTATACTATAAAAAGAACATAATAATAAAACAACGTAGCTTTAAAAGTCGGCGTGGACAGTAGAATAATTCTGTTAAATAACTCCCTGATGCCTTATCGAATTCTGACCAAAGTCTAGGCCCGTTTGCAGAGGTAATATTTACAAGCTGGCGGGTCAACCAATGTATCTTCCTCGACGAGTTTTCGTGTGAATTGAAACAACCGGGCGGTGACCGCTACGCGTCTTCACTTCAAAGTTAAAGGTCTTTGCTAAAGCTTAGAAAAGGCAGTAAAAACCGAAAGGTGCCAGTTAAGTTTACATTGCTTTGACCTAATTTTAAAGTTGAAAGTTATAATTTTGTCTTGTTGATTTTACGACAACGGTTGGCGGTCTTTAGGCTCTGACTATTAGGGAGATAATATTGTTAAATTGTGTTGTTATGAAGAAACATTGTCAGTCATTGTTCATTGTACTAATTACTGATGAAATTAATGATACCATTTTGAATATAGGGTAAGGACCAAAAAGTTGGCCACGCTAACTCAATCAATTAAACTTCTATGAAACTTTTCCGTTGTGACACGAAAATTAGCCATACATTTGTAGGGATAATCTTCGTGTCACAACGGAACTTTTTTCACGTTTGTTGTTTGTATGGTTAACTACGCTTAACTATGGTCCAACTATTTGGCCCTTACCCGTTAGTAATCTGGCAGTCGTTTACAAACAAACGTAAGTCTACGAGGGTCAAACTGAAAGTTTCGGGAATAGAAAAAAATATGCAGTTAAATTGAATAAAAGTATTTTTATTGTTTTTCAAAGTATTCTCCTTTATATTTTATGCACTTTTCCATGCGATGAAACCAGTCATTAAAGCACTTGTTGAAGTCTGAAGTAGGGGTCGACAAAATGGCCATTTTAAAAGCCTCCACTGCTGCTTCCCGCGTCTGAAACCGCTGACCACGCAACTTATCTAACTAATAATAATTGCTAACAAGTCTAACAAAACGCAAATTTTCAAAACCCGATTGTATGTTTAGATAATGTCGTCTATAATTACCCTCATGTAGTTACTCTTTATATATTTTTGTTCGCCATATTATTGTTTTTGTTTTAATGTAAGTAACCAGTAACTCTCGCAACGTTAAGACAAATTTAACGAGACCTCACATGTTGGAATCGGCTGATCTATCCAGCCTCTACGAGGAAACATAGAGTCAGACATACAAACAGGTCAAACACAAAACTTTCCATTTAAGCTCTGCCGCAGGCGGGTAAAAAGAAGCACCACAATAAAACTAGTTGGTATATTTTTTCAACAGAATTGTAAGACTTATAGAGAATGTGTATTACATAAAACTTAGACTTACATTAGAGCACAGTAAGTGGAGGCTAGCAAATTTAAATTGAGATCAAATTATACGATTTGTATGATTTATTTTAATATTTATAGTTATGCAAGAACTGCATTTGTTTTACTTAAGGTCTTCTAAAGCGACTCAAGAATCAAGATTTAAATCCAGTCAAGTGCGAGTCAGACCTGCGCACCGAGGGTTCCTTAAGGCCGCATGGATTATTGTATTTTGATTTGAATGTTGTGTTGACCAAACATTTTTTTATTATTAATTTTAATCTTGTCTTTACCAAAACCTAGCACGAACTCGCGTAACAAATAAGAGTTTCTAGGAAGAGGACCTTCTTTATACTAACTTAATAACATTTAATAATATTCCTGTTTCCTTAACAGTTCTAAAAATGCGGATGGACGCACAGACTGGATGGATGACTCCATTTGCATACGCAACCCTAAAAAGCAGGGTATTTTATTATTATTTAATATTAGCAAAATTTATTGACCTAATAATCTAAAACTATACTAGGTTAAGTATTTAAAACGTGCGTAAAAATAAGCCTGAATGTTTTATAATATTACAAAGTACAAAATATTCATTCATAAAATTTATTACGATTTTTCCCACGGTCGTAAAATAAACGGATAGTCCACTATAACGTGGTCAAATGACACCTTTTAACTAAAATTACGTATATCAGTATTTTATTATGAATAACGATTGATTTATTCAGAACAAATCGGTCAAATTTAGCATTTTATTAACATTATAAGGTCAACCAACCTTGCAATGATTTTAATATAAAACTTTGCGTGAATATTTATGACAGCGACATATAACTTGATTAGTCTTAATTAGTGTTAAAAATAATTACAGACATAGAACACTGAATCATACCGGGCAAAATTAAGATGTCTAATTAGATGTTAACTTGTAGAACAAATTTGCAATTAAAACCGTTTTGGAATTGCATTTGGAATGGGTCATTCCACTTAATTTAAGCTCATCTCGTCAACGTGGGCTAGATCTAATTTAAATGGGTCCTGTTCCACTTTGTCTGAAGGCATTAAGGTTTTTAAAACTGTATTGTTTTTTATCACACAGTTTGGCTGACAAGTTACTTAATACAAAGCAACCATATCGTTGCCTTTTTTGCTATATGAATAAAATAAATAAATAAATATCACGGGACAATGTCACACAAATTGACCTATAGTAGCCCTCAACCAAAGTGACGACCGGGGCCATAAAAGTCCTGGCGTGGGCCATAAACCTCGACGGACGTGTTGAGGGTAACGTATCGATAACGAAAAGGTTTAAACGTCGGTGAAATGAATATAATTTTGTTGAGTTTCTGTATTATTGCCTATTTATTTAATTATTATGGTTATTAAAAATAAGATGTTTTGAGCTAGTTTCTAATGAGATAATTAGTCAACAATTACCTAAATTGTGTTGACCATAATGATGGGTAATTATCGAGTTTTACATTTAAATGCCGACTTTTAACCTATTAGGTAATTAGACACGTTAATTTAGACAGATATTGTTTTATTTTTAACTATTATTAAATAATTATGTAAATTATTTATTTTGTAATGTAATTTTCTTCGTTTGAAAGCAATAATTTTTTGGAATATTAGTAATTCGTTAATTTAATAGTAATAATATTTTATGATGTTGTAAATATTGCCACTTTCAATAATATATTATTCAATTCATTCATAAGAACCGTGTTTTAAATTATCACTCAATTCTATCGACATCCCGTTTTGTGCGTTTACTACCTACTTTACGGTCCCGAGCACGGGTCGAGCAACATAATGGATAACTGATAACGCGAGCTCAAGGGTTTTATGGCCCCGGTCGTCACTTTGGTTGAGGGCTACTATAGTCCCAAACTAAGCTCTAGGCTTTTACTATGGATACTAGACAACGATAAACATACTTAGATAGGGAAATAAATACTTAAATACATATAAAACATCCAAGACTCAGGAACAAATACTCATGCTCATCACACAAATATCTGCCCTTACCGGGATTTGAACCCGGGATCGGTGGCTTCGGAGGCAGGGTCACTCCCAAACAGACCAACGTGTCGTCAAAAAAAAAAACTGAAAAACTGGTACTGTATAATATATAAATAATTATGTAACCATGTTAGGTTTTATAACTTTCTACGGACACACTAAGCTTAGTGAGCCTGTCTTTAAAAGCCCCGGGTTCGATTCCCTGGCAGGACAAATATTTAAGTGTTGAGCGCGAGTATTTGTTTCTAAATCTTGGGTGGTTTCTTTGTGCCTGCTGTATGTTTATCGTTGCCTAGTACCCATAGTACAAGCGTAGAGCTTAGTTTGGACTAGGTCAATTTGTGTGACATTGTTCTTTGGTACCGATACTATATTGTTGGTTTAGTTGGGATTGACCCTGCCTCCAAAGCCAGCGGTCCTGGGACTTTTGTGATGTGCGCTGATTGTTAATGAATCTTGGATGTTTTCTATGTATTTCTCTATATAAGTATGTTTTTCGTTGTCTAGTATCCATAGTAAAAGCCTAGAGCTTAGTTTGGGACTAGGTCAATTTGTGTGAGATTGTACCCTGTTTTTTTCCCCCGTGTGGATGCCGGGTTAGAATAGTGCCACTCCATGTCTTCCCGTGAATGCTGTAAGAGGCGACTAAGGGAATAAGGGCTTGTAGTACTGTTAGGCGATGGGCTTGCAACCGGTCACTAATACACTAGTAAACTTCTTGGCCTGATTGAGCAAAATGTGGATATAGAATTATATACAATTCTTTTTAGATTTGTTGGTATTTCTGTATCTCTGCCTACCCTAATCTGGGAATGAAGGCGTGATGTTATGTATAAATGTATGTATTTATACAAAGAAAAAGGAGTTATATTGGAGTCCTTTTAAGTCTCCAGTTAAAAAAAGTCAAGTGTCTATTATTTATATTAATTCCGTATAATAATCGAGCCTATGGTTATCCTATAAACAATGTCAAATCTCACCTTTAGAAATGGGAAATGGTTTCTTTTCTTTTTAACAGCGTTAGTAATTATTACATTTGTTCCGCTAAACAAACTCAACTAAATATACGTTTACGTGCTTAAAGATGAGTAGCGAAAGCATATTAGCATAGGAAAACTACAGAAGTTAATCTAACCTTAATATGTTTATGTAGAGTCCGGCACGTCAGATTAGAATGCATAATTTTTCTCCCTCGGTTACTGTCTAAATTTACTAAGCAAATTACATAATGTTGCGGTTATAACAACCCATTTTCATAATACGTTAACCACATTGTATGTTCCGCATTTTTATTTTAGTTAATTGTTAAGAAACAGACCTGACTCATCACACGCATAATATTTATAATAATGTTTTTTGTCGCAAAAAAAACACGACACCAATATAAAAACCTGTGTGTAATGCTCATGTTTAACGCGCATACAACAACATAAACGTAAAAAAACACCCTTGAAAAAAATACTAATCCTTTTAAAACATCCTGTAAATAAAGGTAAACACACGCACCGTTTCCACCGGGCTGTCACCAACTTAAACCAATCACTGAACACTGCGAGCGCGGATGTGTCTTCTCCGCGGCGCGCGCACATCAACTGCTGAGGCGCATGCGCTCCTCGCCCGATAACAGATATAACTGAATCACTTGAGAAATGCGTTGTTAATCTGTAGTGGTAAACCCAATACAACAATGACTCAGAACTAAATCGAGGCACGTTGCGTGTGTTGTTGAGTGTAAGTTATGAACGTTATGTATGTGTATGGTTACGCACACGTTTGTAAAAGCGAGTGTGGAGTGATTTCAGGTGTATGGATAAGCAGAAGTTCTGATGACAGCAAAATTGGATGAAAGTTAAAACCTTGAATGGGTAGGATGAATTGGACTATGCTATGGTTTACTGGTTTTGTCATAGTTTGTTAAAAGTGTAAATGTTTCTGTTACTACGTTTTATTTAACATCAATTCATAATCACTTTTTGAGTTCTACAAACGTTAAGCCCTATGTATATTATTCAATCTCGTTGAGGAAAAGATGAACCTTGTAAAAAAAGTACAGATGGAAAAAAGGTTCGTTTTAATTGTTTTTTTCTCGTTAACATAAAATAAATAGATTTTATATATTAAATATTTAATAAATGTTAATGGATCTATTATTGCTTTGAAAACACACAACATGATTAACAGCAATTTTAATTGGTAAGTCTTTACGTAAATTACACCAAGTGTCCCGTTTTTATTGCGCTTGAAGGTAATATAGAGCCTATTAATGTATTCGTGTACACATTATTTATTTGGTAGATGAGTGGTCTCATAATTGTCAAAAAGATAAACTGAATTGTTGAATAACCGGGTGGTTTTTCGGCGATATTTATAAATAACTATAGTTCTGTCTATAATATATCTGCCTTTAACTTGCAATGAAACACAAAGATTTGTTACGTTACTTTGGATTTCTATTTTCTATCTTATTAAATTTTTTAAACGTACCGTAACAATTCCGCTTATCCGTATAAAATTACCAAATGACGTTTACATAAATGAACAGCGTGTTTTTTTTCCCGGCAAAAACATGCAATAACTCATGAATTTTATAATACGTTTACTTTATTAAACACCCTGTTATTACAAATGGTTATATATCCGGACATGAAAATATAACGTTTGTCGATCATAAACCAAATCATGCGTAAGGCTTTATGGTAAGTAATTGGTTACTTAAATATGTGATGAGAATAAATAAGTAAGCCATCGTGAGGTTAATTGTCCATTAAAATCATTGGGTAGCTTATATGTACAGTATTACGTCGAGAACATTATATCATAAAAGTGTATATACAGTGTGTTTTTTTACTGGGACAGCATGGGGAAATCTGAAACCATAGGAGATACAGGTAAACTATCTTTGCAAACATAACATGACCTTTTGTTAAATCATATTTGGTATAGTTTTTTCTTTTGGTCAAGACTAAGGTGTCTGTAATAATGAACAATATTGTCAAAAAAAAAAGTACTTAAAAATTACCTACCTATGGTTGGGTTTTGCCCATGCTGTCCCAGTTAAAAAACACATTTAATATCACAATTCGGGTTCAATTTAAAGACCACGGGCGCCCTCATTTAAGATAACTGTGCTTCCTAATAAACTAAAGTAAGTATTGTCTTGAAAGTGAAGAGCAGTTTTTGTTTTACGAATAAAGACATAATTTAATAAAATTAAATTTCATCTATGAGTATAAAGCTTGGTACGAATCTAAGCGGCTCAGCTTGAGGCATGTTCGCCACGTGCTGACCGCGGGCCGACATTTCAAGATGGCGTCTGACATGGCGTTGGCGATGGCGTTTATTGGCATTCACCGAATTATTAACAAAAAGAAGAAGATAACTATCGCCTCGGTGGTGGAACGGCTCAGCAACTTTATCAAATTTGTACGCGCCTCGCCCACAGACAAGTTAGAACATGTCGTTCTGCCTGCAGCATGCTCGGATACACGTCCAAATTTCGCGAGGCACACACACCGAGGCGCCTTTGAGCACGGTCAAAAGACCGTCTCTCGACGGCTCGCCGCGCATCGCTCGCCCGCTGCTCGCGCACAGGGCGTGAGCGCGTACGAATTTGAGCAAAGTAGGTGAGCCGTGCGTGCTTCAACTCGAGGCTGCTCTAATTCGGACCCACCTTAACGGAAAACAGTGGTCACCTATAAATAAATGTATAAAACAAATATCACGGGACAACCTCACACGATTGACCTAGTCCCAAACTACGCTGTACTCTTGTTGGGTACTAGACAACGGTAAAATTACTTATATAGATAAATATATACTTAAATATAAAGAAAACATCCAAGACTTAGGAACATTATTATTCTTGAGCTGATCACACAAATATCCCTTACCAATAAAATAAATAAATAGAACGGGCTATCTTAAACAAATCTATCTAACCCTCTACTAAGGTCTAGGCTTGTTTAATAGGAACTAGACAACGATAAACATACTTATAAAGATAAACACGCAAAAAACATATTATCACGGAAATCGAACTCAGGACCAGTGTAGCTTTGTGGGCAGAATCACTACCAAATCGAAAAATGTTACATGTTAAAATTTAAATGTTCCACAACTGTCTTAACTGTGATGTGAAACAAAATATCGCACTACTAGATCAAAACAGTATCAAGTCAAAATACTCGCTAGTTTTATATAAAACTCATAGAAGTTGAGTTAAAGTTGATTTTAAAATACAGTTGTATTTTGAGTTGCTACTGTTTTGATCTAGCAGTGCGATATATTTTACCGACAGCTCCTGAAAAGGGGTGGTTTGGCTGTTTAAACACAGGGAATAAAATTCGATTTTGCTGCGAGCCTGAGACAAAGTAACTTAAGCGTGAGACAAAAGGTTGCCGTGGCGCGGCGCGCGGGCGGCGGCTGGATGATATCGTTTTATTTTTACCACTAGCGACCCGCCCTCGCTTCGCTCTGGGTTAAAGTATTATACATATAAACCTTCGTCTTGAATCACTCCATGTATTAAAAAAAACCGCATCAAAATCCGCTGTGTAGTTTTAAAGATCTAAGCATACATAGGGACAGACAGCGGGAAGCGACTTTGTTTTATACGATAATGTTGTCTTTTTTACCCTAAGGTTTTATTTTCTCGCTGCTGAGGTGAAAAAGTGTACCTATGTACAACACCAGACCAAAGTTATTTGCACCTCGTGTCTAAACTTAGAACCCTTCGCTTGCTCGGGATTCAAAATCAACACTCGCAGCAAAAACCAACTTTGCTCTCTTGTTCCACAAATAACTATTTTATGGAAAGGAGAATGCAAATTAAGTGTAATCTGAAACCTGTAGACACTTAAATTCTCAAGACTGCAATCATAAGAACTCAAATGTCAAACCAACCCTGCTTTAGGACTAAGATAGAATGCCTCAAGCCACAGGTTGTCTTATCCCCACACCGGAACTCAACAATGCGAAATCTGCTGCTTGACGGTAAGTTAATTTACGATGGTGGTAGTGATTCGGCGGACTCTGCACAGGGTCCTGCCACCATTTAAAATATAAATGGTGATATTTGACCTATCAATGATATAAACAAAGATAACAGTGGTTTATTCGGTAAGTAGGCACTTTTACTTCTACCAGCGCTTTCCAAGAGGAGAACACTGCTAATAAGAAATGCCACAAGAAACTCAACAGTCAGCCATTTTAAAATAAATACTCGTATTGCTTATGATTATTACAATAATAGAACTAAATATAGCATTAACTAAAACAAAGAACATGAAATAAAAATATCATGCGCAGTTAAGCAGGAAAACATATCGAAACTTACAATTAACAAAAGAGCAAATAAATAAAAGACTACATTGCATAAAAAAGGTTTCTCGTACAGAAACCGTGTCCGATGTTGAACATAATATGGTAATATTTAGACTTATATATTCATGTAGAACATTGGCTTTTGGCTTTTGACGGAGAGACCTCGTGGTGTTGTTCTCCTATACTCATTATTTTTAGTTTAATGTTATTAGTCTTACGTTTGTAATGATTTTATTTGTTCTAGTTTTAATAATTATTACTTATTACCAGGGATTGTATAATTCTGTAACCACATTTTGCACAATCAGGCCAAGAAGTTTACTAGTGTAATAGTGACAGGTTGTAAGCCCATCGCCTAACAGTACTACAAGCCCTTATTCCCTTAGTCGCCTCTTACGACATCCACGGGAAGAAATGGAGTGGCACTATTCTAACCCAGCAACCACACAGGGCTAATTAAATAGGGCGGGATTGTAAAACCGGTTATATTCAATACCTGTATTTAAAATGTCAAATTGTTACCACTAAAAAAGTAATTATTTAAAGTATTATTGTCATTCCGCTTTTGGTTTTATCGCTATGTATAGGTACACTATTTACAGTATTAAATACCTGTATTCAATACCGCTATTCATTGCACCTGATAAATGAGATGTCAATCGGACTGTAATTAATGGTAATTTCAGACTTGTGTAAGGCGTTTCTGAGTTTTTTGTAATAACACCAAAAACATTTACAGAAACAAATAAATGAGTATGTTGACACTGACAGGTTTACTGGTTATGGATTTTAGGGGTAAAGTATCAAAAAGAGGTATTGTTCTCAATTGGCTAAATCGATAATATACTTGAATACCGGTATTCGTTATACCGCTAATCAGAGCTTTAGCGATATAAATAGCGAAATACAATTATAACCGGTTATACCTCATTTAAAACCGGTAGTCAGAATACCGGTAACGATCCCTGCTTATTACTCTATTTTAAACTTGTAATGTTACTTAGTATTATTGTACTTTATAATTGAAAAAATGACCTTCTGGAGTTTGTTGTGGCGCTTCTTCTCCGCAATGATGGTCTTGTCCGAAGCGCTAGTAGATTCACTTCATATTACCGACGTGTTAAAGAGCCCTATTGTTTCCTATTAAATAAATAAACATTTTGAGTTTTGAATTTGAATTTTCAATTTTACCATTGTGCACAATAAATTTTATTTATCAGTACCTTACGCTTGAATTGTTACTATCTACCTGCATGCATTCGCAATGTCCGAAATTGCCAATGCATTCATTATACAAATTAAAAACTAGCGTGAATGCATTAATTGCCGATTGCATATTTCTTAAGGCAATTCCTCCAGGGTTATTTTTATTTTTAATATCTTCACAAATTGTATTTAATCCTATTGCATTATTTTATTGTAAGAAATACCATTACAATATTATATTCACAGAACAGGAACGTACAAAGACAAATTTATGTCTTTGAAGGATCTCTTCCAGCTATTTATCATTTATTTATCAGCTAGTAGTTAATAACTCATAAAAATGCACTATAAAATAGTGATTCAATGAAAATGGTTTTTAACAAACTTCTAAAAATGATTCATTGGCACCTTTTTTTATATTCTCTGATTAATCAAAGACTATTTAAAAGGGTATAATTTCTAGTTGGGCTCATTGTCAACACGTCAAAAGCGGTATTCTATCGCAAACACTAAAAAAGTTTGCCAGCTGTTTCATTTGCCATAATTTTCATTTCCCATAGTTTTCATTTTATTCTGAACACAATAACTTAAAAAAAATATATATACTTACAGAACGTCTAGGTTAGGTTACGTTTATTTTATAATAATTCAGGAAAGTTAAACGGTTTCAGAGAAAAATTACTTCCGTCAAATAAAAGTTATTGGAAATGAAACAGCTGGCAAATTTTTTTTTAGTGTTTCAGATAGGTAACCGTCAAAAACAGATGATAATATCTTGAAAAAATTGAGGGAACTCCTCAAATATTAAAGGCATATTAAAGCGATTTTAGTATTTTCCGTGTGGTTGCCGGGTTAGTAGTGCCACTCCATGTCTTGGATATCGTAAGAGGCGACTAAGGGAATAAAGGCTTGTAGTACTTTTAGGCAATGGACTTGCAGCCTGTCACTAATACACTGGTAAACATCTTAGCTTTATTGTGCAAAATGTGCTTAGCAAATTATCATAGAGTTGTTGGTATTCTGTAGCTCTGCCTACCCCACTCTGGGAATGAAGCCGTGATGTTATGTATGTATGTAGTATTTTCAGTAACAAGTCTAGCATCCGCATTCAAAAAGTATCATTTGGTGAAGTGAAACTGATGATGAAGACCACAAATGATTACCGGAACACCTCAACGGTAGCATTTCAAGGGTGATGACCAGATATCTCGATTAAAATAGTTGAGTGGCACTATTCTAACCCGACAACCACACGGGGGACCATAACCCAACCCCCCCGTATCCCATATATCAACAATTAAGAAAGAAGCATGCAAATTTAAATCGTAAATTTATGACTATGACTTTCCCGTGGCATTGCTTCTTTCTTAATTGTTGATATATGGGATACGGGGGGGTTGGGTTATGGTCCCCCGTGTGGTTGTCTGGTTAGAATAGTGCCACTGCATACGAGTATCTTCCCGTAGATGTCGTAAGAGGTGACTAAGGGAATAAGGGCTTGTAGTACTGTTAAGCGATGGTTTAATTATCAACTTTATTTTTTTAGAGTTGTTCGTAATTCTGAAGCTCTGCCTACCCTACCCCACTCTGGGAATGAAGGCGAGATGTTATATATGTATGTATGGGACTACATAGCAGCATAATTTATCATCAATAAAAATAATGATATAAAGTAAATTAAAAATCTTTATTTCGGACCAAAATTTATTCAAAGGTTAAAAAATATCGTATTTTAAATTTTGGCCTTGAAGTTTTTTGTTACTTTATTCCTTGCGTTTTTAAAGACGAATTTTCTTTATTGAGAAACATTTTGGTTTAGATTACACATCGTGAAACTTAAAGCAAGTTTCAAACCAAATACGTTCTGTAAATCCATTATAGTGACTGGCTGACTTAAGAATCAGAATCAGAATCAGAATAATCAGAATCAGAATAATCTTTATTCAAGTAGGTTTACAAATAATAAACTCTTTTGAAACGTCATAGTAGTCGGATGTCTTCTTTTTTTTTTTTTTTTTTTTTTTTTTTTTTTTTTTTTTTTTAAGGCTAATATAACCCTAGTGTCGTTAAACGTCTACCGCTGGTGTCTATCATTTATCGAAACAACTTTCATCGCATGTATCATTTCATCGACCGCCATTTTCTGCTGAAACTATAATGTTTTCAGGGTGTCTAACCTCACCTAACCTACGTAAATAATGTTTAAGATGGGATCCTATCATTTCATAACCAAATGATCATTCAAAACACGACACTTTGGCCTAGTTGGGAGTGACCCTGCCTCCGAAGCCAGCGGTCCTGGGTTCAAATCCCGGTATGGGCAGATGCTTGTGTGATGAGCGCGAATTTGTTCTTTAGTCTTTGATGTTTTCTATGTATTTCTCTACATAAGTATGTTATTCGTTGTCTAGTACCCATAGTACAAGCCTAGAGCTTAGTTTGGGACTAGGTCAATTTGTGTGAGATTGCCCCCTGATATTTATTTCTTAATATAATTTGTCACCGGCGTTTTTTTTTGAAACTGTAAATAATTCTGGATTTATTTTAAGGACCATCGTGTAGAACCCTATATGTTAGGTTAGTTTTATAAAAATCCTGAAATATTTGTAGTTACAGAAATAAGCGGGTTGCCAAATGAATAGGTTGCGAAACGATGCGTTCATTGAATACAAAACGGCCACATTCAAAATCAGTTAGTGTTGCAATTTAAAATTATATGCTGTTTATATAAGATTTTTAATGACAAAACATTATATATTGCATTGAATGGGCGCGATGCATCCATCATAGATTATTCGGCGAAAAGGCAGATAACCGTTTAATACCATGAAAATATTTATATGGTTTCAGCAAAAAATTGCGTTCGATAAAATTAAATTCGATGAAATAATACATTCCACACACATTTTATCATACATTTAATCTTAGTCCTCAGGGTTGGCAACGCATTTGAGGTCTTGGGATTATAGTCTTGAGAATTCAAATATCTATGGGTCTCAGATTCCACTTACCATCAGGTGGCCTGAGTGCTCATGTGCCTTCTCCTTAACATAAAAAAAATGAAAAATACAATGAAAAAATCGACAAAATCATGAGCTACCCTTTAAATCCATTAGTGGTTGACTTAAGGCCAATATAACCCTAGTTTGAAGCTCGTTAACGTCTAGCACACGTCGGCGCGCAATGAACCGTGCCATTACCTCCACCTTGCATAAAATTCTTTCCGATATCGGTTACGGATTTCTTAAGTTCCTCGGACATTACCCAGTAATAGCTCCACATAATCTCCAAGGAAATTGAGGTCAGACATAGATCTATGCTCCAAGACTGAGTTGAATTAAGCAATTTAATGTTGTTCACTGTATTTACTGTGTTATTATTTTATTAAGAGAGATTTAGAATTGGCAAACAAACAAAATGTTTGTACGAGAATCAATTCTGAATCAGGTACTTACTAGAGGGATAATTGTAATAGTTAAAAAATAGCCGGTCAAGTACAAGTCGGACTCGTACACAAAGATCATCTTTTTAGGGTACCTTACGGGACCCTATTACTAAGACTCCATTGTCTGTCTGACACCAGGCTGAATCTCATGAACCGTGCAAATACCGTGAAAAAATCTCGTTTATTGCATGGGAGCCCCCTTCAATCTTTATTCTACTCCGATTTTAGTAAAACATAAATATAGCGGCAACAGTAACATTATCTGTAAAAATTTGAACCGTCTAGATAGTTAGAATAAAATAATTATTTTTTTGCCTCTTTGTGCTCGATATAATAATGGCAACAGGTAGACTAATATAGTGTATAATGTTCAGTTGTAATAGGTACACTGAAAAAACGAATAGGTTGATTTTACCTATATTTAGGGTTAATACAGGTCCTATCCATGAGTTTAGTCGAGTTAACAAAAACCTTTGTAATAATAACACGTCGAAAAAGTTGCATCAAACTTTTAATTGTGTTATTTTTACAAAACTCACGGGTAGAAACTGTATCAACCCTAATTATAGGTAAAATCAACCTATTAGTTTTTTCAGTGTAATCGTACGGAACCTTTCGTGCGCGAGCCCGACTCACATTTGGCCGATTTTTTTAACGATAGCTCTTTAGTAGGTTTATAAAATCGCTCTTATAAAATACCTACAGCAAAAACATATATTTTATTTTTCTCTTTAAACCTGTATCAAATTTTAGAGTCTATCAGGATCAAACAAAACACAATCGGCCGCCTTTTTTGTCTTGCTAACATTAACAATACGAGAGCAATAAGGGAAAAGGCAGTATATAAAACCAACGCGAAACCATAATCAACACGCCATTTAATGAAATATCGAGCACTCTCTGAGTTTCCTCTCTCGAGTCCTTCGTTTAATGGCGATGCTTTTCCATAATAACTGTAATTCGAAGTACATTAGTATATTAGTCGATGCTTTAATCGAAATCGAGAGCTGTGCAAGTGATATCCGCTACACTATATTTTTGTAGTACTATACTGGGTGATTTTGGGGTCATGATACGGAATGGCTAAAAGTGAATAAGATGGTCATGCTGACCAAATACGAAATCGCCAAAAAAAACAGGTGTTCCATACGTTAACGGTGAATTAATTGAGAGTTGATGTATGGAACAGCTGGTTTTTTTTGGCGATTTCGTTGTTGGTCCCATCGGAAAGGTTGTTCAGTATGACCATCTTATTCACTTTTGGCCATTCCGGATCATGACCCCAAAATCACCCAGTTTATACACGTGGAATTAGTTTCCCACTCCACTCCCTATTTTAACCCTTAGGGGATGAATTTCCAAAAATTCCTTCTCAGTGCACCCCTAGGATATCCAAGGAAAATCCCCTTCTGATTTCAAGTCCCTAGGTCCAGCGGTTTTGGCTGTGCATTGATTGATCAGCCAGTCAGTGTCTTTTATATGTAGTAGTACCTACCTGGGCGACCGAGCTCTACTCGGGTGTATGTAGACGACACTATTAAATCACAATTTGATAGTGTCGTCTATATATGTCAAATACCTTATTTATCGCTATTCCCTTCGGGACTGTTGAATTTTCTGGGATAAAGAGTATTATATATCCTTCCCCGGGACCTTAGTGATCTCAATACCAAATTTTATCAAAACGGTTCAGTAGATCAAGAAATTACCCCTTACAACCCCACAAACTATCAAACTTTACCTCTTTATAATAACTAATTATATATTGAACTAGTGACCCGACAGCGGCTTCGCCTGCTGCATTTTTTTTTTATGTCATTTTAGTGTATGAAAAATAGATGTTGGCCGATTCTCAGACCTACTCAATACGCTCACAAAATTTCATGAGAATCGGTCAAGCCGGTTCGGAGGAGTATGGGAACGAAAACTGTGACACGAGAATTTTATATATAAGATGTAGTGGCAATTGTCTAAATATAGCTATTATATACCGAGAATAACTAACTATAGATTAGCTTTAGTGGTGGTAGGACCCTATGCAGGGTCCGTCCGGATCGCTACCACCATCTTAACCATTAACATACCGCCAAGCAGCAGAGTTCGCATGTTTATTTCGGTGTGGAGATAAGACAACCGGTGAAATTACCAGCATAGAGGCATTCCATCTTAGTCCTCAGGGTCGGCAACAGATTTCACTTCTCATCAGGTGGCCTGAGTGCTCGTGTGCCTTCGTTGCCCATAAAAACTAGTGAGATGTTTGAAAAATAACATCTCTCACAAAACGTACAAAAAAACCGGTAAAGTGCGAGTCTCGCGCACCGATGGTTCCGTTCGCGGGGTATTAATGTTTTCTATTTTGGATTTGATTTTGAATCGAGTCAGTGCGAGTCCAACTCATATTTGACCATTTTTAGTATTCGTTGTTTTTCTTCAGGGTTGGTAATATAATCCTACCTAATTTGACGCTTCAAACGTAACGAAAACGTTATTTCATACTTACGGTTGAAAAGATACAGTTCTCTAAACTTGGGATTGACGGAAGGACGAACAGCGTAGGCATATTAATAGGGTCCCGTTTGCCTTCCTTCGGTAACAGAACCTTAGAAAAATAACTAACTAAAAGGTTTATTCGCATCGTCCCCTATAGTCTATAGTTTATCTACTTATCTAATTATACAATCAAGATTCAAGAAAACGGGTCACTCTTCTTACAAATCAACGTGTAGCTTGATCCGATTTTTTTGCAATAGTAACTTATGTTGTACGTGAAGACATTACCTTTCCAATCCATTTATACCCACTTATTGAATCATTGCGATGCGCATTTGTATGCGATTGCGTTCTACACGTGCCTGATAGATTTTGCATGCAATTTAGTTTACGAAAGAGTACCTTCAGAACTTGCCGTGATACGATAGCCCTACTCTCAAAAGTTTGATATACAATCACTCTATCCCTATCTCTTTCATTTAGATCGAGAAGTACCTGTAGAGTAAAAGGGATACAGCATAAGAAGTTCTACATTTAGTGCTTTAAAGTACTGTGCTCTATTTATTCTGTAATGCGTAAGATCTCTGATCTTTTCGTCTCTGTTATTATGTAGTAACGAACGATTGCTCTGTATTTCCTTCGTAAAGTTCGAATTTAATAACTTGCTGGGTGAGTCTCGTTACAAAGTTTGAGGAATGGAATTAGAAACGTCTGGTTCTATTTGCATAGTAGTTAGACTCGTTAAATAATTACCGACGTGTAAACGAGCCCTCATGTCGCTAATTCTTGGCAATTATTGTGTTGGCGAGTATTTGTTTCTTCATCTTGGATGATTCCTATGTATGTTTACAGAATGTTGTTTCAGAATCAACAAGTCTTTTTAGAGTTGTTGGTATTTCTGTAGCTCTGCGTATCCCACTCTGGGAATGGAGGCGTGTTGTTATGTATATATGTATGTAGGTATGCCTAGAGCTTCGTTTTATTATGTTATGTATGTAAATTTTTAGGGTTCCATAGTTAAACTAGGAACCCTTATGATTTCGCCATGTCCGTCCGTCCGTCCGTCCGCAGCCTAGCGCAGAGACTCTTAGTATTAGAAAGCTGTAACTTGGCATGAATATGCATATAGTAACGCCAACAAAATGGTTTAATAAAATAAAAAATAAAAAATATCTTTGGATACTTGTGTTATTTATGTTAAACAAGTCAGTAAATTGTTTTGTGAACAGACTCATTGATCCAATAATGGTAGACGAGAACTTGCTGAACCTAAATTGCAAGGGTTTAATGAATCGGTTGACGTCTAAGATTATACGATACCGGTTTCAGTTATCAACAGCTTAAGCGTTTTGTCTTGCGTCAACACTGAGTGACATGTTGGTATTTAGCAATACTTTTCAATCTTATTTCAATGAAACTTTGCATCTCTCTTCCAAATTAACGTCATATTTTACAATTGTACTGTTCCGTGTTCGGTTTTTTTTTTGGTTTTCAATAAAGAGTATTTATATTGTACGAGTATTGTATTGTAGTTGCACAGTTTAATATTTTATCGCTGTAACAACTTTGGCGGATTAGTGCAGCAGTTCAAACATGACGTTAGAGTGACTAAGCAGCTTTTATAAGGCCGACTGATTCAAAATTAATTCAAAAAATGGGCTTCAGGGCAAAGGCCCTAGAACAAAGATTCTACTGGGTAAAACCTTTGATTTGTTATCTTATTATCAACATTGCGATAGGCCTTATTTACTTGAGAGTCATGGCGTCCGAATTAAAAAAAATACGATAACAAGTCAAAAACAATATTGTTTTAACTTTTAACCAGTAGAATAGACGGCCAGGTATCAGGCGGTTCAGGAATATCCATTAAAAACGGAATTTAAAAAATACTCCATAATTATGTTCATTACTTAGATTTATAGTTACATATGGGTATTAAATGGTGTGTGCTAAAACCACATTGTAAATGTATCTTTACGATTTCCGATAAAGCAGTAAAAAACGGACAAGAAAATACCTTAAAACACGTACCAACCCACGCACGAGATACTTGGTCCTCATTACTTCTTTTACTAAGTCAACCAACTAAATAGTTTCTACTTCTGTTTTGACCCGAATATATGTATTTTGAAAGTTTGTTATAACTTTACTTACCTACGATGTTGAGATGAGAAAAAAATGCAAAACATTTAAAGAAAGTAAAGAAAAATGGTTTTCGCAAACCGGTAATATTTGAAAGACCTATCCAACGACACCCCACATTATAGGGTAGACGACAAAAAATAAACATCCCCATGTTGACCAAATAACAGCTTTCTAGTACTAAGAGTCTCTGCGCTAGGCTGCGAACGGACGGACGGACGCTCATGGCGAAACTACTTATAAGGGTTCCTAGTTTGACTACGGAACCCTAAAAAGTGAACATTATGGTATGTGCACTATGGACGCTATCCAATAACCCACCGGCCGCGTGGTTCGAGAATGTTGTCCGACTGACCAATCTTTCTATTTCAAAATCAAATTTAATAGTCGACGGAGCTCCGCTAATGCGGAGCTCCTGTTTCTAGGTTGTTTTGACTCTCTGAGCCAGCTGAAGAACTAACATAACTAGACCTACGTCATATTTATGACGCTAATATTGGTCAGTCGGACCACGAAACCTTCACATCAAAGGGATAATCTATTACTATCATTACGATTATGTTCGTCTATAGTGTTCTTCTGCAGTGTTTCAAAAACAATTAGCCGCATGTTTTGCAATGTAACATGATACATGATACTTTATCTAAAACCTCTTTTAGTCAAAGCCTGTAAATGATATTATAAAACATAACTTAACAAATAGATCAAGGCATTTTTAACGTGTTGCCCAATGTAAATGTTGTTAGCATTTGATCCATCGCGCTGCGTATGCGTTGATTTTTAATGCAGTACTTTGTAATCGGCGCGCTACCGGTGTTGACCCGAAATAAATCTGTTTTTTTGCCAAATAAGAACGAGAGTTACATTACGTCTGACCCAAAACATGCACAAGATGGTATGACTGAATTATAAAATGCTTATGTTTTTTTTTTATAATTGGCAAGCAGCTTCAAACTGTCATTCGAATAGAATGAACATGTTGGATAATGATCAGACAAAACGTCAATTAACTAGGGACTTCCTTGCGATATTAAATTTATCGATAACTGTTTCAAATACTTATTTCAGGTGACATTTCGTAGTAGATAGGTATTAAGTATGGCGGATAAAAAAAAATCTAAAATGTCACTGCCCATCGATGTTATATAATGATAGGTACCTAATATTTAATTTACCTAATTGATGGGCATACTTTTAATTATTAATAAAGTGTTTCTTAAACAAAAACTTATTTTAAAGCTATTAAATAGATTTCCATACGAACTACACTGAAACCAAGAGTGCCTACTGTCATAAGAAAGTTAAATGTATCGATAAATTAATATCGTTCAGAAATGCCTAGGACCGTTTTATACATGTCACAAAAACTTCTATGTCTGATAATGTGATAATGATAAGTGATAAACCTCAGGTAATCTTGTGAGGAGAGTCTACAATATTCTATGTCTATTTTAAAATGAAATTGGTTAAAAATGAGAAAATGTGAAAAAAGTAAAAGGCGATTTCATTACTTTTAACACTACTCAATTAAGCTGTAAAAACCCTTTATCGGCAATTGTGATATTATTTCAGTTAAAAGTTTTACTTCACTTCAATAGTACTACATAAAGCATATTTGTAAATATAATACACAACCTTTATATGCATTTGCACCTCTTGCAATAATTGCGTAGCGTGCTACTTGGCAACACACACATTTTCGTGGGCGGCGCAGGCACATTGTCACTGCCACACATTCAATGTTCCTCAAACACTGTGTTCATCAAAGAACGGCACAACTTTAAGTGCAGCGATTTAATTTTGAAGTATAAAGGATCTTGTTATGATTGTTAAAAGAATAGTGTCGTATTGTGAGTTACGACGTTGTTGTCGTTAAGAAACAAATGGGTGAGCATTAAATGGGAGGTTCAAATTTGATTGTCATTATGAGCATTATCATACAATGAGCCTCTGTATAGTTAGCATGAAGGTTAACATATTCAGCGCCATTACCGCCTTGTAGAGTCAATTTTGTAAGTAATTCTAAACGTTCGGATTTGAATTGTTAACCTTATCAAGAAGCTACAGTTTATTTATTATTTAAATTGTCTTTGATAAATTATACGACGAAAGCGATCTTGATGGCATTTGGCCGTGGCTTTTCTTACTTTGGTGTTGTTACGACATGAATATTGAATGCGATCAGATACAAGTGTCAAGATCTATGAGTTGGAACATCATTCAATATCATTAGGTTTGGAGACTGTACATCGTTTGCGGAAGACTGGGTGACTAGCTTTGGAATACGACTTTGTCTGCATGAGATTTATAGTTTTTTTTCCTTTTTTTTTTGTTTTTTTTAGGATGTTAAGAAGGTATCTTGCGTCTAAACTGTCCACATATCCATTTTCATTATTATACAAAAACAAATAAGTCGATTGCTTTGCTCAGTTTCCATGACGAAATAAGAAGTACGAATATACATTCACACTTTTATTGCTTAAAATAACTAAGACGCTAAAGCTTGTAGTTCCACATTTATTTTGTCAATGCTGTTTTGACATTTTGAATTTCATTTTTTTTAAGTTTTAATGATAAATGTCAATAGGCACTAGCCGATGATAAATGGCAAAGTCTAAGTCTAGAGATGTGAATCTATTAGCTGCTGATAAAAACACAAATACTTAGACAAGTTTTTTAGGGTTCTGTACTAAAATGGCAAAAAAGGAACTCTTATGTTTAGAGTTAATAACAATAGAAGGGGTAGATTAAAAAACGGCTCTGAAAAAAAAGTGACAAGAAATTTAATGTTCATTAGTTCTTACCTTGAAAAATATGAAATAATGAGTTACCCGTAAAGCACATGGTAATCCAATAAATATTATTTTAATAGAATAATTGGATCAAACACAAAATTAAGGGTATCGTTAAAAAGTATTTATTTACATACAAATTAAAAAGATTTTTTTATCAATCTCAATAATAAGTCAAAATGATATGGCACCTTAGTCTTTAGGGTTAACAACGAATTTACAGTCTTAGGATTGCAGCCTTGAGAATGCAAATATAGAATAGGTCTCAGATCCATCATCAGATCTGTGTGATCGTTTGCCTTTTGCCATAGAAAAAAACACAAGAAAAGCTACGAAAGAAGTTTCTAATGGTAATTATAACGACAAAAATCTACCTACGGATAAATTACGCACTTCAACGCACAATGTAGATGCGCTGACGACATTTTTAATCGGTCATAGCCCAATTTACGCAGCTTTAACCGGCCTACGTGCATCACAGCCTTAAGCATCGTTACGTCACTTTTTGATTTAATTATCAACGCCCAAAATCTTTACAGCTATAATAAAATTATAACTAAACGGTGTCTGTACGTTGAAGGTGTAAAAAAGGTTGCGTTGTGGTATTTAGGTGCCCATGACTAAAAATGTACTCTATCTTTTTAATTGAATTTTTTTCCTTCTTATGGCAAACTTACATCTACAACATAAATCTAATATTTTGTTAGTCTCAACTCCAGTTAGTGATTTGTGGAAACTGACAATACTATAGCGTGCGGAGATAGACCGCCAGCCCTCGCTCACTCATCATTTTATCTAATTTCTTTTCATCGGTTGTAATGTTTCATCGAATTTCATTTATCATCAAACGCTACTTTCTCCCAAAACCATGATGTTTTCAGAATATTCTAAACATTAATTACGTAGGTTAGGTTAAGTTAGACTTGCGACTACCAAAAAAAATACATACATACATACGTAACGTCACGCCTTCATTCCCAGAGTGGGGTAGGCAGAGCAACAAAATACCAACAACTCTAAACTTGTTGATAATTCTGTAACCACATTTTGCACAATCAGGCTAAGATGTTTACCAGTGTATTAGTCACAGGTTGCAAGCCCATCACCTAACAGTACTACAAGCCCTTATTACCTAAGTCGCCTCTTACGACATCCATGGGAAGACATGGAGTGGCACATTCTAACCCGGCAACCACACTGGGGAAAAAAAATAACGTAAAATGCCTTTTGATTTAATTTTTTTGCGTAATCCATTGAAAGGTGTTTTTATAAAATAATACCGGAGCAATTCATATAATACTGTGTTATATATCGTAAAACGCTTACACCAGTGTTTTGTACCTTGTTGAGGCTTTTTCTTGTGTTCAAATTACAAGATTTATCTTTACAATTGGTTTTTATGATGGCAGTTATTTGTCAAATAATATTGCATCTCTTTTATTCGGTACGTAAAATGTAAGAGACGTAAGACTAAAATTGGCAAATGCAGCCAAGTAAAGTGAGAGCTTGTGCTTATCCGACGAAGTCGCGGGGCAAACTTCTAGTTCAGTATAACATCGCTATTAATTTCTCAGCTAGATGTCAACTACAAGTCGGTAGGCTGTTTAATAATGTTATTATGCACTTTAACCACTTTAATTAAGACCTTGATGTTGTCTAGTTCTGACAGGATTTGTTTAGAAGTGGGCATGGTGGCTTTTGGTGCAAAGGTCGTGTTTGATTGGTCGTTTTCAAGTGTCAGAATGATTGAGAGACATCGTGGGAGGGCTATAGGTAACGCCCGTTGCCTTGCTGGTGTTAACTGCGAATGACAAGGCGTGCGAAAGCGTGTCATGAGTTGACGGGTTGTAAGGGTTCCGTAGTAAATTAGGAACCCTTGTCCGTCTGTCTACATATATGTCACACTCAGTTTTTTTCAGAAACTGTGTATGTGATAAAACTGAAATTTTGTACACATACTAAACCGTAAACTAAGATCAATATTAAATTGTACAACTGACAGAGAGTTTGCCTTCATTTAAATATTTATTGAGATAATGTAATTCATAGATGAGAATAGAAAATTGTATTTTGCATGCCTGTTTTATGTCGAACTGTGCTGTTCTCTTATGTTCTGTAAGAATACTACCTACCATGTACCGCAATTCTGCAAATAAACTCTTTGACTTTGACTTTGACTTTAATTTTCAACTTCAATTTCATACAAATAAAGCAATACCGATTTGCCATAAAAAAAGGTCTTATTCACTTTATAGTAAAATGAAATATGGGTAAAACCAAAGTGGGATAGAGAAACCCACGATTGCATTTACGTTTATAACAACTCGAGCTTACAATTCTGGCTTCATAATTTTATAAAATCCATCGTATGATCTTATATCTTATATTATTTATTATATGCTAAGTTGTGTTGATTTAAAACCAGTTTGGATCTTCGAGGCCAATAACGACTTTCCACAAATTACGGCTCCAGTACTTGTCGTTTAGTAGCCTACGGCAAGTAGGAGTGCAGCTACTCGCCCTTGAATCCGCACCTCGTCGCACCTCGGTTCAATGACCTACTTGTTTACTTTACACTTTACTTTTCTTATTAACTACACTATTATTAAACTCCTGAGTTAAAAAAGTTAACAAAACAGCTGTCTGCTTGTTTTTTTTCGTAAGAAAATTAATTAAAATGAACTGTTAAAGCAATTTGAGGAACTAAAATTAATTTTAAATGGCAATTTGAAGCTGTTATTTCTGTTAATTTTGTTTTATTTATTAACACAGAATAAACTATTAAATTAATTTTGTTCAATTTGCTTAGCAAGTGCTTGTTTTAGAATAGGCTAATAAATGGGAGATAAAGTACCTATGATTTGAGATATAGACTAGTTGTTAATTTAAGTAAATTCATTGATTTCAAAACTCCCTTCAATACAGGAAATCATGGCAAGCTTTTCTTAAAAGAAATAAACTATAAATATTGATTCAATAAATAAGGTACATCAGTGCTCTTTTATACGTTGATAATATTGAATGAAACTAACAGCACAACAGCACTTAGGACAAGACCATTGTTTTTTTTTTTATGTTAAGGAGAAGGCACACAAGCACTCAGGCCACCTGATGGTAGGTGGAATCTGAGACCCATAGACATTTGAATTCTCAAGACTATAATCCCAAGACCTCAAATGCGTTGCCAACCCTCAGGACTAAGATGGAATGCCTCTATGCTAGTAATTTCACCGGTTGCCTTATCCCCACACCGGAACACAACAATGCGAACATTGTTGCTTGGCGGCAGGTTGTTGCAGAGAAGAAGCGCCGCAAGAAACTGTGACAGGTTTTCTGAAGCAGTATGAATGCAGGTAAAAATCTTTTACTGCATTTCGCACTTTCAGAATTATAGTGACCTAATTCAAACACTTTCAACTTTCGATTTCGAGTCATAAATTTAGTACTAAAGAGGACCAAGTTGAAAATCAAAATATTTGGATTAGGTCACTATAATTCTAATGATGCGATGTATTATACAGCAAAACGTATAGGGTTACCTTCGTTTCGTTAAAAAGTTTTTGCCGAACTGATTCATTTCCCAAACATATAATTGGACCGAACTTCTTTTTTCCGAACCTGTAAATATTTAAGGATTATTATAAAACTAATCTAACCTAACCTTTAGAATACTCATGGTCCTGATATAAATACTGAAATATTTACAGTTTCGAAAAAAAAAACCGTTTAGATAAATGATGATGTTTGGGAAATTACCTAATCAATTAGGCAAAAACCTTTTGACGAAACGAAAGGCTCCGAAACGCATAATCTTAGATAATTTAAGGAACATAGACCTAGACAAATTAAAACTTCCTGCAATCAAAATGAGACAATCAAAGGAACCCGATGCCCACAATAAACTAGGAAGTCGAACCGCCTCGAGGGAGATTCAAATTAACCTTGACTACTTCGGCGCTTCGTCGTTACTTGACTTAAATTGATCAATGTTGTGAAAAAATATATTTATGTTCGATAAAGGTTTAAGGAAAAAGGTTCTGTAGCTAATTTAGTCCAGTTTTGACAAAACTAAATGTTATTAACATTCGCAATTCATTTAGACGCATTGTTATTTGATGTGTTGTTGCAGATATTTGTGTAATGCGAATTTGATTCTGAGTTTGGATGTTGTCGATGTATTTTAATATATATTTATCTAAATAAGTAAGTTTATCGTTGTTTAGTACCCTTAGTACAAGCCTAGAGCTTAGTTTAGGACTGGGTCAATTTGTGTGACATTTTCCCCTCATATTTATTAAAATGTAATATACATATATATATTATATTTATTTATTTATTTATTTTATTTTTTACTCCGTGTGGTTGCCGGGTTAGAATAGTGCCACTCCATGTCTTCCTGTGGATGTCGTAAGAGGCGACTAAAGGAATAATGGCTTGTAGTACTGTTAGGCGATGGGCTTGCAAACTGTCTCTAATACACTGGTAAACATCTTAGCCTACTTGTGCCAAATGAGGTTACAAAATTATCAACAAGTCTATTTGGAGTTGTTGGTATTTCTGTAGCTCTGCCTACCCCGCTCTGGGAGTGGAGGCGTGATGGTATGTATGCCTCTTTTTTATTATAAATGCAAACTAAGCCATAATGGGCGTTAATAATCAATTTAAAAAAGACAAGTGTATTCACTACTTTTGTCTGCACATTGTCATTATTTATTAATTTATTGTTCTTATACAATACATAAATTAAACGTACATATAAGAAGCATCCATGCCGTGACGGGCTCAATATAGCGGAGAATGACGTCACCAAGTATGCTTTGTAGGCAGGGTCACTAGAACAAGTCTAAACACGTATCAAGCAGCCAAATACTTAACTGCTTCTCTTATGTGATATGACCATCAGTGTCAGTGTACCCTCAGCAAGTACGCTGGTACAATAAATCGCACTTTCAGAATTATAGTGACCTAATTCAAACACTTTCAACTTTCGATTTCGAGTCATAAATTTAGTACTAAAGAGACCTAAGTCGAAAATCAAAATATTTGGATTAGGTCACTATGATTCTAAAGATGCGAAATGTGTTACATTGTCAATTTGCATGCATTACATGCCTTTAATAACGTCTTTCGAAAGAAGTTCTCGTACGCCAGTTAGTAAGTGGTATTTCGACTACATATAGGTGTAATATTTTAACTCTGCCCTTATCGAAAATATCACTGCATAAATCAGAAACGAAAGCCAGCCTTAAGCTTTAAGAATAATCATAACTTAGCATTTATCTCGTGTAAAATAAATTACATTTCGTAATGAATCTGCGGCCATTGTATCCGACGTACATCATACGGACTCCCGAAAACCGGTCTTTGAAACTTTCAATGCCGGGTAGCTCAGTATCTATACCAATACGAACTTAATGGGGAGTCCTAGGCACTGATTTGGTTAAATATGACTCTTTGAGAATGTGGGTGGCGATAGTCAACAATATAAGTGTAGCGAGGAAGCAATAAAAACCAGAGTGCTAATAAACTGGTTGAATATTCGATTTAAAGAGTACTTGTACTTGATAACATTTTCAAGAAAACTACTTTTGAATGATAAGTAAACGTTTTTTGCGCGAAGTGATTGTTCGATTTATGAACTTGGATTATTTAACGGAGAAAGATGTTAAAAGGAAATTTAAGCTGTCTTTTTAATTACACAAAATTAATAATCAAATGTTTTTTAATAAAGTTTGATTAAAAGTAAGAAAGTAATCGTTTCAAAGGAATATCAGAATTGTTTGTGTCTAATAATTTAGTTTTCAATCATTTGTTTTATTAAGAAATAAAAAAGGACAATTTTATATACTTACGAGATTAATAAATATATAAATATATGTTACAGTACATACAATGTCACACAAATTGCAACCAACTAAGCTTTAGGCTTATACTATGGGTACTAGACAACGATAAACTTACTTATATAGAGAAATATAAACTTAAATACGTAGAAAACCTCCAAGTCTCAAGAATAAACACTCGTGCTCATCTTACAAATATACCACCTACCACTTACCTATCCGGTATTTGAACCCAGGAAAGGAAGCCAGCGGGCTTCGAAGGCAGGGTCACTACCAACTAGGTATATTTAAATAGAAAAGTAATTCGTCTCCGGTCCTTTAGAAGTTTCTGTTACCTATTGCTGTTCGAGCGCTAGGGTTGCCTCGATAAGCGTCGCAAGTAACAAACGCATTGCCAGCGCGCCCCTAACTTAACCGGCTTGGTGCGTCCTGTTGAGTTTGTTTATGGTGGCTCCCCGTGTGTACGTTCGAGGCACACACACACATGCAAGCCTCGCGATATATCTTTGTTTGAAGACGAACTACTGTCTATGCTATACCCACAATCTTTTAATATTACAAAATGATATTAACAATGTCGGTAATGTTATGTGGTAAGTCATACGTTTTGTTCGTGATCCCATACCACGTAAACAGCAAATCATAAACGTCAGGCATGTAACGTTTACACATTCGTGATGTCCGCGAGGCTGTTTAAATTAGGTTTGTGATCATTAATAATAATGATGTAAGTAGTCATTGCGTTTTGACTATACATTAATTGAGGTAAGAATGTAAACCATAAAATGCAGAAGCACCACACACTGAGCTAGCAGAAGTCACTTTTGAGTAGTGGTAGGTTCTTGTCCGGATCTCTACCACCATCTTATCTTTTCAACTACGGCTAAGCAGCAGTTCGAGCTGTTTTGGTTCGGTATGGCGATAAGACAACCGGTGAAATAACTAGCATAGAGGCATTATTTTCGAGATTACCTCCAAAAAAAAGTTTAAAAAAATAAATGTGAAAAAAGTTTGATAAGTGTGGTCGCCGGGTTAGAATAGTGCCACTCCATGTCTTCCCGTGGATGTCGTAAGAGGCGACTAAGGGAATAAGGGCTTGTAGTACTGTTAGGCGATGGGCTTGCAACCTGTCACTAATACACTGGTAAACATCTAAGCCTGCTTATCAACAAGTTTTTTTAGAGTTGCCGGTAATTCTGTAGCTCTGCCTACCTTAGTCTGGGAATAAAGGCGTGACTTTATGTATATATGTATGTAAGTTTAAAAAAAAAAATATTTGGTATCAAAAAAATGACAGTGTGTTTTGAACCTTTTTTTGTATAAAATAGAAATAAAAATAAAACACTTGGTTATTTTAATTATTTTAATTCTTCATATACATTTTGAGGTTACGTGAAAAAAGTGTAAATACAAAAGTTGTAGATCGTTTTATTACCTACAACTTTGCCGTTTAACTTTTTTCCATAGGACTTGTAGTTTTGCCGGAAATCGAGATAACCGTTTTTTTACCCTTAACTCACCCCCCCCCCCCCTCTACTTTATTTTCCTTTCATTTTTGCCGTATTTCAATGTTACATCCTCTTTTTTTAAAGGCTTCAAGCCCCGGTCTGACGCTTAACAATTGTGGCGGGTTTGTGGGCAGGTTCGAGTAATAAACCCCCTATAATTGTCATAAAGTCGTTTATTAATCACGAAGCACAAATACACTTAAAAGGTACACAAACATTCACGAAAACTCCACGCGCGCTAAAACTACTCCTAACAGTCACGAGCCTTGTTCCCCACTGCCGGCCCACCGGCATTCCGGCGTCGGCGTCGGTCTCCCTCGCGCATGCGCAGGGCGGTCACGTTTCTTAAATGTAACGCGCGGGCCTCACGCCTCTCGTGGCTCTTTGTGGCAACCGAACAAGGTCACGCGCTACACTCTCCCCCTCGAGCTCATGAGGACGCCCCTGTTCATGAGCTCGCTCAACCTGACGTGGACGCCCTCTGCTGCGTCTTGGCACTAAGGGCGAAGGAGGCTTATCGTCCCTACTTATAAATCTAACTAACTGCGAAGCATGGAATTTCCCTACGACCTCCTCAGGCGAAATCAGACGAGAAATTAGGTAGGTAGTAGGGGTAACCCTTTTTGCTACCATGTACGGACCATCGCGTTTGGGCACAAATTTGCTAGTAACGTTTTTGGCGGCGTTGCTGAGGACGTGAGAGGTGACAAGAACCTGATCTCCTACGTCAAAAACTTCACCAGGCTTGCGAGATTTATCAGCCTGCGCCTTGCGCCTGTCCTGTTGCTCTTCGACCCTGTCTCGAACAGCTATAAGGGAGCTCACAAACGATTTTAAATAGGGAGTTATCTGAGGGACAAAGTTGTCCTTATTTATAACGGCTCGAATGTCATAATGTGCCTCAAGTGGTGAACGAAGCTGCCTAGCGAACATTAAATATGCCGGTGTTACTCCGGTGGTTTCGCAAACAGCTGAGTTCATGGCAAACCTGACAGAAGCCAAATGTAATGGCCAAGAGGGATGATCGGTATTAACTAAGTGTGCGAGTTGGACCTTCAAATCGCGGTTCTTACGCTCTGCAGGGTTAGCCTGCGGGTGATAGAGCGGCAAGAGATCCTGTGATATGCCTAAGATGAACAAAGACTGTTGCATAACCTGCGATACAAACTGTACCCCATTATCCGACACAATGCGACGAGGTAGGCCATAGCGAAGAAAGTACTCTTCTATGAGGGTCCTAGCACACGCTTCCGAAGTAGCTTCTCTCAAAGCGAATAACTCCACCCAGCGAGTCGCCGTATCTTCCACCAACAAGATCCATTTCTCACCTCTTTCCCCTTGAGGTAGAGGACCGAATAAGTCAATGGCTAGAACCTCGTTTCTCTGATGAAGAACTGGAGTTTGGAGAAGTCCTGACGGCTTCTCATTACTCGCCTTGTATCGCTGACAAGAAACACAAGTCTTAACGTAGTCCGCTACTTTGCGACGCATACCTGAAAAGTAAAAACGCTGTGAAATTCTATGAAGGGTTCTAGGCGAATCATGGCATTCCTTCAAAATTTCTTGGTATAACGGGGCAGGAACGACTAACTGCGGTTCTTCACTATCGACATCAGGATTATACCTGTATAAGACGCCTTGCTGCATGAAGTAGCCTCGTTCGGACCAGCGCTTTGCTCCAATAACAGCAGCATCTGAAACATTCTCTAATTCCTTTATAATCTTTTCTAATTCGGGATCATTGCGCTGAGCACGACGAAGATCTTCGGGGCAACGAGCAGGCAAATCTAAGACCACAGTACACAACCCACATTCTCCTTTATTTCCTTCTTCGCAGGGAGGACGACTGAGTGTGTCGGCGACCACGTTAGCTCTACCAGGTGAGTACTGAAACTGAATGTTGAAGCCCTGTAGCTTCAACGCCCAACGGACTAACCTACCCGACGGTGACTTCAGGGTAAGTAGCCATTTGAGAGGTTGATGATCACTACCCACTATGACTTGATGACCCTCAATATATCCCCTGAAACGTTCTACAGCCCAGACGACGGCGAGTGCCTCACGCTCGGTTGTGCTGTAGTTTCTCTCCGCCGACGTCAGTAAGCGGCTGGAATACTCGACAGGGCGCTCGACCTTGTCGTCACCTTGGAGCAACACCGCGCCCACGGCGTAGTTGCTCGCGTCCGTACGTATGATAAAAGGCTTGCTGTAATCCGCCTGAACAAGAACGGGGGCTGACGTTAAGAGACGCTTTAACCCTTTGAACGCCTCAACTTGTTCAGAACCCCAAACCCACTGCTGATTTTTCTTGGTAAGGCGTGTTAAAGGCTCGGCAACAGCTGAAAAGCTGGGAATGAACTTCCGAAACCACGAGCAAGTTTGTAAGAAAGTCCGAAGATGGCGCAGCGTGGACGGAGGCTTCATGTCTAGAACAGCGCTGACCTTCTCGTTATCCGGGGAGATGCCATCCTGGGATATAACGTGGCCCAAGTACTTCACCCTCTCACGTGCGAAAACACACTTCTCACGGTTCGCACGCAACTTGAACAAACGCAGCCTATCGAAAACTGCCTTCAGGTCTTCAACATGCTTATCAAACCCCTCGGAGATGACTAGCAGGTCGTCCTGGTATGCCAGCAAGGTCACGTTCTCCAAAGTTGAGCTGGAACGAAAACGATCGATAAGCCTCTGAAAGGTGGACGGAGCATTTTTTAAGCCGAACGGCATGCGTTTAAAGCGGTAGGTGCCAAATGGCGAAATAAACGCTGTTTTGTCCCTGTCGTTCGGACTAACGGCTACTTGCCAAAACCCGCTACGCATATCCAAAGTGCTCATGACACAGTTGCGTTTCGTCGACTGGACGAGCTCGTCGATTAACGGCATCGGGTACACATCCGTTTTGGTGACTGCGTTGAGCTTTCGATAATCAACGCAGAACCTGACCTCTCCGTTAGATTTCGGAACTAAGAGAGCAGGAGACGACCATGCAGACTCACACTCCTCGATGACGTCACTAGCTAACATTTTCTGGATCTCGGCGCGCATCATCTCCTTCTTTGAAGGCGTTACGCGGTATGGCGGAACCGCTATAGGCGGGTGGTCACCCGTATCCACGCGATGCTCCGCAAAAGGCGTTGGCTCTCCCCCTGGCTCGAAGAGATCTCTGTTTTTGCTGAGAAGGCAGGACAATACCTCTCGCTGAGGACTGATAAGAGATGTCGCCTCGTCCACCCTCAGTGCCTCACACGACGCTATACATGAATGTGAAGGTAATGGATTCTCAAATTTCAGTTTAAACTTCTGGTTACTATTTTCACTAAAGTGCCAAGTACCACTACCAAAATCAAAGCTGAGGTTAAATTTAGTTAGAAAGTCTATACCTAACAAAGTATGATTACTATCAGACTCAGGAAAAATAACAAATTCAATCTTAATCGTTTTGTGCTGTAAAGTCACCTCTACCTCAGTGGTAAGTACATTCATCTGTTTCCTAACACCATCAGCCAACCTAACAAATTTTGTTGACGATACTAACGGGTGTCCTCTACTTTTCAGGAGAGCGTGCAACGTGTGACCAGCAACGCAAGTTTGAGCCGCGGAGTCAACTAGCGCTGACCCGCGTACATGTAAAACATTTACATTCAATATAGGGCGTAGGAATGTTTGACTATCATTGTTGTCAAGCGAACGACTTCCAGAGACGTTGTCTAAATTCGCAGTGGAAATAACATGTGTAATAGGCTCCCCCTGGTATACATTATTGTACAAAATAGGCTTATTACTATTATTACAACTACAACCGAATTTTAGACACCAATCACAAATATTTAAACCGACTACATTGTTATCAACAGCACACTCATCACTATTAAAAACACTTGGAGGACCACTTTGATAGTCATAAAAGTCTGTAAGTGTAGGTAATTCCCCCACGTCATGCGTGGGGTTACCTTCATCCTCTTCAGTGTCCAGTGCAGCCATGCACGCGCCCGCAGCGGCGCCCTGGCACGGCGCAGCGTCTTCACGCGCAGCCATGCACGCGCCCGCAGCGGCGCCCTGGCACGGCGCAGCGTCTTCACGCGCAGCCATGCACGCGCCCGCAGCGGCGCCCTGGCACGGCGCAGCGTCTTCACGCGCAGCCATGCACGCGCCCGCAGCGGCGCCCTGGCACGGCGCAGCGTCTTCACGCGCAGCCATGCACGCGCCCGCAGCGGCGCCCGCAGCAGCGCTCTGACACTTAACTCCGACCACGCGCGGCACGTCGCTTATGGAAGAGGCGCAGGCAACAAAATGAACGGCGTAAAATCCATCTTCTACAGAATGTGGCGGGTTACAAACTTTGCACTTTGACCTTACGACGTTCGGCGCACCGCAACCATAACATTTTAGTTCGACAGGTTCAGCCTCACCTTTCCTAATTCTTTGACAAGTGTCCGTAAGGTGACCCGGTTTCTTGCAATAACGGCAAAATAAACGCTTAACCGTCGGCTTGTCCTTTTGCTCGGTTGCACTTGTCGAACTCGACGGAACGGCGCGGCTCGTAGACCGTTCGGCGTTCGAACGTGTACTCATAATGGCACCGACACGTGATGGTTGTTCGGCCGGAGGGCGGGAAGGCTTCTTTGTATTATTATGTTGGTTACCTTCTTTAAGCGCGTCCTCTATGCTGCGGCACTTATTTAGTAACGTGTCGAACGACGTTATCGCATCGCGTTCGACTCTTTTCCTTATGCGACGATCTAAAAGTCCAAAGGTCATGTCTAATTCGACCCGTTCCGACAGGTCACCACGTGGCAGTTTGGCAAGTAAGGCCCTTACCTTTGCGATGAAGAGGTCTGTATTCGTTTGACCTTGAACTAGTGCAAAAAGTTCTCGATAAATTTGATACGGCGCTCTTCTTTCACCAAACGCACTCCGTAACTTAGATAAGGCGTCATCCCAAGTACTCGTACTACTCTTTACGCCTTGCCACCATACTGCCGCCGACTTTGTTAGCAGCATAGACAAACCACGCAGGCAGTTGTCCTCGGACACGTGTAAGCAGGTTTTATACGACTCGACAGAGTCTAAGAAAGCCTCCAATGACTCTTCCGGCAACCCACCATACCTTGCTGTACACTGCGAGAAATTTCCATGGACCGCGGAAATTGTGGCGGCTGCGGCGGCTGCGGCAGCGGAGTGGTCAATCTGGGTCTGCGACGGCGTTGAAGCGCGGACTTCGCGCATTAGTTGTGTGCAGAACTCCGTTTGCGACTGCTGTAACGTTGCAAGCATGGTGGCGAGCGCCTCCTGCGACATCGTGATGTTAGCACTCGTTCTGTCGGGACTTGTCGTTTCAGAATTTTCCGCCTCCGACAACCGGCGCGATTGGCGCTTCTTTGGTGGCATATTGCTGACGAATTTTATCGTTTAGCAACGACCATAGGTACTCGTACGTGTGTAGGTAGGTATCCACGCGGCGCCAAATAACGAAACACGCGAAATGCTTGCCGACACAACACTAAACAAACACCCTTACCTAATATCTAAAACACTAAACCGAGTCCACCAAAAAGAAAAAAAACAACCACCGTTTTCGTATGCAAGTAAGTACCTAATGTTCTGGAAACGAAGCGACGCGACCCGTAAACGACCCACAGAAAAACACGTTGGGCAGCCAGAATGTGGCGGGTTTGTGGGCAGGTTCGAGTAATAAACCCCCTATAATTGTCATAAAGTCGTTTATTAATCACGAAGCACAAATACACTTAAAAGGTACACAAACATTCACGAAAACTCCACGCGCGCTAAAACTACTCCTAACAGTCACGAGCCTTGTTCCCCACTGCCGGCCCACCGGCATTCCGGCGTCGGCGTCGGTCTCCCTCGCGCATGCGCAGGGCGGTCACGTTTCTTAAATGTAACGCGCGGGCCTCACGCCTCTCGTGGCTCTTTGTGGCAACCGAACAAGGTCACGCGCTACACAATTTAATTTTGCAAATATTACAAAAATGCTGCAGAAAAACATGGCTTTCAGATACACGAAACCAATTATTACGGTGGTCTCCAAAAATATATCTGGGATCGAATACTATGTGTATAAATTGTAGTTTAACAGCAAGGGCTATTTTACAATTCAGATGGCGCGAATCTTCAGTGACGCAATAGTTGCGCAAAAAGTCGTGATTAATACGAATAATAAAGTAAGGCCACCGCCGAGGCTCTGCTTATGGATAAGCAATCGCTTCTGTTACTTAATTCAGCATAAATAAACAAGTAATAACTATTGAGTTACCATGACTTTGATAGTATTAAACTTTATTTCTTTATTTTATGCTCTTGTCTTACCTAATTGCCCTTGGAGGACAAAGATTTAGTCGACGATGAAGCGAGCTCATCCAGAAGAAGCCTATTCCCCTAGCTTAAAATAGGTTCACATTGTCATCATCATCATCATCATCATCATCATATCAGCCGAAAGACGTCCACTGCTGGACATAGGGCTCCCCCAAGGCTCTCCACTTAGACCGGTCTTGTGCCTTCCGTATCCATCGCGATCCCGCGATCCTTACGAGGTCGTCGTTCCATCTTGTTGGAGGCCTACCAACAGCTCGTCTCCCGGTCCGTGGACGCCATTCGAGAACTTTCTGGCCCCATCGGCCATTAGTCCTGCGAGTAATGTGCCCCGCCCACTGCCACTTAAGTTTCGCTATTCTTCGGGCTACGTCGGTAACCTTAGTTCTACTGCGGATATCATCATTCAGATTGTATGCACTCGGAAATATAGACGCTGGAAGCGTATTCCACTTTGCAGTACGTATAATGGGGGATGATGGAAACCACTTCGTTCAAAAAGGCGGGATTTCAATTCAGGTATGCCGTGGTGCGTCTGAAACTCCTATGGTAGAAAGGAGACAGCGGTATTAGCTCGTGGAGTTATTATTGAATCAAAACAGAATAATTAGAGACTAGTTCTTTTTTTATAAATGGCTTTCACTCCTCATTTAACAAGGTGTATCGCCAATACAAGGTCGAGTTTTAGACAATAACATCAACTTATTAGAGAATGGTGGTAGGACCCTGTGCTGAGTCCGTCCGGATCGCTACCACCATATTATCCATTAACCACCCGCCAAGCAACAGTGTTCGCATTGTTGTGTTCCGGTGTGGGGATAAGACAACCGGTGAAATTACTAGCATAGAGACATTCCATCTTAGTCCTCTGGGTTGGCAACGCAATTGAGGTCTTAGGATTATAGTTTTGAGAATTCAAATGTTTATGGGTCTCAGATTCCACTTACCGTCAGGTGGCCTGAGTGCACGTGTGGCTTCTCCTTAACATAAAAAAGTCCATGGATATCGCACACGAGGACAATTGCTCGGTTAAATACTCAACAGAAGCACATGGTGTTAGCTCTATAGATTTATGTCTAGTTTCCTAGCTTCTTAATCGCTTTCGCCTCTGTGTCTCTTTTTGTTAGTGAATAAATGTATTTCTTCTTTTTCTATCTCTGCCACTCTCGCACTTGCAATTGACAGGTTTGTTTGTCACTCGAGTTCCATTTAAAAACGAAAATTGCTGATCACTTTTAAGGAACTGTTGTAATGTATATGACTGTTATGTTCACGTTCTGTGCATCCTTGACAATGTCCATCCTTGTCGATTTTTCTCATTCACAATTAAGGTTGACTGAAGAGAAACCAAAAGGATAGATATGCCTTCATCATCATATCGCCCAAAAAACGTCCAGAGCTGGACAAAGGCTTTTCCCAAAGATCTTTACGACGGTTCGTTTTGTGCTTCTAGCATCCATTTAAGTACTCTTTAACATATTTTAATACTTTTCTAACTAGTCTTAAACGATAGACACGCGCTGAGCGACAAGCGTGAAAATGCAAGTCCACTAATAAGCTCAATAAAACCATATTGCTTTTGACATATTACCATGTTACTGTCACTGCCATTACTTTCAAGTAAATAAGAGCTATCATAACTTTGACAATAAGTCGTCAAAAGCATGGAAACAACCTTGGACAGCGAATGGGGTAGTTGGTTGGAGTTGCGATGATTTGTTTTTGTTACCTGACTTGTCTCGTATACGGCCCCTAGTACAAAATCTAACTTTACAGTGCTACATAGAATTCTGATAATCGATCGATCGATATCATTCCAGAAAGCACGAAGACGTCTTGTCATCAGGCGACACGAGCTCGTGAGGAAGCAATCTTGCGCCGCACGTCTTCTACTCACGCGCTTCAATTGAGATTCATTCTCGTAAATTTTCAACAGTTGTTGCAACAATTTTAATCCGTTGGTGTTATCTGTAGCAATATTTACACTAAAAATACCACCACATTTAATGGCGACCTCTTTTTCATAACTATCTCTTAAACGATTCAACTGATTTTAATTAAAACTAGCTAAGAACCTTCATGATTAAACAACCCATCTTTCAAAAAGCGCATCGAAATCAGCGCATCCTATGATGCCACAGACGGACATGAAGATTGACAGACACACATTCGTAAAAATGAGAGCCAACCAAGAGATAATTTCTAATAGTTTAAAAATATTTAATATAACAGTTATGATATTGGTTCTATCAAACGAATCGGATATCTTAGTTGTTGCATCTAATGTCTTATTAGGTTAGTATAGAAACAAGACGATTCTGCCAATCATATTGTAGTTAGAAGCGACAAAGTTTTTTTCCAGTGCACTGACACACCTAGTAATATACACTCCTCTTTTTCTGTCAAGGGTTAAATGAAAAAAAAAAAAAACACGGGACGATCTCACATAAATTGACCTGGTCCCAAACTAAGCTCTAGGCTTGTATTATGGGTACTAGACAATGATAAACATACTTATATAGAGAAATAATACTTAATTACATAGAAAACATCTACGACTCAGGAACAAATATTCGCCCTCATCACACAAAAATCGCCCTTACTGGGATTTGAACCCAGGACAGGGGCAGGGTCGCTCCCAACGAGGCCAACGTGTCGCCACAAGAGCAGTTCGTAAACTTTATGTGTGATATTGACTAGTTTTTTTAAACACCAAAACACTCCTGAGCTCGGTATTGTGAATAAATGACTGTTTAAAAAAGTGTTATGTTAGCCTTTGTTTTTATAGCAAACTAGCGACCCACCAGCGGCTTCGCCCTTTCAACTTCTGACTTTCCCGGTGGATTTTTGTTTGTGTTTCTTTCATAAGAACCTTCTCCTGACAATAACAAACACAACCAAAAAAAATAATAGCGAAATCGGTTCAGCTGCTCTCGAGATTTGCGCTTAGCAACACATTCAGCGATTCATTTTTATTATATGTATAGATAAGGGGATACCCGTTTGTCCACGTAATTTTTAATGGTATTCTAATTATTGCTGACATGACTAGTCAGATGTTATAATGAGGACGGATGAAGGAAATATAAATAGAAGTGTGATGAGTATGAATGTGGACGTATACAAAGGTAGAGGAAAACCGAAAAGTGCACAGTTAACAGCGGATGCAGGAGAGTGGAAGAAGAAAACATGATGTGCCGACCCCATTTATGTATCCGACAAATGGCAGGAAGCTGATGATGATGATCAGTCAGATGTCTTATTAGAAATTTAACTCTCTACTTATTTTTGAGCAAACGACTCTCTGTGACAGGACAGTCTAGCTTGTATAACCCAAAAAAAACTATTGAAATCGAAAAAGCACACCTTTTTTTAAACTCTTTCTTTCGAGCTCCACAAAAAAAAACAGCTATAATTATAGCTGTTTAAAAAAACAGCTATAATTTAAATAAATTGTAACAATAATTTTGGCCTTTTAGATATAGCCCGATGCTACGATTAATGAGTTTAATGACCAAGCGCCATTCACTAAATTTACCCAATCGGCTAATTATATCTCCACCTGGCCACTATTATTGAACGTCTTAAACAAAGCCTGTATTTTAGATGAATAAAATACAGGCAGCTCCTGTGCAGCGTGGCTTGTCAGCGGCGAAACGACGTCAGTTTATTTTTTTTTAATATACAAGACAAACAAACAAACGGCCGCGTGATGTTAAGCAGTCACCGTCACCAATAAACGTCAGCAATGACGGTGGTCATTGGTATCATTTGGTACTAATGCGATGATCGATTTGGTTCGATGGTCTTGGGTACCACTTATTTTATCGAAACACGATATTAACGAACGTATCATTACGCGCAATTTACATTTCAAAGAAAGGCATTTCTCACAGCTTATGTTACTCGTAATTTTTTAGTAGTCAAACCTAACCTAAGTAATTAATTTTTGGGTCATACACAGATTTAGGTTACCGTCTTTTCTGTAGACACACCGAAAGTTAACGTTTTTAAGGTCTAATTTTCTGGCTAAGCCCATTCCCGCAAAAACACCGTCAAGACTGCTTTAGACCTATCATATAAAAACATAACGTATATGCACACAAGCTCTTAACTATTGACTACAGGAGAGACAACTTTTGTTTAAGATATTCTGAAACATCGTGGTTTCAGCATAATATAACGTTCGATGAAATTATACAACCGATGAAGTGAAGGTTACAAGCCAATATGCTCCCTTTTAGTAAAACACTTAAAGAGAGTGTTTTACTAAAGCTGACTAGAGCTGAGAAAATGCTGGCACCACCACCACTAACTTTCTACACATTCGACTTCGACTATTGGATACAATACGTTGTACAGTTAAAAATCAGTGAGCAAAAGTGTCTGCCAAATGTTTTTTCGTATCCAGGGAGTCATAATGAATCGAATGGGTTGTGCCCATTAATAGAGATTCGTGTGTTAATGACTTAGTAGAGCATTTTTAATCAACATTTTTACAACTCCGTCCCATGATAATGCAGAGCCCTGAATGTCTGCTTCTTTGATTTTCTTTTTTTCTAATGTGGTTGAGACCATGAACCCCAGAGGCAAACATGTGCAAAAAATTTATTATCCTCCTTTTTTTAAGCAACTTCAATCCACTGTAACGCGATAACGCAGCGACCTTAATGTGCAAATCATATACCGAAATGCTCGCCAGCTCCCTAACTATTAATCCGGAATAGCCCGAGGCGATGAAACGAAGATCTCATTTAAAGGATAAAAAAAAATATATAAGGATGTTCATTCAATAAGTATGCCGCACGGACACTTTTATGTCAAAAATTCACCAGTGCCTCCCTAGGGGAAACCACTGCTGAGAAGAAACTCTGCAAAAATCTGAACAATCAGTATTTATTTTAAACATAGCTTAAAACAGCTTCAGACAGTGTTATTATAACGCCTACTATTATATGAAATAAAAAAAATCATGCATAGTTCAGCAGGAAAACGTATTGCAAATAAATAGTTCAAAATTGTTATCTTAATGCATTAATACATTTCCAACACTTTATACAAATCGGGGCTTTTCTATTTATTAGCACAAATGCAAACGCTCCTAACATTTTTCTTTTCTATTTTTCAAAATGTGACAGTTGACCACGTGCTTTGTCGCAAAGCACGAGAATGTCATCTCGTAAATTTTCAGTGATAGTCTGATAGAAAAGAAAAACCAGACTAGAGCATGTCGGACCATGCTCAGTGTAGGGTTCCGAAGCCGTTAAGTACTACAAACATAAAAAATCATCAAGTAATCACTAATTTTCTATTTAAAGTCAATTGGTGCCGTCGTAGATGATTTTAGTAGGTATATACACTTAAATCGCCTGTATCTCAAGAACCAATGATGTCTACTTAGTCATGATAGTTTTCCTTTAAAATTGGTTATATGTTCTTTCATTAAAGATTTTTTCTGTTTTTTAGTATTTGTAGTTTTGGCTGTAGGGGTGGGGGGGGGGACTTGAGTCTAACAAAAAATAACCCTTTATAAAGGGTTATTTTTTGTTAGCTTAATATTTCATAAACGGATTACTGAATTAAAAAACTGTTTCCACAAACCCATAATATTTAAAAAACCTATCCAACGACACCCAACACTTCCTTCCTGATATTTATTTTATGTATTTTTCTATATAAGTACCTAAGTTTATCTTTATCTAGTTGTACAAGCCTAGACCTTAGTTTTGAACTAAATCAATTCGTGTGAGTTGTGAGAATTCCCGTGATATTTATTTAGTTTTATATATTTACTAGCTACCTGTCAGCAGCTTCGCCCCGCTGCAAACTTTTGACTTTCCCAGTGTATTTTACATATTTTTTCTTTCATAAGAACCTTCTCCTGACTATAACGAACACAACAAAAATAGAATTAGCGAAATCGTTCCATCGGTCCGTTCGTTGATGCCGTGACCAAGGGAAATAGGGATTCATTTTTAAATACATATAATATAGATAGATGGTTGGCAGTTCGTTTCGTCGGCCAAGTTCGTTAGATGGCCGCGTTAAGTCTAAACGGGTCTTAACAACATTAGTATTTCAATTTTAATGTCACGGTCCGATGGCTTATGCAATCTTCTCTTAAGTTTGTTTTGATTTAAAGACGTGTCCTCTAGATAGCCAGGCAATTAGTGGTACTTGCCTCGCTTAAGCCTCAATTATTTTATGAATAAAACATGAAATCCATATGGCATATTAGAACGAGGAAACTACAGTTTTTCTTTGTCTCGTAGTTGCAAGGACGGTGCGATATTAATACAGAATTATGATATAAAACCTTTATTTGCTGTTGTTTTTTTTATGAGTCTCAAATAATGTGTACATTATTTTGATTTACAAAATATTGATGAGACTCACTGATAAATAAATTCCAGGTTATAGTCTTATGGTTTAAGACATTTATCCTCATAAATATTACAATATTCAATTAAAATGTACTGATAGGTAGTACTGTAGGTACTGATAGGTAGTGACCCTGCCTTCGAAGCTAGTTAGTTCAAATCCCTGGTAAGGGCAAATATTTGTGTGATGAGCACGAGTATTTGTTCCCGAGTCTTGGATGTTTTCTATGTATTTAAGTATATATTTCTCTATACAGGGTGTCCCAGGAAGTAGTGTCAAGCGGAAGTCCAGAGGTAGTGCACCTCAAGGGGCATCTGAATCACCCCCATGTATGTTTAGCGATTTTTCGTAGTTTCGGAGTTATTGATCATTTTAATCGGAATTATTGTAATTTTTCCTTATGTCCATGTTTCGAAAGACCCTTAATTTCATGTATTAATTCATATTTTTTTCACTTTTTTCTTGCATGGTTAGAATCACTATGAACTAAGGAAGTTTTTAAAGCTACATACCCAGTTTTTTTTCATGACAACTTTTTGAGTAAACGCACAAAGTTTGTTTTTCCATACTACGTGAAAAACAAACACGGGGATTTCTTAGTATGGAAAAAGTAACTTAGTGAGTTTACTCAAAAAGTTGTCATGAAAAAAAACTGGGTATGTAGCTTTAAAAACTTCCTTAGTTCATAGTGATTCTAACCATGCAAGAAAAAAGTGAAAAAAATATGAATTAATACATGAAATTAAGGGTCTTTCGAAACATGGACATAAGGAAAAATTACAATAATTCCGATTAAAATGATCAATAACTCCGAAACTACGAAAAATCGCTGAACATACATGGGGGTGATTCAGATGCCCCTTGAGGTACACTACCTCTGGACTTCCGCTTGACACTACTTCCTGGGACACCCAGTATATAAGTAAGTTTATCGTTGTCTAGTACCCATAATACAAGCCTAGAGCTTAGTTTGGGACTAGGGCGATTTGTGTGACATTGTCCTGTGATATTTATTTATTTATTTGGTAACGTAGGCACTCAGAATATATCGACTTTGGATGTGCGAGAAAAGATAATAACATCACCACTGATTTCAGTGATGGTAGGACCGTCCGGATCGCTACCACTACATATCCTTTAACCTACCGCTTAGCAGCAGTGTTCGTATTGTTGTGTTCCGGGTGGCAACCAGTGAAATTACTAGCATTTAGGTGTTTCATCTTGGTCTTCGGGGTCGGCAACGCATTTGCGGTCTTAGGATTGTAGTCTTAAGAATGTAACCATAAGGTGGAAGTGTGCTAACGAGCACGGTGATGGAAAACTTACCATCACCGTGCCATAAAGTGTGTAGGTAGATCAAATTGATGCCCACATCAATTCCTCGTGTGGTTGCCGGGTTAGAATAGTGCCACTCCATGTCTTCTCGTGGATGGCGTAAGAGTAACACTGGTAAACTTCTTGGCCTGATTGTGCAAAATGTGGTTAAAGAATTATAAACAAGTCTTTTTAGAGTTGTTGGTATTTTTGTAGCTCTGCCTACCCCACTCTGGGAATAAAGGCGTGATGTTATGTTTGTATGTATGATGCCCGCATCACATAAAATCAAAATTACTCTGATAATCAAGCCGCCCAGCAACCAGTATCTGTCTTGTTATCTACTTCATTAGGCCAAAATATTTTTGGTCAAATCTTTCATTTCCCAAATTTTCACTTGCCGACCCGCTTTGTTTTCTGTAACTGTAAATATTTCAGGAATTTATAAAAGCTAACCTAACCTAACCTAAGGTTCAACACGATGGTACTAAAACAAATTTTGAAAAAAAAGTGAAATGATACATTTGACCAAAAATATTTTGGCCAAATGGCAGGCTCAGGCAGGTCTTGTTGTGATCAGGAGTAAGAGGTAAGGCAGACAGCGAAATTACTAGCAAAGGCTCATTCCATCTTAGTCCGCATTAGTTAGCCATGCATTTAGTTTTGATTTTGCCACCCTAAAATAGCAAAGTTTCATGAACCTAGACTACCTGTCATCAGGTGGTACAAAAAAGAAGACGCAAAAACACTTCTAAAGCTATTATGTAGGATGTTTTAAAGCAGGGCAAAGTCGTTGTCCGGATAACAAAAAACGGGCGAAGGCCAACGAGTAGATGTAACTTAATTATGTATGCAAATAGATCATCGCTATCTGATACAAAGGGCAGTTAACACTCCTAGTATTATGTGTTTGCATTGTTTCTTAATTGCTAATGGCAACACTTTGTAGCATTTTTTGATAGTAAGGAGAAGGCACATGAGTAGAAACACAGGTCACCTAGGAGCAAAGTCAAGATTACTTAGCGTTGAAAATTTACGGAAAAGTGGAATGTTTTTTTTCATGACTTATAAAATTTTCGTTTTTGTACGTATGTATGTATAGACAGAAATTCAAATGCAATATTCACAGAATAGGAACGTACAACGGCGAACGCGATTCCCTTTAAGGAATCTCTTCCAGCTAACAATAAAATACAATACAAATACTCTTTATTGAACACCAAAAATTAAAAAATTAAAACAGAACATTTAAATTATAGGTATACAACAGGCGGTCTTACCGCTAAATAGCGATCTCTTCCAGACAACTTTGAAAGAGAAATAACTGAGGACACAAATAACCTTTGGGTGGCAACGAGTAGACATGAGTACAAAACAAAGTTTTGTTCTTTTCTTTTGGGTTTTATAGGAAAAGTAATACATGAATAATGATAATTTATTCGTTGTCAATCACTGTCACTATTTTAATGTCTGCCGCCATTTCGTCGATGTCGCCCCTTTTGATTTATTGTAGGTGCAAAGGGTGATGGGCAATTTTGTATGGACCCCGTCACCCCCCTCCAACAGTAACGGGCTGCAGGTCTATATGTTCATTAGGACCCAATAAAAGACAAAATACTTATCTTCGTAGCAAAATCAATGGGAATTTTTTAATGAAAACAAAGGGCCAGGCAAGGCAAATCATCTACATACGTGTCAAGATGCAAAACGCTAAGTTAACGATTTTCGAAAAATCAACAATATGTATCTATTGGATTAACGTCAAATGCTTATCTCAACTGCATGCATTTCGAGTCGATAGTAAACTAAGGCCCTAGCCAAGATGCGTTCGCTAACTAGCGAAACAAATAATAGAAACGCTAGTTACCGTACGCGTCTTCGCTAGGGCCAGTGAAAATTTACCAGCGTTCACATCTTGGCTACGCCCTCTGATGGTAAGTGGGAGTTTTCGTGTGACTTCAAATACGGTGCCAACACTGAGGACTAAGATGGAACTTTTTCATCCTAGTAATTTCACCGGTTGTCTTTTCTCCACATCCGAACTTCATAATGCAAACCTGCTTGTCGGTAGATTTAACCCTTAGAACGCCAACGACCACTAAAGTGGTCATGAGCTGTCATGCCTCCAACGCCACCAAATAGACGTTATTTCGTATGAATTAAGTAAAATTATGCATAACTTTTAATACATGTTTGTTGAGTGAGTGACGCATTTGTATTTGACGTAAGGCGTTCAAAATGTTAAAAACAAGATGGTGGTAATGATCCGGGCGGACCCTGCACAAGGTTCTACCAACACTAATTTAGACAATGCTACTGAGTGTTCGGTCCATATAAAGACATGCACAAACTAACCTTCGCATTTAAAATATTATTATTAAGATTATCAGTTTGCATTGTCAGTGGACATTGTGGACAATCACAATCCCGGTTGTTTTTTGCAATATTCCAATTAAGGAAAATGTCACGATTGCCAGTTTTTGTCATATTTCCAGGGTTCCATAACCAAAGAGTAAAAACAGGACCCTATTACTAAGACACTGTCCGTCTGTCTGTCATCAGACTGTATCTCATGAACCGTGATAGATGGACAGTTGAAATTTTCACAGATGTAACAACAAATACTAGAAACAGAAAAAAATTACTGTTTCAATGGAGCTCCTATACACAAACGTCATCTTTATGCCGTTTTTTTGCTTGATATTAATAACGGGAACTATATCTAGTTATATATTCGCTTCAAAAATAAATAATTAAATTAAGATGTTATATTTTTGCCGTTACAGATAGACACCGGGACAGGTGAAACTAAAACAAGGGTATAATAATAGCGCCTAATGTTATATGCATAGATAATGGTACGGAACCCTTCGTGCGCGACTTTGTCTTGCACTTGGCCGGTTTTTTATCTGATCGATAGACTACGAGATAATAATATGGCACTTAGAGGACGAATAGGTTATTTTTTATGTTTAATACCCTTTTTTAATTTTAATGAACCTATTTACCATAATCAAACATGTATGTTATTTTTTGCTTTTAAATTATGCAATTAAAATCGCTTGTTACGGAACGGATAATACGTTTTAATTTTCATGGTAAACTGATTGGCTCAATTGTTGAAATATAAAGTATATAAAAACAATGAAAGAAAAACTGAACATCATTAGTGATCTTATCCTGGAGCAATTATTATTTTTAGAGTTCTGTGCTAACGTTGGTCTGTTGCTAAGCATACGTTGTCTGTCCGTCTGTATGTCTGTAACACATATGTATATTTTACACCAAAACATAACCTATAGTCGTTGACCCATTTATTTATCGAATTTCACTTCATCGATTGTCATTTTATCGAACGCTATTTTCTGCTGAATTCATGATGTTTTTACGATATCTTTAACATTAGGCTAAACTTGTGACTACAAAAAAATCCGGCAAGGAACGTCATTCGATGAGATAAAAAATCTACGAAAATAAAACGTTTGTTGTAAGGTCTTTCGATAAAATAATGGGTACTTACGTAAAGACTGAAAAGTTCGTGAGTGTTTTTGTGGAGTGACAGACATTCACGAGGACAGGTTGAGTTGCGTGAGTATTTCTTAATATTATATAGATTTGCTTATGCACAGTAAGAAACCGGCCAAGTGCGAGTCAGACTCGCACACTACTTACTTAAGTACGTACTTTTTGTTAAGATACAGCCTGGTGACAGACGGACGGACGGACAGCGGAGTCTTAGTAATAGGGTTCCTGTTTTAGCCTTTGGGTACGGAACCCTAATAACATCCTCCAATCAGTCATTACATCCTGATGTTTTAAAGCTCGATCGACCCTATTGTGTTTTGGACTGTGCAGTTAACGAATTTCCTTCTGCTTTTATGTCTATTTTTCAAACAATTAGAGTATAAATAAACACTTATTAAATAGGCACCAAATAACACTAGACACGCGTGGAGAGGGTTCCATACGTTTTTTTTTTTTAAATTATCAACCAGTTTTGTATGTCAAAGAGATGGCAAACGAGTACCCACATGATGGTAAGTGGGATCTGAGACCAGTATATTAAATATCCATTCTCTCTACAATCCCAATAAGAATGCAACTGCTACTGACTGCAAGACTGCGACTGAGGTAGAATGCCCCTATGCTAGTATTTTCACCGGTTGTTTTATCCCCAAAAACGGAACCGCTATGCAATAAATGTCGGCTTTTTTTGTAGAAAATATTGCGGTCGCCGATTTCAGTTGGACTAACCTGTTAGGTAGGAAGCTACAATTTTAAAAGAAATAATTTTATGCGTTTTTGAAGGCGGTTTTTTGTTTATTAAATCATTTATTTTATGGCGATGGGCTTGCAACCTGTCACTATCTACTTGTAAATATCTTAGCCTGATTGTGCAAAATTTGGTACCTAACATAAATATCAACAAGTTTTTTTAGAGTTGATGGTAATACTGTAGCTCTGCCTACCCTACTCTGGGTATGAAGGCGTGACATTATGCGTGTATTATTTTTTTATATTATACTTTTTAATGAGCGTAATACGCTGTTACGTAGTCCCACATCCACGGGAAAGCTTTAGTCATATACATTATATTAGCTTTAGTTTTGTTTCAACAAGTAAATAATCTTCGTTGTAGTCGCTCAACCGTTTAAAAACGATTGCTTTTTGGTATATTACATACATACATACGCGTAACATCACTCCTTCATTCCCAGAGTGAGGTGGGCAGAGCCACAGAAATACCAACAACTCTAAAAAGACTTGTTAATAATTCTGTAACCACATTTCGCACAAACAGGTTGCAAGTGTATTAGTGACAGGTTGCAAGCCCATCACCTAACAGTACTACAAGCCTTTATCCTCCTAGTCGCCTTTTACGACATCCAGGGGAAGATATGGAGTGGCACTATTCTAACCCGTCAACCACACGGAAAACATCGATCTAGTTTTGTTATAGGAATCAAAGTATCGATGAACTATTCCTTTTTAACGATCCACTCATGCGCACGTTTTACTGTGTTCAGGGCTAACGCACTTTTAATAAATCGGCAAAGCAATTCGATTTGTAGCAAATTAATTATTCGAGTTATAAACGATGCGCTAGCAATTAATTTAATATTAATAATTACATACAAGTATTTTGCATGACCATAAATCAATTCATTTTAATAGCTAAGGCCGATCTAAACTCATGTTGTTATTTATTCATTAGATAATAATCCCAAGCTTCATTGGATGAAAGAACTTAGTAAATGTATGTATTGACTTTGCCCAAGAAGGAAGGATTCGTTATTCCCTTTCGATGAAGCTTAGAGCGTAGAAAGTCCGGACTACTACAGTATTATGTCCTTTATCGCAGTCACTCTCGCACTTAGACATACTAATCAGAATGGGACAGATGTTACATCCACGTTTGTCCATATTGATAAACACAAGCATAATACGCTCTCAGAGCCTAGAGTATAAACCTGGTCCAGTATATTCTGCTATCACCTTGGTCTTCAACGCAACTCAACTGCATACATTTCGAGTTGTTAGAAAAAACCGGGCAAGAGCATTTCGGTCCACGCTCAGTGTAGGGTTTTTAGTGGTGGTAGGACCCTGTGCAGGGTCCGTCCGGATCGCTACCACCATCTTATCCATTAACCACCCGCCAAGCAGCAGTGTTCGCATTGTTGTGTTCCGGTGTGGGGATAAGACAACCGGTGAAATTACTAGCATAGAGGCATTCCATCTTAGTCCTCAGGGTTGGCAACGCATTTGAGGTCTTGGGATTATAGTCTTGAGAATTCAAATGTCTATGGGTCTCAGATTCCACTTCTGGTGGCCTGAGTGCTCGTGTGCCTTCTCCTTAACATGAAAAGAAAAGAAAGACAAGAGGGTTTTGAAGCCGTTAAGTACTACGAACATAAAAATCAAGAAGTAATAACTAATTTTCTAATTAAAAGTCAATTGGTGCCGTCTTAGATGATTTTAGTAGGTATGAATACGTTTCCGTGTGGTTGCCGGGTTAGAATAGTGCCACTCCATGTCTTCCCGTGGATGTCGTAAGAGGCGACTAAGGGAATAAGGGCTTGTAGTACTGTTAGGCGATGGGCTTGCAACCTGTCACTAATACACTGGCAAACATCTTAGCCTGATTGTGCAAAATGTGGTTACAGAATTATCAACAAGTTTTTTAGAGTTGTTGGTAATTCTGTAGCTCTGCCTACCCCACTCTGGGAATAAAGGCGTGACTTAAGTATGTATGTATGAATACTTTAATCGCCTGTATCTCAAGAAACAATGGTATCGTGAGTCGTAATAGTTTTCCTTTAAAGTTCGTTATATGCTAGTTCATTTAAGATTTTTGTCTGTTTTTTAGTATTTGTACTTTTGGCAGTAGGGGGGGGGGGGGACACTTGAGTCTAACAAAAATTAGCGCTTTAAGGCTTAATATTTCATAAACGGATTACTTAATTAAAAAACTTTTTTCACAAACCCATAATATTTTTAAAAGACCTATCCAACGACATCCCACACTATAGGGTAGACGAGAAAAAAAATACATACCCACGACACGTGTAAGAGGAGTTACGCTACAAGAAAAAACACGATTTAATCTTACCACTTTGTTCGCGTGACTGATTTGTATATTCATGCCAAATTACAGCTTTCAAGTACTAAGAGTCTCTTAGCTAGGCTGCGGACGGACGGAAAGACATGGCGAAACTATAAGGGTTCCTAGTTTGACTGCGAAACCCTAAAAAAAAATTAAGCATCGTTTGCATTCTGGCTACGGCTCACTCTTGTGGTTTAATTTCTTCTGAAAAAAAAACATTTATAAAACAGTTATTTTGCTTACAGGGTTTCAACTCTTTCCCGCTCAGTGGTTTATCGTAATAAAATCGTTTATTTTACGATACAACACAATATCGTTTCCATATCGTATAATGCTTTCATATTGTAGTCTTTGTAGTCTGGCTATCGTATTGCTACCGCTTCTTGGTTTGATTAAGGTTTGGCTGGATGTGACGTATTGATGTGTTGCTCGCTCAAATAAATAAATGTACAGCTAGAAAAAAAGAACGTAAATCGTCGTATATTAATTTAATTTGACATTATCCCTTAAGAGTATCCAACAGTTTAAGTCCAAGCTTAAAATATTTTATATAGGTTACCAGAAGCAGTATGTGTCCATAAAATTATAAAAAAAATCAATTTAAAGTTAACATAGTTGGGAGTTTATTACTGTTCATTCATACTTAGTGATACATATTTATTAACGAGCTTAGTTTTACGTAACTAGTTAAACTAAGTAGTAGTCAATGAGATCTCTCCATGGCTGACCACGGGTGAGGTCAAATTCAGCTAAGCTGTGTTCACGCCCTTTTTTATTACCACAGTCTATGTACTATCAGTGAATTTGATTTTATTTGATTTGATTTTAAATTGGTAAAAATTATAACGACGTAAATTCAAATCCTATTTTATTTTAATTCAGCATAAAAAATTGTAAATACAGTATGGTATGTGTATTAATTGATACTACGCCAATTAAAGGATTATAAATAAATGAATGTGATAGATAAATCGACGTTCTTATTAAAGAAGCTACTGCAGTCGTCGTGAAGCTAGGCGTATAATTGCAGGCTCGTCTGCCGTCGATCACGCTCAGGGTCGCTACACTACGCTCCATATTGTGGCCAATAAGATTACGCTTACATTATAATTTAAAATGGGTCTCTATTCTAGTACGTAAAAGCATATTTCCTTTGACGTGTTTCGGCGATTGTTTAAATTTCTAGAGAGATAGGTTTTAGGGTTCTGTACCTTAAAAGCAAAAAAACGGAGCCCTTATAGGATCACTTCGTCGTCCGTCCTTCCATCCATCTGAACGTCAAGACCCTTTTTGTCGGGAACGCGTGGAGGTATCGAGTTGAATTTAAAACCATATACTCAAGTCTACAGACCCTTGAAGCTGAGAAAAAACTTTTTTTTTTATGTATAGGAGAAGGCACACGAGCACTCAGGCCACCTGATGATTAGTGGAATCTGAGACTCATAGACATTTGAATTCTCAAGACTAATCGTACGACCTCAAATGCGTTGCCAACCCCGAGGACTAAGATGGAATGCCTCTATGCTAGTAATTTCACCGGTTGTCTATAGAAAAACCGGGCAAGAGCATATTGGACACTCAGTGTAGGGTTCCAAAGCCGTTGCTGCTAACACCGGAACAAAACAATGCGAAAACTGTTGCTTGGCGGGTACTTAATGGATAAAATGGTGGTAGCGATCCGGACGGACCCTGCACAGCGTCCTTCCACTGCCACTATGTTAATTTTATGCTGCCGTAAAACAAAGAAAGCGGCTAGGCTACAGGAATCGGGGCAATCTGTAATGTATGGCATCCTCACTCAATTTAAAGTGCTCATACTATTACTATACAATTGGCAGCCATCTTTGGTATTACGGTTGAATATCACTTAAAAAAAAAAACTACAGCAAAAAACACTTCGAGTAAATTCACGAAAAGTATCATCAAGCAATGAAATCGGGTCACTTAGTACAGAATTTCCATGTAAAGTGACCCGTATTCATTGATCCTGAGTTTACATAGTTGAAAGACAGTATTTGATAGAAGATTACTATTTCATTAATTTACAATATCAACAATTTTCATTTTCATTTCAATTTGCTGTCAAGACAGTAAAATTTGGCCGCAAGCTTTAACTGTTTTTGGGACGTTAGGGTCATATTAGGCAGTGAACGTTTAGGTTTATTCGGTTTCGCATACTGATCTTTTTTTAGTGTACAAAAACTGCAATTTAACCAATTTTAACTTGTGTGGTTGTCGGGTTAGAATAGTGCCACTCCATGTCTTCCCGTGGATATCGTAAGAGGCGACTAAGGGAATAAAGGCTTGTAGTACTGTTAGGCGATGGGCTTGCAACCTGTCACTAATACACTGGTAAACATCTTAGCCTGATTGTACAAACTGTGGTTACAGAATTATCAACAAGTCTTTTTTAGACTTAATGCCATTTTTATAGCTACCCTACTCTGGGAATCAAGGCGTGACGTTATGTATGTATGTAATTTGAAAAAACATAAATCACGTTCATTGCAAGTATTACAACACGTAGCAACCACTCTGTCAACACATGCAATACTTTTATTTTCTCCGACAGTCAACAATAACATCAGAATGTCACGATGTCTGACATTTTGAAGATGAAATATGTGCAGGCCACTTCCGCGTAGCGTCGTGTGCGCAGTGTACGGAAGCTTTTGCGCCATAAAGACACCCCTTGATTGCCTTGAAGCATTTACGTGCATCGTTTGAAGCTTATGTAGGCTGCTTTGTCTCGCCCTTTTGTTTATTCACTAATTATAAGAGAAGGAAAATTTACTAGAATTATCACATTGTTCTTTGACTCTCGCTAAGTATAACGGCTAATATAACCAAAAAAATACGTTCTTATAAAAGTCATATTATCGTTAATAAGACTGCATTTGGAACAATTTATAAGAATATAATCCTCATACTCTCCATATTGTTGCGTTTTAATGTCGTTAGCATCAAGTAACTACACTTATAACCGCATTTTTTAAAAATGTAATAAGCGTATTAACTCTTATTATAGTTACATGAAAAAGGTTTACAAGGGCTTTATTCTTATAAGAGTATTGTTGGTGTTGAGTATTATAAAATAAAAATACAGAAGGAATGAAAGGCGAATTTAGCAATCTCATATAATAATCCATGACAACGAATAGCCAAATAAGTACAAAACTACAAGAAAATTATGATAATTATGTTATACCCAAGTTGAAATAGCTATAAATATATTTGCAATAACCAAAACATAATAAGCAGAAAAAAGCATTTAAAATAATTTCTATATTTGCTAGACGGGAAAGCAAGGGAAAGGTTGTTACTCGATCTTAAGCGATTTTGAGATCTTGTAGCCAAGAAGCTAAAACGTTTAGAATAGTAGAATGCAGAATGGGGATAGAAAAGGATGTTAAAAAGCAACTACACACTCAATCATAGTAATACTGTAATAGTACAAGCATTTTATATTTAATGTTGTTATCAATGGAGTATAGAATGCTTTGACTAGTACATTACAGTTAGCCGCCTTCTTTGATATCACGGCAGATATATAAGTTTTTTTCAAGCAGCATTTTAGCAGTCACTACATGCTAATTTGTTATAATCGTGATACCTAAAAATGCACACTTATAATACACGAACACGCGGCGGCTTTCATCTTCAGTACCACGACCTCGAAAGGAAGGCAATTCTGTACTAAAATCAGAACACTGGGCACTCAAAGTTTACACGTTTAAATTGGCCTTTAACAAGCGGGTAAAATTACTTACAACTTGTATATGCCAAATCGGCTTTAATGTCTTATATTTCACCGTATTGGTTTCGTAATTCTAATGTTGAAACCTGATTATTTTAAGTGCACGTCCGAAATGCACGAAAAAACGCATTGATTAGAACTAAGTGGTAAGCTTCAGATCACTTTGAATGTCATGAGTTAGGAATTTTAAGACTTCCGTTCCAAATCCATCACCCGGATTTGGTTTTCAGTTGTACTATGAATCACCTGAGCCTTGCATTTGTTGCATTCGACACGGTAACTCATCACTTCATCGAATGTATCATTTCATCGAATTTCATTTCATCGAACGCCTTTTTCTGCTGAAACCATAACGTTTTCAAAGTATATTAAACATTAATTACGTAGGTTAGGTTAGGAGTATTGGAAGCAAGTAGTTTTTCCAGGCCAGTAATGGGATTTTTTGTAATGCTTTATGCTGTATACATACATAACATCACGCCTTCATTCCCAGAGTGGGGTAGGCAGAGCTACAAAAATACCAACAACTCTAAAAAGACTTGTTTATAACTCTGTAACCACATTTTGCATAATCAGGCCAAGAAATTTACTAGCGTATTAGTGACAGGTTGCAAGCCCATCGCCTAACAGTACTACAAGCCCTTATTCCCTTAGCAGCCTCTTACGACATCCACGGGAAGACATGGAGTGGCACTATTCTAACTTGGCAACCACACATTTATGTTGTATGTTGCCTACATATTTAAAAAGAAGGATACGAAGGGGTCGGGCGACATAAAATACGCGTCGTATTGTCGTATCGTTTACGTACTTACGCAGTCGACATCAAATTCATCTGTACATATTAGGGGTGGTCAGAAATATCTGAACTTGCACTGTAACGCCTTAATAATGGAGTCTTGCTTATATATTTGTAAGCACCTAGTTTGCTTCAATATTTCTGATGGTGACTGTACGTACACTGTACTTATTAAATATCGTTATCTTTAAATCTATTCCTGAAGCTTGCTTCATATTAAAAATAAACTCATTCATACTAAAATAACTGAGATTATTATCCACATCCAATTAGGAACTAAAAAGGTAATTTAGAACCAAGTGGGCGTAAACTTGATTAAGGTTACATTCGGAACTAATGAACCTAATCGTTGATTCTCATTAGGCTCGAGATTATCTCAATTTGTTGTCCAAAGAACATGTGATTGACAAAAATGTTGAATGATGTCTATAGCTGTCTAACCATGTCCCAATAAGCTCCGAGCAGCACCCAGCGACATAGTCCGCATAGCTAAACCGAATATGGTTGAGCCACATAAAAGGCAGTGTTACTTAAGTCCTGATGTATTTTGCGACAGACGGACGACGACACGGCATTATTGCTCCGTCGGAAGCGCCGGGCACTCTTTAAAAGTCAAGGTATGACCAATGTTAACTGGTGTTATTTAAAGATTACTTTGGACTAGCTTAAGAATATTTTCCTTAATGGATTGTATTTTTCCACGGTTTGATTCTTCGAAGTTACGTGACATTATGAGTAGGGTTCACTTAGTCATTGGAATGGTTTGTCGCTTCCGTGTTTTATTGTCCCTGTACAGAAAAACACCCGACGTCTTGGGATTATGAATTGGACCAGTGTGTACTATAGTTTTTTTTTTTATGGCAAGGACATGTCATGCACCTGATAGCCATCTGATGGTAAAAAGGATCTGAGGCTGATATACACTTGCATTCTTAAGACTATTTACAAGCTGAAGACTGTAATCCTAAGAGCGGTTTCGCACTACATCCGATCTGATCTGATTTCTCTCGATCATCTGTGAATCTCCATTCATGGGTGCATTCTGCGAGGGTTCGGGGGCTTAGGATTCGGACTTAGTGCGAAAACGCTCTAACAATACAAATGCGGACTAAGATGAAATGACTCTATGCTAGTAATTTCACCGATTGTCTTATTTACACTGAAACAACATAGCAAACACTGCTACTGGGTAAGTTAAAGGATAAGATGGTAGTAGCGATCCCGATAGACCCTACACAAGGTCCTACCACCACACAAACTAAGACTAAGCTCAGCTGTATAAGACACAGGAATAGAATATATAGCTTTACCAATAGAATAAAATACATCTAAAGAATGACAAGTTAAATTGAGCTCTTGCTAAAATTATCGATATGCAATTATCGATTGTTTTAAAAGTGTTTTACTTTTTTGCCACTGAATTTGTAACTCCAAAGTTTTGTAATTCCAATAGGTTTTGAGTAAGACAGGAGTGGATAGTAGCTTAACCTCCTGAGTCACCAGGTTCTCACTTTAGGACATAAGGTCAAATATAAAAGGCACCCTACCATTGGTTCGACAAGGTTACTTTTACAATGTAACTAAACTAGGTATTTACGCGGAAGGTTGCATCGCCACGTTCAGATATCCCTTTAAAATGCATAAAATTAATTGTCCTGGTGTATTGTTTAGTCTAAAATACTTACGTTTAACATCCTAGTATGCAGAAATTACTAAATTTTATTGTATGTATGTATGTAAACAGTTTATTGTAAAAAGTAAAACAGAAACAATATCATGAAGATACAAGAATAAAAAAAAAACAACGCGAACTTATCTCTTTAAAGGATCTCTTCCAGCGAACCCTTGATAGATTAAGAAAAATGAAAGGTTGTGCATCGAATTGGCAAGTTTACAATAGTCGTCTATTGTGTGAATTAGTTAGATAAGGATAGTTATTTTTTAACGATTAAAAAAAACAGTTTAAATTGTTAAAACTTATTTTCAACCAAACGATTATCGACCAAACAATGATTATGCTATTCAATATAGACCCCCATATGTTCATTGTCCACACTTGGCTTGATACACTCCCGTGTCCGATTTAACTCAGGATTATGTTGAAGTGAAGCTACTTATATCAGACTTGGACTGACAAGCAGTCACTATCCAGCTGTGAGCTGTCAGGCTTCAGATATGCTATGTCATTAAAAGTAACCTTTGTAAGTGATACATGGACTCAATTGTATAATGTAGGCAGGAAGGAATTTTCTTCCATCTCCCTTATAAGGATGAATAAATGTATTCGTGTGTTGTTAAATTGGTATTTTGAATAAGTAAAAGATTACCTATTGTTTCACTCTTTTAATGTTTTCCGTTCACTCTCGTGCTCCTTGGGTAGAACATTTGAGGATACATTCCATACGTGAGCGAAGCAATCATAGGGAGCAACTTTCCAAAATTAAACTTTTTCAAAATGTTTAGGAACTATTTATACTGTGTGCCCCTATGTGCATTCACGTGGCGTGTGTCGTAACGCTCTTAACTTAACACACTTTTTAGGGTTCCGTAGTCAAACTAGGAACCCTTATAGTTTCGCCATGTCCGTCAGTCCGTCCGCAGCCTAGCGCAGAGACTCTTAGTTGTAGAAAGCTGTAATTTTACATGAATATGCATATAAGTCAGGCCAATAAAGTGGTGCAATAAAAAGTAAAAAAAAATTTTTTTTAGTGTACCTCCCCTACACCTACCCTATATTAAGCTTTAGAGCGCAAATTTTTGTTCGATTCAAGTTTCCCCCCCCTTCCCGTTTCCAACCAAAACTACAAATACAAAAAAATCGAAAAATACTTAAATGAAAGAGCATAAAACGAATTTTAGAGGATTACTATCATGACTAAGTAGACATCATTAGTTCTTGAGATACAGGCGATTAAAGTGTTTCTACCTACTAAAATCATCTAAGACGGCACCAATTGACTTTAAATAGAGAATTAGTTATTACTAGTTGATTTTTATGTTTGTAGTACTTAACGGCTTCGGAACCCTACACTGAGCATGGTCCGACATGCTCTTGCCCGGTTTTTTGGTTTTACCTTTGTACTCGTACGACTAGATTTATTACAACATCATCTTTTCTTTACGAGTCATATAAATTGCTTGGGAACTTAGCTTTGACTTATCATCCATGAAACAACAATAATAATAATAAGTTTTTCGCCTCAGCATCTCATAAGGCTTTAAAGATAGTGAGCAAAATTCGTTTTTGCTGCGAGCATGAGACATAACACTTTTCAATTATTATTTTACAATAAAAGGTGGTCGTGGTGTGACGCCACGCGGGCGGCGGGTTATGTCGTTTAATGTTCACCATGTTGTCTTTTTTGCCTTAAGGTAATATTTTCTCGCTGCTGAGGCGGAAAGTTGTATGCGCAACACGATACAAAAGTTTTTGCATCTCGTGTCTTTGAATCCCTCGCTGCACTCAGGATTCTAACTTAGAATCACAAGCGTAGCAAGGATCAAAATCAACACTCGCAACAAAACTCAACTTTTCTCTCTTGTTGCACTTATAACTATAATTGGTTAGCATGGTGCCGAACATCGTCGAACAATGTTACAGTTCGTCGATGTTGGTTGTGCACGAAGTCAACGGGCCCTGGTTCGATACCTAGTTTTTTTTTTGTTTAAAGAGCACGAGTATTTACCATGGGCCTCTATTCAGTGGTGCTAGACAAGTTGCATTCGACACTCGCTAGCGATTATGTTTCGATTGATAAATGTATGGAATTGACGTAAGCCACCGAGATAGTAACGTGACACTTACGTCAATTCCATATATTTTTCAATCGAAATATAGTCGCTAGCGAGTGTTGAATGCAACTTGTCTAGCACCACAGGTGCGTTAAAACGATATCATGCTTGACACGTTTAAGAATACTTGACCTGAATAATATATAATTCACATGGTTGAATGAAATATGCTATTCTTAATATCTAACTGCCCTATAATCTTTGTATTATTGAGCAAACAACTAATTGCTAAGTGGTAAACCACCGCAGGTCACGTTACGGGTCGAATGTTATGTCATAGACAATCTTTCTTTTTTTGATTGAATTGACCTGAGGCGCATTGTTGACGTCGATCAAGTTAGAACTTGTTTGTGGAAATATGTTGATTGATACAACATTTTAAAAGAGGAGAGTTACTGTGAGGTTGTTAAATTATATTTTTTTAGAGTTTCGTAGGCAACAAGGAGTTTCGTCATGTCGGTTTACCTCAGAGAAACGTTGATAAAGTTGGTATTTAAGTGTAAAAAATAAAATCGGCTACTTTCCATAGAAAATCTACATTTTTATTTGTTTAATTATAACATCGAGTGAGGTAGGTATCATTGAATAATTCTTAAAAAATCATGTTATAATATTTATTCAATTTGGAAACTGTTCTTTTTTCATTTCCGAATTTTAAATGGAAACTATCACGACTAAGTAGACTTGATTGGTTCCTGAGACACAGGCGACTAAAATGTTTTATACCTGATTAAAATCCTCTAAGACAGCACCGAATAGCTTTAAATAGAAAATTAGTTCAAACTTGTTGTTTTTTGAGTTTTTAGGGTTCCGGAGCCGAATGGCAAAAACGGAACCCTTATAATTTCGTCATGTCCGTCTGTCCGTCTGTCCGTCTGTCCGTCGGTCCGTCCGTCCGTCCGTCTGTCCGTCTGTAAGTCACAGCCATTTTACTCAGAGTCTATTGGCACTATATAAATGAAATTTGGAGGATAGATGTATTCTATGAACCGCTATACAATGATGTAGTAAAATTGAAAAAAAAAAAATTTAGAGGTGGCACTCCATACATGTAACAAGGGGACGAAAAATTTATTTTTGAGTTACATCAGCGTGTGGGGTATTTTTAGATAGGACTTTCAAAATGATACGGAGGTTTTTAAGTGACTTTTTAAGTAAGTGAACAGTTGGCGAGATATACGCTTCTAAAGTCGTAAAAATTCTGTCCGGGTGGGTAGCTTTTGAACTGTTAAATAGAACATTCTAATAAAAAATACAGTAGTAGAACATACGAAATACTTCCAACCAAAATTGATCTGAACTCGATACACTGTGTAGTTTTTGAGATTTTAATAAAAAAAAAGAAAAAATCAACCATGAACGTTCATCCCAGCTACGGAACCCTTCATTGTGCGTGGTCCGACATGCACTTGGCCGGTTTTTTTGTATTTGTAGAAACAGTATTGGGACCCTACACTGAGTACCTATACTCCGACATGCTCTTAGACTTGCTTTATTTTGAAGATTCAGTTCGGATATTAAAATACTGTACTAAAAAAAAATACAACTAAATAAAAAAAAAATATACTTAGTTAGCCCGTTCTACATAAATACATCATACATTAATTACATCACGCCCTCATTCCCAGAGTGGGATTGGCAGAGCTACAGAAATACCAACAACTTTAAAAAGACTTGTTGATAATACTGTAACCACATTTTGCACAATCAGGCCAAGAAGTTTGCTAGTGTCTTAGTGACAGGTTGCAAACCCATCGCCTTACAGTACTACAAGCCCTTATTCCCTTAGTCGCCTCTTACAACATCCACGGGAAGACGTGGAGTGGCACTATTCTAACCTGGCCCCCACACGGCGTATCTTAGTTGCATCGTAAAAAAGTTAAAACATACAAATTTTGTATGGTTATAGTACAAACCCCAAAAAACACAAGTACTAAAAATGGTCAAGCGTGAGTTGGACTCGCACTTATTTGGTTTGAGATCGAATTCACAGTGGAATCTAATACTGTGCGGGCGGTACGGAACCCGCGGTGTGCGAGTCCGACTTGCACTAGACCGACTTTTTGTTAGACCTCTTTTATTTAATCCATTTAATGCACTATGGAGTTAACTTACGGAGCTTTATTTGAGCATAAAGTCGTCAGGCCTAAAATGAAGTCCACACACCTTTTGACAGAAAATTAAAATCGGATAAATGTTTGGCATTTACATGTTACTTTATTTTTGTTGCTAACATAAGTAATTCTTGCTAAAATTGCCTTTCAAAAATTTTCAAAACTTTCAATTTGAAATTATTACATCTAGCACGTTATATGCTTGTATAAATTAGGCCAAGTCACTTATATTTCGTAACCATCCCTTTCATCTCATTTTGTCTCCCATAATAACAGCATAATGTACCTTTAACTACATAATAACTAGGAAAGTAACGTTAGCGTATTGGTTTTATAGCGATGCACTTTCCCTTTCTCGAGGAACAATTGAATGTTAATATGCTTGAAATGATACGTATTCGTTTTCTTTAATAATGCTATGACAAATATTACCTGTAACGGTTGTTAACTACCGCAAATTGAGCAAGAAATTGTGAATATAAAATATTAGTATAGGGTCCGAGTATACTGGGTGTTGCCTGTAATAGGAGCAATAAATTGAGGGATCGTTTCTATACTGTATAAACGTAGCAACATTTGTTCTAAAACTTTTACACTAGTAAACTTCTTGGCCTGATTGTGCAAAATGTGGTTTATTTATTTATTTATTTAATATAAGTACATCCACATCGTATATATTGTAGCACTTCAAAGACATGATTTAGATTGTAGGTACATAATATTCTGATATACACGACAATTACGGAGTACATAACATTCACCATGGAGTAAGAGCATCTGTGTGGAACTAATCTACTTATCTATTAAACGTACTTAGGTGTAACTTTATTTCTATTACAACTATAAAAGCAACAACAAAAAATAAAAAGTAAAGTGGTTATGTAATTATAAGCAAGTATTTTTGAAATTATCATTGAAATTATATAGTTATCCAACAACATCCCACAATACGAGGTAGACGAGAAAAAAAAATTACAACCCCACGTTATGTGTAGGGGAGGTACTATAAGAAAATTTATTTTACAAGATTTTATTATACCACTTTGTTGGCGTAACTAATTTGTATATGCATGCCAAATTACTATTATTAATTTTTCCGTTATGTCACGAAAATTAGTCATATTTTTATATACTGCCCTCATAAGCCAACAAGCGGTATTTCAAATTAAATAAGCATAGCAGATTCAAACCTCACCTGCTAGTAATATAATTGAACTTGCTACAGAAGTTTTGTCCGAGATACCACTTTTTCTCTTAAAGCAGTAATAGTTAATTTTTGTGGCGTAATGGATAAATTACTGTTGTTGATAAACGTGATTCTTTTGCCCTTTTGACGTGACAACGTCTTATAATTCGATGGAGCCGGCTGCACGTACGAAAAAACATGACTCATGCGGCGTTACCTCGTTCTGAGGCGTTACATTTAAAGCTTGAAGTGCAAGCGAGAGCGCGGAACGAGCGACAAAAAGGCACAATTGGCCTCCGCGTTCGACATCTGTCTCTCTCCTACTTGAGTGAGCGATGCGTCCGCGTGGACAGTTGCTATGCAATTATACATTTGCATGTTTTCGTCAAGTATGCTATGATTTCAAAAAATTCAAACAAATGTTAAATCTTCCAGATATCATAACAACGTGTCTGAAATGACAGGTTGGACCAGCCAGCTATCAAAGGGAACAATTTTCTCCTATATCAAACTCATTGAGGCGGGCTTTTTAAAAGCTAGAGTTACAAATTTTTTAATGATGTTTCCAAATTTTAAATTTTAAATGAACGCACATGTAAAAATATGTATATTGTAAAAAAAAAGAAAAAAATTGGCATAATTGTATTTATGCGTACAAATAAAGGTAACTAGATCAATTAAATTGTGATTTTCATTTACCTCCTTCTCTATATCCATACAAAATTACTATCAAACAAATAAAATTGAAATTTTCTTTTAAAAAATGCACCCATTCCATCAGTATTTTCTTATGACGTTGTCACGTTCAACTATCGTCAGTAAACCGACTTTACAGACAACCGATTTTTAAGTTTATAATTATAGTGTCTAATGTTGTATAAAAACAGTACGGAACCCTTCGTGCGCGAGTCCTACTCGCATTTGGCCGGTTATTTCGTAATGCAGACATTGTCAATATTTTTAAACGTCACGTGTAAATAGTTGAAAATGAAAAAAAAGAAAACCCACTAAGCTTCAATTTAATTTAATTTTGTAATTTGTCTAATCTTCAACTTAAATTGGACTCATTACCAGAAATAGAAGTTTTTGTGGCAATAACGTCAAATAACTAGCGACTTCCTTTCGATATTAAATTTATCGATAACTGTTTCAAATTTCAAAGTGGCATTACCCATCGATGTTATAATTAACATGATAGGTAAGTAATACTTAATTTAAGTAATTCATGAGCATACTTTTTAGGGATTTTAAAAATGAACTAAACATTAATTTTAACATATATATTAGTCACGTATTTCTTACACAAAAACTTCTTTTAATGCTATTCAATCGAGTTCCATACAAAGTAAACAGAAACCAAGAATGACTTGTAATAAAAGCCTATTTAGCTAAATGAAATGACATTGTATAGCAAAATAGTAAATTACATGTCCATAATGATACCTCATACTCATAACAGGGTTTACCCTTGTAATATCGACACTAATTTCATCGAATGGTTTACTTCGCCGAATTTTCATTTCATCGACAGGTATTTCCACGCACTAGAGTTATAATTTTTTGGTGGTCACAGGTCTAACCTAATCTAACCTACGTAATCTATGCTTAAGATGATCCAAAATCGATAAGGTTTCAGCAGAAAGTAGCTTTCGAAGAAATGAAATTCGGTGAAACGACACGAAAATACGATTTCGGTGAAATTAGTTTCGTCATTTCAAGGGATCCCTCATAACTGCCATAAGAAAGTACAATTTATCGATAAATTAAAATCGTTCGGAAGTCCCTAGGACAATTTTAATCGTGCCACAAAGACTTCCATGTCTGCTCATTCCACATCATAAAAGCATGCTCGCTCTTGCATAATTCAAGCTGTAGGTGTTAATGCGATCACGATAATAATGGCTTGGTTCCTTTAATTACGTCACGACCAATCTGTCAAGTTAAGCCGCGAGCGATATTTGACTATTGACATTAAAAACTATGAGAACATCAAGACCTTTCATATGGCTATGACATCCGTCGAGGATCTAGATGTGTAATAGCATTTCAGGTAAGAGAAGAGAGAACTTTAACTGTTACGTGCAAAGAAAAGGGTCACGGTAGTAGCAAAATTATTTACAAAGTGACCCGATATTTTTGCTAGCCAGTGGATTATAAGAATCGATTTCCTTCAAACACTGCCAATGTACACTGGGTGTTGCCTGTAATAGGAGGAATAAATTTAAGGGATCGTTTCTACTATATAAACGTAGCAACATCAACAACTACAACTTTTACAAAATGTGTAATTTATTATTTGGTATTTTTCGAACAAACTAAATAGCATTTTCAATGTACTCCATCCAATAGTCTAGTTGACATCTACTGTCAGCCTAAAAACTTTGTAGTTTTCGCAATACATCGCTGGCTTGGAAAATCTAACTTCATTCATATTTAGTAAACAACAAGTTATTTTCAAAATTTGTAGAATAAATGTTGTTACGTTTGTGGTGTGGAAACGATCCCTCAATTTATTGGTCCTATTACAGGCAACACCCGGTATAATACCATCATCCATTATATATCTTATATCTTTATAGTTTTTTTTTTATGTTAAGGAGAAGGCACATGAGCACTCAGGCCACCTGATGGTAAGTATAATCAGAGACCTATAGACATTTGAATTCTCAAGACTATAATCCTAAGACCTCAAATGCGTTGCCAACCCTGAGGACTAAGATGGAATGCCTCTATGCTAGTAATTTCACCGGTTGTCTTATCCCCACACCGGAACACAATAATGCGAACACTGTTGCTTGGCGGGTGGTTAATGGATAAGATGGTGGTAGCGATCCGGACGGACCGTGGCCAGGGTCCTACCACCATTAAATTGAATTGAATTAAAATAATTTATGTTTTTGATAGGTAATTTGAATTCAAAAACTCTTTTTTAATTTGCTGTTAATAGTGGCCGAGATAACAACAATATTAATACTACCGGTAACATTTCATTATACTTAGAGACCCATACACAGCAACAGATGATGTTATTAAAAAAAAAACTACAAATAAATAGACCCTCCAAGTCCAGACAAATTCAAATACAAACTTGGCCCATTATTTTCAACTAGTGGAATTCCTACCATTCGCAGTCTTAGGATCACAGTCTTAAGATCGTAGTCTTGAGAATGTCTGTGCATCTCTGATCCCACTTACCATCACTGTCCCGTCTGCACGATTGCCTTTCCGATGCAATAAAAAATATCTTAATTTCAGTTATAATAGCATTAGTTCCTTCTCACATCTTGTATCGATAGCAATATTGATTAGTCTTGGTTCCGTTTCGAGTTAATGCTTGAATTGCAAAACCGTGTCATTCTTCAAACATTGCCGAGACCTTTATGGTCCGCAATCCGCGGGTTTCTTAATTTCACTAAGATTCTTGTATTTCGTAAACAATAATCGTAAATCATATAAAACTATTAGCATATCATCATTAGTCATCTAAAATTAATACCCAAAACACTTCATGGCGTTCACACGTTGGCCTAGTTGGTCGACGCTAGCGTTCCTGGGTTCAAATCTCTGTTTGTGTGATGAGCAGGATCATTTGTTCCTAAGTCTTGGATGTTTTCTATGAATTTAAGTATGGTTGTGTACCTATTGTCTAGTGCCCATAGTAAAAGTCTATAGGTAGAGCTTAGTTTGGGATTAAATAGACGTTTGGGTGACATTGTCCCGTGATATTTTGATATTTGTAGGTCTTTGGGTTCTAACGATATTACCTTTGACATGTTTCCGTATTGTCAACGTTTTGATAGCTCGTATTTACATGACAGTTATAGCGGCCGAGTTGAAAACATTACCTTAACACGTCGTAGACGATATGGCTTTCCCGAAGTTGAATGGAGACCCTGATGGTAAGTGGGACTTGTCTGAGACCCATAGACATTTGAATTCACAAAACTATAATATCCAGATTATCCAGACTGCAATGCTAAGACTCCAAGTGACAACCTTTAGGACTAAGATGGAAGGCCTCTAAGGTAATTAACCAGTTATCTAATCCCCACTTTGTTTTGTTTAAATTTCGTTTGCTCGTTATAAAACACTAAGGTTCATTAGATACGGCCCTTAGGACCCTAATGTGGTCCATGGGGCCGTATCTTCCTCTTCTGTATCTTTACATTGTATAAAACAACGATGTTTTTCGCGTATGTTTGTATGTCCGTGTGTCTGTACATCAACTAACTCCTCCTCCACGCAACGGATGTGGAAATCTATAAAAACGAAAATAAAAAACTCATCTTTTTTTTTTTTTACTAAAGGTATTTTAGTATCTACTATACGTTTTGGTTTCTGTGCTGGTGTTACAGAAAATTTACATAAACAAAGCGAAGCGAGGGCGGGTTGCTAGTAATGGGTATAATTTACTGTTCTAAGCTGATGTGTCAGTCTGAACACACATCATAATATAGACAGATTTCTATGATTTAACTTCTATAATATGGACGTATCTTGAGATGGACATCTCAGTAAACATCAGTTTATTAATACGGCCTTTACTAAACCTGATCATGAGTAAGATGCTCCAAAATATTTAATTGAATATCACAACAATATTATAATTAAGTTTGATGTCAATCTCTGACACAAAATGGCCATCTTACTTAAAAGTCCTACTAATTTTACAAATGCAAAAATTTGTATGTGTGTGTGTGATAGTTTGTAACTCTTTCACGCTGCAACGGTTGGACGGATTAGGATGGAGATAGCTTTTACCTTGGATAACTATATAGTCTACTTTTGATCCCGGAATATTTAAGAGTTTCAGAGGCAGTGACGATAATCTAAATCGACGTCGACGAAATCGCGGGTAGAATCTAGTATTAGTTAGTGTAGTTTAAAAAGTCGAGTGTACCAAGGAAATCTTTGAGTAATTTAGCGCCTTACATACATACATAATATCACGCATTTTTTCCAGAGTGGGGTAGGCAGAGCTACAGAATTACCAACAACTCTAAAAAGACTTGTTGATCATTCTGTAACTACATTTGGCACAATCTGGATAAGATGTTAACCATTGTATTAGTGACAGGTTGCAAGCCCATCGCCTAACAATACTATAAGCCTTTATTCCCTTAGTCGCCTCGTACGACATCCACGGGAAGACATGGAGTGGCACTATTCTAACCCGGCAACTACACGTATAGTGCCTGGTCATATAAAAAATAACAAAGTATAAAATCTTCCACTACATCTCTTACGGTTGAAAAAATACGGCTCTTTATTAGCTAGGACGGACGGACAGACAGACAGCGTATAATAATAGGGTCCCGTTTGACACCCTTCGGAAACGTTACAATGACAAGATTAAATGTCTAACACTGGTGCCATAAAATGTATACTTAAAATTTTAATAAGCACGTACACAAACCCTTCCTGATCGCCTTCTCATAGTCCAATAAAAATAAATCACATCACCAACTCGTACAACGTTTCCTAGTTGATATCATCTCATCGCTTTTAAATTGTAACTTGTACACAATCTTTTTGATTTAAGACGTAACAAAGGTGCTTCCTCTCTAACTTCCTATACGGATCTCAGGCATTCCTTTCTGATTTAGATCATAATTACATAGTTCGGCTCGAAGTTTACTGAGCCAATTACTATGATATCGATCGATCGATCGACCAATTACGCTTTGTTGAAAGTTTTGCTAGAGAAGGTAAATGGAGCATTTGTCTGTGCAGATATAATGATTGTTACAATGGTTTCAATAGTATATTGTATCTCTAAATAAATTATAATTTAGAGGTTAATAACGAGGCAAATTAAATCGGAGAAATCAGGAAACTATCTCAACCAATCTCACAAACAAACGCCTACATACATAGAACGCATTACTGACCCCGTGTGGTTGCCGGTTGCACTAATCTAAATTAGTGCCACTCCGTGTCTTCCTGTGGATGTCGTAAGAGGCGACTAAGGAAATAAGGGCTTGTAGTACTGTTAGGCGATGGGCTTGCCACCTATCACTAATACACTAGTAAACTTCTTGGCCTGATGGTGCAAAATGTGGTTACAGAATTATAAACAAGTTGTTGGTATTACTGTAGATAGCCCACTCTAAGAATGAAGGCGTGATGCTATGTTTGTATGATGCCATGTAGCATCCCTTATTCTGGGGCAATTTCTAATGCACCTAAGGCTTGAATTTTATGAACAAGGGTGCACTAAGTGTACTTTAAGTACTATACTTAATGATCTCCGGGTGACAACAGGTGAGTAATAGATAGTAATAAAGGATTATCTGTAAGCACTGCAATGAAATACAATAAAAATTTAAAATAAAATTGTTTTTTTTATTTATTTATGTTACAATAATCATTTACAAAAAGAAACAGAACCGCAAAATTTATGCACAAAGGTAAACTTACTCCTTCAAAGAATCTCTTCCAGTTAACCTTTGAGTGATTGAGAGACAAATAAAAACAATGGATTCTAACGTACAACAATTAAAGAGACAGAAGATAAAGATAAAAATAGCAAATAAATACTTAGAAATATATTCATATATTAAATTAGAAATATATCAAATTAATTAAAGTATGTAAAGTAGAAAGGACATACAGTCATAGATCAGTAACAAGAGTCAATTATTCAGCCAAGATTAAGGTGAAGCAACAGATTGAGAGTGCCTAAATAATATCAGTTGGAAGCCTATTCCATAAACAAATAGAGTGTAACAAGAAGGATTTAGAATATTTTTATGTCAAGTCAAGTGCGGAGTCATCTCGAGTCTGCGAGTGTCGTGTGGAACCCCTCGTATGTCGTACATTCCCAGCGTATTGAGTCAATGCAGCGGGCGGTCACCAGACACTTAGCTTATGTCTCCCAATCTATATCACACAGATGTTCCTATGGTGCTCGTATGAACTTTTTGGGCCTTATTTCGCTTCGCAATAGTCGGAAACTTCAGGAGTTGACATTTCTCAAGAAATGTATTAACGGATGCACTAAATCTGTGTTTCTATCTATTGTTTCTATTTAGTCCGCTAAGTTTTTCTATAAATGCTGTGTATACTTGTAATTGGCTTGTACACTAGATATAATACCCTAATCTGATTGTATGTTATAAATGCTTTGTGTACTTGCTGTAAGGTTACCTTTCAATAAATAAATAAAAATAAAATAAAAAAAACGATCCAATTCAATCATAGACTGCACATGCACTTTTATATAAAAAACAAGAACAATAATAAATTTACTTAAAGAAACTAAACGGTTTACACATATTTAAGGTCCTGTAGACACCAAACTAGGCTGAGGCTATATCTTGGGACCCTGTGAGTTTACATATTACAAAATTGGTAATTATTGGAAAGTACTATAGTTTACAAATAATATGTTAACAAAGTCATTTAGAAGTGGCGGAAACTAAAAATTATACATACATACATAATGTCACGCCTTCATTCCCAGAGGGGGGTAGGTAGAGCTACAGAATTCAAGAACTCTAAAAATACTTGTTATTAATTCTGTAACCACATTTTGCACAATCAGGCTAAGATGTTTATCAGTGTATTAGTGAGTGGTTGCAAGCCCATCGCCAAACAATACTACAAGCCTTTATACCCTTAGTCGCCTCTTACGACATCCACGGGATGACATGGAGTGGCGTTATTGTAACCCGGCAACCACACGGATAAGAATTAGGGTATTATTATTAAATTCCTGTATAATATCAGAGCGTCATAAAGAGAAATTCCCTATTTATTGGTGGTTTTAGGCCTTTTGGATCGATGTAATGCTTTTATCATACCTTATTCCACTTGATTAAATACTATCATCAAAAGAAAAATGCTAGGTATTGAAGATGTTGCAAATATAACTATTATATTACAAGGTCATCCAAAGAAGGGTCTACTGCTGAACATAGACCGTCCAAAATATGGCTCTTTTACACGTCGGTAATATGGAGAAAATCTACTAGCTTTTGGACTAAACCATCATTGCGGAGAAGAATCATTGCAAGAAACTCCAGCAGAAGGATTTTTTTTCAATCATAAAATACAATTATACTTAAAAGTAAGTTACATTACACTCAGTAATCCAATTTTACGAATGATTAAAGATTGAAGAAACGCCGCAGGAAACTAATCTATCAGTACTTACAATAACTGATACTCGTACCAATCTTCAGCAAATATTTCCCTCCAACATCTCCAACCTTACTTTATAAGGTTACCAGTTCATAAATAATGCGTGATGTTGGTGCATTCTTCACAAATCATGGATCGATAGTTATCGAATTCCTCTTGCTGCATTGGTATGAAGTTTACCATAATTATAGGTCACGACCCTCGCGGAATAAAACTGTGCCGTCTGTTGCTTACGAGTTGGTTCCGTTATTTTTTCTAAAACGTCAGATTGGAATGCTTCACAAAAAATGATGAGCATTCACCAACACGGTTGCATAATAGCTTGTTAAATGTGGTTTTATAAAAAATTCAGTATCCTGCTTTTAATGTCTTTATCAGGACCGTATATTTTGAACATGGAAAAACAACTGTGACTTCAATCCTGTCGTCGATATTGTATAGTGTTTTCGCAGGAGGTCTGAACTATGACTATTTAAAACTTAACTTGAAAAAATAACACGACAGTTGTTTTGCGTATATGTCCTTCTTTTTCATAGAACTTTCCAGAGAACGTTAGAAAAACATATATGCATGTTCCTTATTGTTGATTTGGGCCTCTATTCTACTGAAGTAAAATCATGTTGCCTTTGACGTGTTTCTGTATTGTCAACGTTTTGATAACTGGGCGTTTCTTAGAAAGTTTGTACCTAGGTAGTTAAGGACTAAAATTTAGAAACGTTAACTTTTCCGCTGAGTTACTAAAATTAGCTATACTGTTATAAGACAAATGGTGATATTTCAGACAAAACTCCTGTAGCAAGTGCAAGCATATTACTAACGAGTGAGGGTCGAATCTGGTGCATTTATTGAATTTGAGATATTGCTAATTGGCGTTGAGAATTAGTATATAAATGTACGACTAATTTTCGTAACTCAGCGGAAAAGTTAACGTTTCTAAATTTTAGTACTTAACTAGGTACAAACTTTCTAAGAAATGCCCAACTCTTACTTAACAGTAGTGGCGGTAAGTTAAAAACAATAGATAACACGTCAAAGGCCGTTATGCTTTTTTACCGTGAAGAATCTCAGCCCTATATTTGCTCAATTCAGATCAGTAGATCTGATATTTAATTAGGATGATTCGCATAAGATGATTGGAGATAAGGTGAAATTAAAGTGTTTGCAACTTGTTAAAACAGGCTTATAACGATTTCATGAGTCTTATTTAAATGACTAAGAAAAAGGGCTTGTTGTACTATTAGACTTTGGGCTTGCAACTTGTTACTAATTTACTTCTTAGCCTGATTGTGCCAAATGTGGTTACAGAATTATAAGGAAGTCTTTTTGCAGTTGTTGTTATTTCTGTAGCTCTACCTACCCCACTCTGGGAATGAAGGCGTGATGTTATGTATGTATGTATTAAAATGACAAAGCAGAACGCAACGTCTTATGTTTAATTATATTACACGGTATTTAAAACAAGAAATGGACGAAACATTTTAAATGTATTACAACGCGTGAGATGAAAGTTATTCATAGCTTCCCATAAAACGTTGGCACATCTTGAATAATATTTCCGAGCGAGAAATTTAATTAAAAATATAACCATATCGCACAACTCGAAACTATTTTGTAATAAATTGCCACAAGCGCGCTGAGAACGAATTAGACTCAAGATGTTTCAATAAAACAAATCGGTGCGAGTTAGGTTTGCCCAATAACACGATTATTTTATTTTATAATACTATTGATTACATTCACAATCCGTTTAAAAGTATTAGCAAAGATCTCAAATGTAACAACGCTGTTATTTTGCCTAACAAGAGCAAAAGGTTGTATAAAAACTTGGAATTGTGTTTCGTATTTATAAGCTTTTAACATGCTCTACTGACACAAAGTAGGTATGTACCTATTCAGTTCAAATCTTAAAAGTCAATTTTGAACAGTTTCCGTTAATGAAATGGCTAAAATCTGGAAAAAGGTTAAAATATTAACGTAAACATTAGGGAATGCAAATAACCGGTTAATAACCGAATTTAGTATGAAAAAGACGGTTAATAACCGGTTTAAACCGGTTATTTGCATTCTCTAGTAAACATGGCGGAGTTTGTTAATAGTTCGTTGAGTTGATAAATACTGTTATTTTTAAAATATTTCAAAACAAAGGGCTGATAAGGCACCAAAGTGAGTTTATTAACTAAATCATATTAACTTGAAATTTGATAATGTTCATTATTTATACTAATATTATAAAAAGATAAAGTTTGTGAGTTTGTGAGGTTGTAGTATCTCTGGATCTATTAAAGCGATTTTGAAACTATTTCACCAATAGAAAAACACGTTGTGTATGTCACAGGCTATGTTTCAGTTTTCTACGCGGACGGAGTCGCGGACAACAGCTATTTACGTGTAATTTGCTAACAAATACTAATATAATTGATAGATCACTAACACTTGGCCGGTTTTTAGGTTTCCGTAGTCAAACTAGGAACCCTTATAGTTTCGCCATGTCCGGCCGTCCATCCGTCCGTCCGTCTGCAGCCTAACGCAGAGACCCTTAGTAATTTGGCATGAATATGCATATTAGTCACGCGCACAAAGTGGTACAATAAAATGTAAAAAAGTAGGGTATCTCCCTACACGTAACGTGGGGATGTATTTTTTTCTGGTCTACCCTATAATGAGGGGTGTCGGTGGATAGATCTTTCAAAAATATTATGGGTTTGTAAAGACAGTTTTTCGATTAAGTAATTCGTTTATGAAATATTACGCTTTAAAGCGCTAATTTAAAATTTAAAATAAGAAGAAGAAGAAGAAGTAGATAATAAAGAAAGAATGGATTTTATATAGCAAATAGATTACTTTTGAATACATTTATTTTATTTAATAAGTTTATATTGAATAGGAATAAGTGAAAAAAAAAAAGTACAATTATATATTACAATTGTTAATTGTTATCCAGTTTCATTGTTACTTAATTTAAAGATATGATGTTACTCCAATTTGAGCAACTAATGTAATTTGAACCAGCGATGGAAACTTCTTTGGCCAATGTATTTTCTGTTATTATCTTCATATGTATTATTTTGTGCTGTTTGTTTCCCTGTAACAAATAAAATAAAAAAAATAAAAAAAAAAATTTGTTAGACTCAAGTGTCTCCACCCCCTACTGCCAAAACTACAAATACTAAAAATCTGAAAAAAAACTTAAATTAAAGAGCATAACGAGTTTTAAAGAAAAACTATCACGACTAAGTAGACATCATTGGTTCTTGAGATACAGGCGATTAAAGTGTTTATAGAGTGAATAAGACGGCACCAATTGACTTTATATAGAAAATTAGTTATTACTTGTTGATTTTTATGTTTGTAGTACTTAACGGCTTCGGAACCCTACACTCAGCATAGTCCGACATGCTTTTGCCCGGTTTTTTAAATGTAAAGCTAGTTGAACGCTAGTGGTCTTTGGGCATTTTCATTATAAAGTGTACCCTAGTTAACGTTTCTTAATTTTCCTTAACTAGGGTACACTTTATTTTGTAAATGCCCCTAAATCAGTTGAGCCAATTAGGAATTATCAGGTCTGAAATTAGGGCTCGCCTTAACTGAGGAGTTTTTTGGCGGTTTTCAAAAAAAGGGTATACTTATCGTTAAAGACAAAAATTAAGAAAGTAAACTTTTCCATTTCGTCACGAAAATTAACGTATCTAAATGTATGGCCAATTTTTATGCGACAAAATGTCGATGTTACTGTCAAAATCAGGATGGTGTTTTTTTTACGGAATAGGAGGCAAACGAGCAGACAGATCGCCTGATGGTAAGCGAATACTGTCACATAGACACCTGCAGCACCAGAGGAGTTACAGGTTCGTTGCCGGCCTTTCAAATGAGAGTACGCTCTTTTCTTGAAGGTTTGAAGATCGTATTGGTCCGGAAATACCGCAGGCGACAGACCATTCCACAGTTTAGTTATGCGTGGCAAGAAATTCCTAGTAAAACGCACGGTTGTGGACTGCCAACCATCTAAATTGAGTGGCAATATTCTAACCCGGCAACCACACGATAGTGTTCAATATTCCACATTTGAAACAAGTAAAAACACCATTAAAATCACTAAACGTTCTCTCAACGTCAAAATATTTAAAATGACTCAAATCCGTTTCTGATTAATGAACGATATTGTGATTTATTCACCTTTTATAAGACTATGCCTAAATGACACTGGACTTTTGGACATAATAAAATAAAAAATAATCAGGGGACAATCTCACACAAATTGACCTAGTCCCAAACTAAGCTCTAGGCTTATAATATGGGTACTAGATAACGATAAAGATACTTAAATAGAGAAATACATACTTAAATATATATAGAAAACATCCAAGATTCAGGAACAAAATATTCGCGCTCATCACACAAATATCTGCCCTTACCGCTGGCTTCGGAGGCAGGGTCACTCCCAACTAGGCCAACGTGACGTCAACATGTACTTTTGGATATGTATTTATCGATATCAAATCCCTAGGACGTGCCCCGAGTTAGCCCACGTATGTTTCTTATATTATATTCGTTTAAAACCAACTATAATTCTCATTAAAGGTTATTTTAATCGACCATGTAATGGTAGTCACCTCGGCTATGCAGATGAGCATGCGCCACATTCCGGGTGCAATCATGCCAAGTCACGATTTGCTCTTGAACGGAATAATACTCGCGTTTTTTTTTCATCTTAATGAGAAGACACACGAGCTCTCAAGCCACCTGAAGGTAAGTGGAGACTACAATCCTAAGCCCTCAAATGCGTTGCCAACCCTGAGGACTAAGATGGAATGCCTCTATGCTAGTAATTTCACCGGTTGTCTTATCCCCACACCGGAACAACAATGCGAACTCTGTTGCTGTTGTTTTATTTAACTTCGTGGCTATTGACTTCAGTACACGGTTATGTATTTTTGTAACTAGTTCTGTGGCCAAACATGCTGCCACGGGAACTAGTATAGCGTCAAATAAGATCAAACGGGAACTGGTGTCAAATCATATTATGTAATTATTAAAACGACAGCCAACCGGGGTTTAAGTTGATTACTTCTAAGAGGACTCAAGTCACACAAAACACACTTTTATTGTAAACCTTAACTCTTTATTTTTACGCTGGAATATGGAATAGACGATTTTTTTTGACGACACGGTGGCCTAGTTGGGAGTGACCCTGCCTCCAAAGGCAGCGGTCCTAGGTTCAAATCCTGGTAAGGGCAGATATTTGTGTGATGAGCGCGAATATTTGTTCCTGAGTCTTGGATGTTTTCTATGTATTTAATTATTTATTCTCTATATAGTACCCATAGTTCAAGCCTAGAGCTTAGTATGGGACTACATAGGTTAACGGTCGGGACATTGTCCCTTGATATTTATTTATATAATAAATAAATATCAAGGAACAATCTCACACAAATTGATCTAGCCCTAAACTAAGCTCTATGCTTGTACTATGGGTACTAGACAACGATAAACATACTTAGATAGAGAAATAAATATTTAAATACATAGAAAACATCCAAGACTCAGGAACAAATACTCGTGCTCATCACACTAATATTTGCCTTTACCGGGATTTAAACCCAGGACCGCCGGCTTCGGAGGCAGGGTCACTCCCAACTAGGCCTACGTGTCGTCCTATTAACCTGTCTTTTACCAGGGACGCAAATAATATCCGTCCCCCCTTTCTACCCTCATTTTCAAAAACTGAAGAATTCTATGATATTTTATCTTCCCCGAAAATTTTATTAGGATTATTAGGATTATTAGGATTAAGGATAACCTACAAAACAAAACATAACATCACGCCTTCATTCCCAGAGTGGGGTAGGCAGAGCAACAGAAATACCAACAACTCTAAAGACATGTTAATAATCTGTAACCACATTTTGCACAAGTAGGCTGAGATGTTTACTAGTGTATTAGTGACAGGTTGCAAGCCCAGCGCCTAATAATACTACATTCTCTTACGGCCATTCCCTATATTCGATCTATCTCTTGTTTTGCCCTACCGGAGATAGAAACGGCTATCTATCTGTACTTTTTCTGTCCCAATAAACTAAAGATAGATAGGCTAACCTGTCTGTACCTCTGATCTATCCGTGGGAGGGCCGATAGCCTAACGCAGATAGCTGCTTGTATGAAAATGACAGTTTGTGCGTCCCAATAACAACAGATAGCCTATCTTTGGCCTGTCTGACACTGACATTGGTTACTTCAAGTAATCATTGTCGCGATCCTAGGATTTCGGAGGATAGAAGCAAGATAGCAGAAGCTTCATTTATGTTTTAATACGGAATTTTATTATTAGATAGTTCCAAATAGGAAAGTAATGTCGGACTCGAGCTTTTTTAGTTCGAGTTCTAGTGGTATTTGAAGAAATGGAGATACTGAGCGATTGGTAAACTGAAGACAACAATCATACTGTAAGGAGCGTGTGAATAACATGGAAAAATACAGTGATTATGAATTTATACACAGATTCAGTTGAGACAAGTCTGTGCAGTAAACGAGTTACTGCTGGTACCACACAACGGTGAGTTTTTACAAAATATCTAAGGTTATAATATAAGGTTTTTAATTTACCCAACTCATTGCTTTCTATGATAAGTAATTCATTTGGTAAACGTTGGCCTAGTGGTACAGTGGGCCAGCCATGCCACGCTTTCCTGTCCTTACCAACTCTCTTACATACTAATGCATGATTACTGCTGCTATACCTCGTGCCGTTTCTTATTTTGCATGAACAATTTTCATGATGTCGCCCAAAAAAATAACAAACAGTTTGATGCCGTACATTATCCATTGAAAAGTAAAACTCTGCTAAAAATATTAATTTCTTGTAAATAAGTAAACTGACCTAATACTTATACCTTATCCTTTTTTAGAAACCACGGTACTTCACCGCTACGCCAGCTACTTCTAAAATAGCGCTTTTACGCGTTAGGGACCATGTCGGTCGCTGCAGCGGACTACGAGTATGTAGGGGTGACAAAATCTCCAGCAGCACGTATAGTGCGTGCGTGCGTGTGGACGTGTAGTGGAAGTATAGCCAGATTGTACTCAAAGTAAGTATTCAATCACGACCAATACACAGGAAGATTTTTATAGAATTGCCGTATTTCCCAGGGAGGCGGGCACAATCGATGGTCTGTATCCTCATGCAATCACCAAGTACCTAAGTTCCTACAAAAATGAGTTTTTATTGGTTGTTATTTCCTATTACAACTGATACAATGTACTTACCAAATATTCAACCATTGGTGACGAATTTACGAATAGAAAATCGGTCTTTTCCCTACGTACAACTGAAATTCATCAATCTTGTGGCTCGATGGCCAGGATCATCCCACGATGCCACAATATTTAATAACTCCGAGTTAAGAGGTGCTTTTTTACCCTAGGCATTTATTTTTTACCGCCAAATATAATGTCTATCACCCGCGACAGTCAACTGCTCGACTTGGGCACCTCCCAATGCACGTTTGCACTCCACTCAGCCCGACCTTCGGTTGGTGTCCGCCAGTCGCTGCCACCCTGCGTATATCGTCGGCAAACAAAGTCTTGGGCGTGTATGTATGTTCCGTAAAAGTTGGATGAAACCTTTGTTTATGGCAAGAAGTTGGCACATAGCACTCAGGCTACCCGATGTAAGTGGAATCTTAGACCCATAGACATTTGAATTTTCAAGACAATATTCTCGAGACTGCAATTCTAAGACCTCAGATGCGTTGCCGACCCTGAGAACTATGATGGAATGCCTCTATGTTAGTAATTTCACCGGTTGTCTGATCCCCAAACCGGAACACAACAATGCGAAACCTGCATAATAAACAGGGGCTACCGATGTGCCTCTACTTTTACTAAATGACGAGTAATCGACCCGCGAGACTTGGTCTGCGTTAGCCATCCTATCCTGTCAGAAGCCTTCATGGGTGTCTGTACTGAAACTGTCTAAAGTTCAAACAAACATGAACAATACTTATTATTTATTCAGGCGTATGAAGAGCAGTTATTACCAATTTTTTTTTTGCTCAAAGTGAAAACGGTGTTTTTGGAAATCGCTATTTACTTGGTGCGTGAGCGTATACCGATGCAAATCATATTTATTAGTTCAATTGCTAAACCCACGATCTCCTAATGAGATGAACTGTAACCGAGCGCACATTAAAACCAATATCGAAATAATAACATAGTAGGTGTAGTGCAAGAGGTCTTAAAAAGTCTTTCAAGTTCGAATCGTATGTATCGTAAATAAAATATACCCAAACCGTAAGCGACTTTTTGTACTGAACCTACTTAGATTCTACTTCTGTAGTTAACCATAATTAAAATAATTGGAACGATGAATTTTACTAAATAGGTACAATTTGTGTTTTACAGATGTTTTTGAAGTATGGAAAAGGCCTTCAAAAAATAAGACTGTATTGAAAACATAGGCTGTAATATTGAGGCAACATCTGCAGGCAAAGGAGTTTGCAAGACGTGGAACCCGAAATTGAAGTATCTGAATCCAATGCTGATCTGATACACTCTTCGGAGCATCAATCAAATCAATATTTTGAACGCCAGTTGTTGATTGACAATTACTTCATAATTCATGAAGTCAAAATGTGTCCAATGTCCATTGAAGCGCTAGTAACTATTGGTGGATGTGGTTGCTGACTTGCTAAACGAAAAAGCGGCATCTCCTACAAAAAATCCGTAGCATGTGCAATCTTATGGGTCTTAATTATTAACGAAAGAGAATCGAATTTAGAAACCACCTTTAGGCTTAGGAAGGCACTGAGCGTTTTAGCTTTTTGTCTCATCCCAATCATTGTTTGAATATTTTATCATCAAGAATTGGTGGTTTATATAATTAATAAGAATATGTAATTTTTGTTTTATATCAACTTATTTTTGTAATTGTTATAATAAATTGTGTTCACTGCATTATGACTAGACATGTTTTATTTTATTTAAGGGACGGATCGACAGGAAAGAAGAAATCAAAATCGTAGCTCCATCGACACCTTCGTTATCAAATTCCATTTTAGGTTTAGGTGTAGGAACGCTATCAGGATGAGTAGATATATTATCAGTAGGAGTATGTACAGCAGTCAGTAGGACACCTGAGACAAGTTTCCGTATTGATAGTACTACAGAGGCTATATTTTAAATTATGTACAAACCCATCTTGCTTCGGAGTCGTGATTATATTAATTACGCCATGACAGCTATTATCTAATTTTCAATAAGGGTTAACATAAAATGATCAATGAAATTACGATAGCGAAGCAAGGTGGTCGAAACCAAAGTAGAATAAAATGTTCGGGTTCATAGGTTTTCTGTTTATGTTGTACAGACCTATAGTTTACGGAACGCTCGGTGGGTTTATCCTCGTCGCACTTGATCGATTTTTAGTCAATCCAAGCCGAACTTTCTCAATCTTAACAATTAGAATCTTAAACTGAATCCAACCTTACATCCAAAAAACCGAGTCTTGCCATTTTGGAGTCCACAGGGAACATACACATATCGATTTTTATAAAAGAAAATAGAATTATTCAAAGACCGCTAAAACAGTATCGATTATGCAACGTAGGTACCGTTTGCCAGCCAATTATTTGGCTACGAAGATAAAGGATAATAATATATTGTGGTGCTAACAACAAGTATTTTGCCTCGTCATAGACATCATCAAATGTCTGTTCGATCATTTCCCGTGTACCACATATCCCTACCAGGCTATCTCCACTGGGGGAGAACACTAAAACTTCAAATGACATAAAAAAACGAATATATTATAGGTATGAGGCCAATTTATCAAAATCTCGGATTTTTATTATCGAGTATGAAATAATGAAAACTAGTTTTTCGAATATTATTATTTATTTGATAAATATTAACAATCATGAATTTATATTTCTCCGAAATGTATAATTCCGATTTCCATGATCCTAAATATTCGTAATCCAGATCATCATCATCAGCCTACAGCAGTCCACTGCTGAACATAGGCCTCTAAGATGGCTCGCCAGCTGGCTCGATCCTGGGCCTCCCTCATCTTTCGCTCTCAGCAAACATCCTCACTTCGTCGTCCATCTAGCTGACGGCCTACAAACACTACTCTTGCCTATCCCATGCGTGGTCTCAACTCCAAAACCAATAAGCCAGATCGGTAATATGAAAATTCAAAATCATGCAATAAACAGTCATTTGATTCGAACGTCGCGAGGAGGAGCGTTAGGTTGAGTTATGAAATATTTCGAGATTATGTAGTGTACTTACCCTCCACTGATATTATTAGTATTATTACATACAAGAGGGGCCTTTCTTTTTCACCTATACGATTATTTCAATCCCGGAGATCCTCGAAAGCATATCTTATTCGAATGGGGGCCTTTCAGTCTTGTTCGTAGGTGCTTCGCCTTGCAAAGGGGTAGAGAAAATAAAAATTTTGATCTTTGTTGTTTATCTACTGTCTATTGTAGAGTCATCATCTCCTTACCGAGACCTAATAACAGAGTCAGAACAATGAAAAACATTTAATATCAACAGTTAAAAATATATTAAACATTTTCAATACACAATTAATACTGTAGTTTCATCTATACAAAACTAGTCATGTCCTAATACTTATTCTATTACCAATGTTTAATTTAAAAAAAAACCATTTCTGCGCCAAGTAAACACTAGAGATCTTGTGTGTGTTGATCACCGACTTGATAATGCGATTTATAATTTCAATTTATTAGTTTTCTGGCATTAGTGCAGATTTACATACAGGCATACTCTTAAACCTTTTGGCTGCGAATATGTCCGATGATGACGATATTAGCGGACGAAGTTTTTTATCGCTATTCTTGAACAGCGAGTATTATTTTGGATAAGTATGTCCAGTAAAATCCTTGTAGAACACTTGAGATAAATACATACATACATAGAAACATACATAGGGTATCAAAATCATTACCCTTCCTCTGCTTCGCGGTAGTCGGGTAAAAAGTATCTTAATATGTCCAACTCCATATAACGTACGTGCCAATTTTTAAGAAATGTATTATCTCCCTTTGGCCGTGAAAATGGAACAAACAACACACATTTTCGCAATTAGTAATTTAGTTTTGTCCGAGACTTCGTCCGCTAGTAGTAATAGAAGTAGTCGTTTACCGCCGTTCCCTCGGGAACTATATAACGTATCCAAAAAACAATAATCTTGAAATCGGTTTACAAAGTTATAGTTGTCATGAGTAAGTTTTAAGTAAATGGTGACCTCTCCGACCTTTTGCAAGTACATCGCACATTGCATTGCTAAAGGTTGAGGAAATCGCCATTTGTAAAAAATACTTAGGTATATATTATATTTAAATATGCATCTATTTCCAGTTGTAGTTTCCTTTTTTTCAATGCTGTTAGTTCCTGTTCCTGTTTTATTTCAGATTTGCAGTTCTCGGTCAAAGCTTTATTTCGTTCTATCATGGACTTTTACATCATCCGATAAAGTTTTCCTAAAACAGAAAGTTCCATGTATACAATCTCACGATTAACTTTTCATTCTCTCTTGTCTTCTTAATTTCCTAAAGGTAACACACTTTCTTCTTATAAATAGTTAAATCTGTTAAGTAAATTTGCCAAGTGAGCGTAAACATAAACTTATATACAGACAGCCCACGCCGTTGGGCATTTATGTTTGCAGAAGTCTTTTATTGTATCCCTCGGAAATTGTACAGTTTTCTCGGATACAATATGTCTTTCCCCAGAATACTATTTATCGCCTTACGTTTATAGTATAATTCGTAGTATCATCGTGTATTATATCTATCTATATTCAACCTTTACAGGCGTAATGTCACTTTTGTAAAGTTTATTTCACAGGACTTCATTTGTGAAACGATTTGTGCAATAAGGAGTTTACTTACTTACATACATATATACTTACATGCATTTATACTTACATACATTATACAGGATTTGGGTAAAGTATGGACGTAGATATTTATACGACAGAAAGAGGATACTGTTAACCTAGTTGTTAGTGATCCAGTTTACGCAGCGAGGTGTCCAGGGCACGAGCCACGGTCCAGCATACGATTACAACATTAGGTATATATTAGCAGGGTTGCGATTACTGGTTACCTTTATCAAGATAAGATATTAAAACAAAAAGATGTGCCAAGTATCAAAAAAGCAGTTAAAACCTCCCATATGCGGGCACAAATGCTGTCAGATTTAAATGTTAAATTAAACGTCGCCAACTCCTCCACGGTTTCTATGTCCTCTCCCGCCTCGACCACAGTGTCGCCTCCAAACTGGACACTATAGGCGTCGTAAATCACACCTAAAATATTGGCAACCTGGTCCAGCGCATCGTCTGGTGGGATGAAGTCAGGCTTGCCACCTCCTGTCTGAAAATTAGCCAAAAATAAAAAACCCGCATAATGCATAGTTTAGTAATTAAAAAGCCTTCAAACAATCGTGAACAATATTCTGGAGAGCATAAAATATGCGGCATCCAACAATCCACACAGTAAAGAATTATCGGGAGTAAAAAGTATCCTATATCCTTCCCTGGTAGGTACTTTAGTTATCTCCATACCAAATTTCATCGAAATCGGCTCAACAGTTTAGCCGTGAAAGCGTATCAGACAAACAGACGTCAGAAAGACAGACAGAATTTCTTTCACATTTATTAACATTAGTATGGGTATTCACGACTAAATGACATATAAAAAGCCAGCATTCCTACAGGTAAGAATTCGTTCGAATTTTATCCACTTTTCCCAGAGGCTGGCAAAAGCGAATTTGCATACAGAAACTGTACACGATATACAGCAATTGCAAAGATCTACACATACATACATAACATCACGCCTTAATTCCCAGAGTGGGGTAGGCAGAGCTACAGAAATATCAACAAATCTAAAAAGACTTGTTGATAATTCTATAACCACATTCTGCACAAGTAAAGATGAAAAGAAAAGAAGATGAAGATGCAAAGATCTAAAACATGTAAATAAAACAATACAATACAATTATGGTAATTCGCTTTTAGGTCAACCGTTTACATAAACTGTCTAAATTTCAGATCTGTAAATCATTTTACGTATGCGGAAACGCAGATTGACGGACGGACGGACGGACGGACGGAGAAGCAGAAAGATGGAGAGTGTGAACAAAGGGCTCCGTTTTGTCTTTTGAGCACAGAACCTTAAAAAATGTTTACAATCAGTGCACGACACGACGCAGTTAGCCTAGTTGGACGTGACCATGCCTACGAAGTCAGCCGACCCGGGTTCGATTCCCAGGAATCGGACAAATAAAAGGCAACTTTTGCGCACAAGTTTTTTCCGAAATATGGATGTTATGTATACATTTAAGTACTACCTGTTTCCCGCGACTCCGTCCGCGTAGAAGTCACTATCGCTATTCCCTCAGGAACCATTCAATTTTTCAGGATAAAAGATACCCTACGTCTTTGACTCAAACTAATTCAATACCAAATTTCATCTAAATCGGTTCAGCTGTTCATCCGTGAAAGCGTCACAAACGGACATAAGTATATACATACAGACAGACAGACATACAGTTATTTTCAAAATTATAATATTACTAGCCGCTTTCCTCGGCTCCGTTCGCATAGAACTCGTTTATCGGTATTCCCTCAGGAACCGTCAAATTTTCCATGATAAAGAGTACCCTATGTCCTTCCCCAGGACTCAAACTATCTTCATTTCATGTCTTTCATCTAAATCGATGGTGCGGTATATCCGTGAAAGCAGAACAAATAGACAGACAGACAGACAGACAAACAGATAAAGGGTTGATTTTACATATTTTATGATATTAGTATTTAGTGGTGGTAGGACCCTGTGCGGGGTCCGTTCCGATCGCTGTACCACCATCTTAATTAAGCAACAATGTTCACATTGTTGTGTTCCGGTGTGGGGATAAGACAACCGGTGAAATTACTAGCATAGACGGACTCCATCTTAGTCCTCAGGATTGGCAACACATTTAAAGTCTTAGGATTATAGACTTGTGAATTCAAATATCTATGGGTCTCAGACTGCACTTAACATGGTGGCCTGATGTACGTGTGCCTTCTCCTTATCATAAAAAAAGTATTCTTTATTTCTCTATAGAAGTATGTTTATCGCTGTCTGATATTTTATGTTATGCTACCTATTATACAAACAATATTTATACGTTTATTCGTTAATCCATTTCGATGAAATTGCGCCGGTTAAATTATTAAAATTACATACCTTTAGGTTATTATTCATATTCATTTTCTTATTTCTTTTTAGGCCAGTTTTTTTTAAGTTCTCCCTTTTAAGCCGTAATTGTTCGGCTTTCCTTGGGCTACTGGCTATCACGGCGTTAAATTGCTCCGATAGTAGCCCAAGTTGCTTCTTTCAGCTGATTGTTCACGGCGTTTGTAGCCTTGCTAAACACAGTAGGTTGTGCTTCCACTAATGTTACAAGGTGCAACCTCTTCCTTGGTCAGAGGGATGCCTACAAAAATAACAATAAGACAAAAAGCGTTAATAACGTCATCTTTGTGAAAATTATGTGTTTGAAAGTGCATGTTTGTTTGTTTGTTCCGCCTTCACGATCCAACAACTCAACCGAATGAAGTGAAATTTGGTACAGATATATGTTTTAGCCTAAAGAGGGGGCAAAGGCCACTTTTTATTCCGGGTATCTGGACAAATCCTGAGGGAACAGTGATAAGAGTCTTCAATGCGGACAGAGATGCGAGCAACAGTTACAAATAAGAGTCTTCCAACGTGACAGCTGTTTGTATTATCTGCACTAATGGCAGAACCTACTGGACGGCTTGTTACGTGGTTTTACATCATTGAGGTCATTTCTTGACCAAGGTTTAGAACACTTAAATATTCTTATGAAAAAAATCGGAGTGGGTACCTCGTTAGAGATAATTTTGTATAATATTAGATATACAACAACATAATACTTACCGTACTCATTTCAATAAATATTTAAGGTATCTTCTTCACTTCTTGGATATTTATTGAAAATTTCTTGTTTCTTTATTCACGGAATAAAATTCTTCTGACATTGTCAATAAAATTATTGTGACATTGTCAATATCAGTTGTAAAGACGTAAATTTATAACAACACGATTTTAATTGCAGCCAAAAATTTTATTGATCTAGTTCGACTTATAAAACATAATTACATTATTTTTCATTGAGATTTAAGCTTAACGTGACATTCCTTCATCGCAATTTAAAACATTTCAACTTGCAGTAATAAAATAAAGGCAAAACTTCTGTTGGCCCTCCCTGAGGGTCTGCGTAAAATGCAACGCAAGGGAGGGCTCGGATAGGCGGCCTATCTACTCTTTGTTGTAGATAGACAGCTCTTATCTGCTTTATTGGGACGCAATCAAAAGATAGATAAGTAGGTACTGGCGACCGGAGATAACCCCTTATCTGTAACTAGAGGTATGATATTGGGTTCGGCCGTTAGTCGCCTCAGGATTAAGGATAAATAATCTAACATTTAATTTCTGGAAAAAAAGACATTTCTTTTTATTTGTTTTTTAAAAAAATGCACTCATAACTCCCTGGCAATGTTCTGTTTAATGTTCTTATTATTATTTTGATTCTCCTTTAAAATTAATTGGAGCAATTTGTATCATCAACTTTGCTATTTGTTTATATCAGGCGTCGAGTCCATAATTATTTAAAATATTGGGCAGTTTATCTAACTTAAAGCTTTTCTTTTCATTTAGGCCTCAAGTGACATGAAATAGAAACCGTTAATATTTTTTTTTATTTCCATATCAAAAATAGCAATTTTTAATTTCCTAGCCTAAATTTGTATACGCAAATTTAAAAAAACAATTTTATCAAAACTAATGATTAGTGCTGTTTGAAGATCTTGCTAGGCTTGGTAGGCACTGTGTATTGTCTAAATGGATATTACATCACTGCCTGAGAAGAGACAATGAGCAGCAAATTACTAAAGCTTTATTTTGCCTTTCGTTTCGACAAATGACGGTCATGCTGCAGCAAATAGCATCGCCATCGCCTGCTGTGGAATAAGAGTACCACCTGTGCTCAAGGTGGATACCCAAGTGCTGCCCCATGTCATGAGAAAGCGTAGTTTTTAGTTAGTACTAAATAGCATGACAAAAGAGCAGTTGCATTGAAGTTAATTTAACTCTGTAAGATAAAAATGCCTCCAATTCTGCACCTAGCAGTAGTATCTCAATCAATATTAATCATCTTGGAAATTAGGTAGTCATATTACAGAATTGTTTCAAGTTTTTAGTAAATCCGGGGAAATAAAAAAGAGTTTTTATTTATAACTTCATTTTGTTTATTGCTTACACTAGAATATTACATAGGTACATTAAATATTTGATACATATTAAAAACAACATATCTCCTAATAAAACTGGTTGGGATGTAGTTGAAACCCTTGGAGCTGGAATTCATCGGTGTAATCAGGAAACTGGTTGCCCAACTTAGTTACTGCAAATAAAAACAATAAAAAAACCTTAAAATTATGATTTCCAAAAGTTCTCAAAAAACCCTCAAAAGATATCTAAAGATGTACCGTGAAACAAAACTATACTAAATACGCACTGTAACTGAACTGTAAAAAGGGGATCACGTCGGGGGTCACCAATGTAGAAAGAGAGAACAATAGAGATATCTCTTTCCAGGCGGGTGTTATGCCTAGGGACCGAAGTCCATTTGGATTAAGTTGGAAGTGGTATATAAGCCAACCGACTAAAGAAACTTCGTTAGCGCGATGTAGCGCACTGTCAGATTTAGTTGCGCTGTCCGTCGCTGGTGGCACTGTCGAGTTGGTTGTTACAAGTTGTCGCTAGATGTCGCTACGTCGCCACAGAACGCGATAAAGAAACAACACCGGGGTATATGAGCGGCGAGAGCATGGCATTTGTTCGTTGCCGCTCGTCACTACCGCACAAAGTCCTCGCCAGGAGGGCTAGTACGATTGGATATCCCTTTCTATCCCAGTCTGTAACGAGAGAGACTCACTAAGCGACAAGCGAGAAAATACAACTTCTGCTAGCCGTACAGGAGTCAATATTGGCGCACATTAAATTGCTTGAAATTTTCTCCAACTTCCGATTTGTTATGTAGTCCCATTATTAAGTCTATCGAATTTACATTACTCAGATTATATTTTAACACATGCTGTGTTTAATATAATGTATTGTAAAAAAAAACTAATAATATAGGTTACAAGAGAGAGAGAGTAGTAGATGGGACATCCGAAACGGTCAGACAGTTGCTTGTCATTTCCTCATCTACATAGCATAGTTCACAAAAAGAAATGTTATTAAAAGCATAAAATAGGATTTACAAAAAACAAACACCTAGTTGCCAACTGAACTTCAAACACTAATAATAAACTCGAAATTAAAAGACGAGCTAAACGACGCCAAACTCCACCGAACTACTATTTACCATGGAAAAGTTTCAATGGCCGCCTTCCGCCTCGATCACACCAAAGACCTCATAGTTTTTATCGGAATTCATATAGAAACTTCTCTTCTAATAGGTGATCTGGATAAATAAGTTAAAATGGACAACCACGATTTTATTTCAGGGGGGTTATCATGACATAACAATGCAGTTCTGTTTACGCTCAGAGAAAGGGACAGAGCTATATAACTGTCATAGCTCTGTCATTTTCTCTGAGCGTAAACAGAACAGGGCTGGGATTCTACACGGTAATAACGATATCGTATTTGGCCTGTTTCCGTATTGTCAACGTTTTCATAACTCTTATGTCATTTACAATAATGGCGACTGTGACATAAACGATTCTAAAACACGTTAAACACGATATCGTTGTAATGCAGTTGAATAGAGGCCCTGCATTGTTATGTCATGATAACCCCCCTGTTAAGTTACATCATCCAATCCATCTTATAATCTGTTTGTTATGTCACGAATACATGCTTTTCTTTCTTTCTAATTTTAAACTGAATGCCCTTCAATGTGTTTACGCTATGTATGCATTTTCATAAGTCAATTAGTGGGAGCGTTCAGTTTTATTGGTGGAGGCATTCAGTTTTAATTAGATGAACTCCACAAGTAAAACTAATACGAGTAATTAATTAATGAATATATCACGGGACAATGACACACAAATTGACCTAGTCCCAAACTAAGCTCTAGGCTTGTACTATGGGTACTGGACAACGATAAACATACTTAGATAGAGAAATAAATACTTAAATACATAAAAAAACATCCGAGACTCAGAGGAACACCGGGATTTGAACCCGGGACCGCTGGCTTCGGAGGCAGGGTCACTCCCAACTAGGCCAATGTGTCGTCAAATAATAATAAATATCTGCTAACAGAACTTACGATAGTGAGGGAGTGGAGGTGAATAGACCTCCTTCTTGTATACATTTAGGGGAACTGGTACAGGCTTCTCCGCGTACTGGATGATCGGAATCTGTGGTGGTGGTACTGGTGGTATGGGGTGGGGTGGGATAGGGGGTAGCGAGGGGGGTGGCGGGGGAGCAGTGTGCAGGCTTGGACCTGTCTTCGACACTACAGCATTGAACCCGTGGACTGAGTCTGCAGTGTAGTCCACTGTGCGCACTGAACCGTCTGGCTCTACCAGAGAATATTGTCCTGAAACATGAGGAATTTTGATAAGAGGATTGGATTTTAAGGGGAGAAAAACTACTATTAAGTACATACATAACATCACGCCTTCATTCCCAGTTTGGAGTAAGCAGAGCTACAGATATACCAAAACCTCTAAAAACACTTATTTATAGTTCTGTAACCACATTTTGCACTAACAGGCTAAGATGTTTACCAGTGTACATATAAGTGGCAGGTTGCAAGCCCACCTCCTAACAATACTACAAGCCCTTATTCCCTTAGTCGCCTCTTACGACATCCACGGGAAGACATAGAGGGGCACTATACTAACCCGGCAAGCTCACGGCAAAAATGCACCAATTCCATAGATTGTATCATGTCACCGAATTTCACTTTATCGAAAATCAATTTACCGCCGCAGCCCTTTTATTTTTAGGTCATCATAAGTATTTATTACGTAAGTTTAGTTACATTAGACTTAATCACAAAATCTAAAGTCCTGCGCCTAGAGAAACCTGTCGATGAAATGAAAATTCTGTGAAAAAATACGTTCTAACGAGTGTCGAAACAAGGGTAACACTATTCTACATTGTCTCTACACGTATTGTCTGCTTTGTCACGTACCTTTTTTAGGGTTCTGTACCCAAAGCGAAAAAAACGGGACCCTATTACTATGACTCCACTGTCCGTCTGCCAAACTGTCTGTCTGTCTGGCAGGGCTGGGATTCTACACGGTAATAACGATATCGTCTAAACGTATCGTTTTGATAACTCTTATGTAATTTACAATAATGGCAACTGTGACATAAACGATTGTGAAACATGTCAAACACGATATCGTTGTAACGCAGTAGAATAGAGACCCTGTATCTCATGAACCGTGATAGCTAGACAGTTGAAATTTTCACAGATGATGCATTTCTGTTGCCGCTATAACAACAAATAGTAGACACAGAATAAAATAAATATTTAAGCGGGGTATACAACAAACATGATTTTTTGGCCGTTGCATGCTCGATAGTAATAACGGCAACTATTCTAACTTGAAATATTCTTAGAATATTTGGTTATATATTCACATCACTACATAGTATAAAACAAAGTCGCTTTTGTGTCCCTATATGTATGCTTAAATCTTTAAAACTACGCAACGGATTTTGATGCGGTTTTTTTTAATAGATAGAGTGATTAAAGAGGAAGGTTTATATGTATAATACTTTAATCCGGGGCGAAGCGAGGGCGGGTCGCTAGTTAAAAATAAATGATTAATTAATATTAAGGAGCCCACCATATAAAAAACGTGATATTTTTGCCGTTTTTTCGCGTTATACTATATTTGTCTATTGTCTATTAGGCAACAGGTAGACTAGTGTAGTATCTAATGTATGTATAGATAACGGTCCGGAACTCTTCGTAAGCGAGTTCAACTCGCACTTGGCCGGTTTTTATGGTTATAGAACTTTATTTCCCAAAAGAAATTATACATTTCACTTATTGAGAACATGCTTAATCTAAAATAAATTTATCTGTGAGCACCCGAAGCACTCATAAAAAAAACGATAAAAAATAAAGTACAATGTTAAATGATTATAGTATTAAACAAATTAATCTAAGTTGAAACTAAGAAAAGAAAAAAGAAAAACAGTGCTGAACACAACATATTTTACACGGCATTTAACAAAATATCTATTTGTGAACCAAAATCATACTTGGTACATTATGATGTAGGTAATCTACAAAATATAAGAGGGTAAGTAAGCATAAGCAACCGAGAAACGAGTCGCAAAATAATCTATTTTTTGTTAATAACTTTGTTGTTTTTCGTCATTTTAGTTTGAACTCATTTAAATGCTGTAAAATTTATTTCATTTAGAACCGCTATCGCACGTTAGAACTATTAATACCTCTAGCTACCAGTATTTAAGTGCTACGTACTATTGTTTCGCCTCGAAGCGTGTTAGTTTTGCAAACAATACAACGGCTTCAAAACACTGGAGATTGAGATAAGTCCTAGTGCCATGAGAAACGTGATTGTTGCAAACAACTATTAAACCATGCATTGTTCATCGAGTAATTTGTAAGACATAATTCGGTATTATGACATACACACAGTCTTAAACTTTTAAAACTGCTTACTGTTTAAAAGGATTGTAAAGCGATGCTTAAATCGCGTTGCGTAAGTCAAGAAATCCATACAAATTTAGCTCCGGGCGATAACGTTTTTCACCCCCTAAATCTAATCCGATTTCCACGATTTTTGAATACGTTGTAGATATTATGGAAAACTAGGTCTGTAGGTTTCCGCTTTTGTTTTTTTACGTTTTTATTCTTTCCAATAAATATTTTCTTGGAAAGGAAAACAACGGACAAACATAGTTTTTCATAATATCTACAGCATAATAAAGTTCGCCTTTGTACATCTTTTTATTTTTATTCATTGTATTGTTTTGGTTTCTCTTTTGTACAATAAAGTGTTTACATACATACATACATATTATTCAAAAATCGTAAAAATCGGACAACATTTAAGGGGAGAAAAACGTTGTTTAATTTTGTTTGAAATTTTTTGCTTCACAGTCCTCTTTAGACTAACTAAAAGCAGAAGAAAAAACGTACAAAACGAGGAAAAATGCACAAGAAGGTTGCGTACATACCTATCAGGTGCTTTAATTTTTAATCTAATTTATTATTTGTTGTTATAGCGGCAATTGGAAATACATACTATCTGAATTTTTTCAGTTTACTTATCACTGTTCATGAGATAATAAAGGCTGCTGATAGACAAGATGGACTGCGGAGGCTACGAAATGGTTAGGTAAGGTAAGGCACTCTTTGGAATACGTAAACACATTATTGTACAAAAGGAATGCAAAATCAATAGAATGAAGATAAAAAAACAATGTACAAATGTGTACTCATCCCGGTAAGAGATATCTTCCAGTTAACCCTCGAGAGATTGAGAAAAGCTTGTGGCATATTACAGCGTGAGAATATCGACATGATCACTATAAAAGAAAAAATATAGCGTTATCTTCCTAGTCAAGTTGCAAATCTGGGCCTCTATTCTACAGCGTTATAACGATATCACGTTTGACATGTTTTAGAATCGTTTATGTCACAGTCGCCATAATTGTAAAAGACATAAGAGCCATCAAAACGTTGACAATACGGAAACATGTCAAATACGATATCGTTATTACCGTGCAGAATCCCAGCCCTGGGGCCTTATTCTGCATCGTTTACCCCTATTGGTATCGTATTGTCAGCGTTGCAATAGCTGTTATTAATTTGACAGTAAAAGTGTCCAAGTGAAAAAAGGGATCTCTTAAGCCTTAATTTATAAATCTGTTAGTTTTTCATTAAAATACTCAATATAATTGTGTGACATTGTCCTGTGATTTATTTATTTATTTATTAATTATATACTCGTATTTAAAGACGACACGTAAATCAGTGGTAGTACAGTCAAGTTCAAAAGTATGTATACACTTTAGTACCTTGTCTATTTAACATCATGTTTAAACTGCCATATGAAATTATCCAAGCGATTAAAGTGACAAGGTACTAAAGTGTATACATACTTTTGAACTTGACTGTACCTTGCCTATGAAGCTACCGTACCTGTTTTCGATTCCCGGTATGGGTTAATATTTTTATAATGAGCAGAAGTACGAGTATTTGTTGCTGAGTCTTGGATGTTTAAGTATGTATTTCTCTATCAAAGTATGTTATCGTTGTCTAGTACCCTAGTATAAGCCTAGAGCTTATTAGTTTAGCACTAGGTCAATTTGTGTAAGATGGCTTCTGCTTTTTGAAATGTAAAGTTACACGATAAAGTTTATCTATGTTTAACTTTTAACAGAATATTATAACGTGCAGCATTTATGTTTTCGTATTAAAGGGGTTTTTTTCAACCCCGATGGCCGTTGGAGCGGACAGGTTCCCTTGAGGCAGCCCTTCCACAAGGTGGACCCACGATCTGATAAAGGTCGCGGAAAACCGCTGGATGACAGCAGCAGAGGACCGGTCGCTGTGGAAAACGTTGGGGAAGGCCTTTGTCCAGCAGTGGACGTCTTGCGGCTGATGATGATGAATTAAACCCCGACGCAAAAAGGGTCTATCTACATACGTACATAACAACACGCCTTCATTCCAAGAGTGGGGTAGGCAGAGCTACAGAAATACCAACAACTCTAAAAATACTTGTTCATAATTCTGTACCCACATTTTTCACAAATAGGCTAAGATGTTTACCAGTGGTTTGGATCAATTTATGTATCTATATAATTTGTGTATCTATATATCTATGGCATCGTAGCTTATCAAAGGAAACACAAATTCGGACGCAGTGTTAAAGGAAGCTAATTTATTTGGGATGGTTTTTAGCTAGGTTTCATGAAAATCCGTTAGACCATTAAAACGTGTCACTTAGTAAATCTCCATAGAAAGTGACCCGTTTTCATTGCTCTATTAAAAACATTCGGGAGCAATGAATACGGGTCACTTAGTACAGTATTTCCATAGAAAGTGACCCGTTTTCATTGCACTATTAAATACACTCAGGAACAATTAAAACGGGTCACTTAGTACAGAATTTCCATAGAAAGTGACATGTGTTCATTGCTCTTTTAAATACACTCAGGAACAGTGAAAACGGGTCACTTAGTACAGTATTTCCATAGAAAGTGACCCGTTTTCATTGCACTATTAAATACACTCAGGAACAATTAAAACGGGTCACTTAGTACAGAATTTCCATAGAAAGTGACATGTGTTCATTGCTCTTTTAAATACACTCAGGAACAGTGAAAACGGGTCACTTAGTACAGAATTTCCAAAGAAAGTGACCCGTTTTCATTGCGCTATTAAATACACTCAGGAACAATTAAAACGCGTCACGTAGTATAGAACTTCCATAGAAAGTGACCCGTTTTCATTGCGCTATTAAATACACTCAGGAACAATTAAAACGCGTCACGTAGTATAGAACTTCCATAGAAAGTGACCCGTTTTCATTGCTCTATTAAATACACTCAGGAACAATTAAAACGCGTCACGTAGTATAGAACTTCCATAGAAAGTGACCCGTTTTCATTGCGCTATTAAATACACTCAGGAACAATTAAAACGCGTCATGTAGTATAGAACTTCCATAGAAAGTGACCCGTTTTCATTGCGCTATTAAATACACTCGGGAACAATTAAAACGCGTCACGTAGTATAGAACTTCCATAGAAAGTGACCCGTTTTCATTGCGCTATTAAATACACTCGGGAACAATTAAAACGCGTCACGTAGTATAGAACTTCCATAGAAAGTGACCCGTTTTCATTGCGCTATTAAATACACTCAGGAACAATTAAAACGCGTCACGTAGTATAGAACTTCCATAGAAAGTGACCCGTTTTCATTGCGCTATTAAATACACTCAGGAACAATTAAAACGCGTCACGTAGTATAGAACTTCCATAGAAAGTGACCCGTTTTCATTGCGCTATTAAATACACTCAGGAACAATTAAAACGCGTCACTTAGTACAGAATTTCCATAGAAAGTGACCTGTGTTCATTGCTATACTAAATACAATCAGGAACAATTAAAACGGGTCACTTAGTACAGAATTTCCATAGAAAGTGACCTGTGTTCATTGCTCTTTTAAATACACTCAGGAACAGTAAAAACGGGTCACTTAGTACGGCATTTCTAAACAAACTGACCCCTTTTCGTTGCCCCTGTGTGTATTTAAGATTTTGACATAGGTACCTTTAACAACATCTCCATCTCGTGATTCGTGTTGCGACTTCACGTCCCCTGTTGTGTGATCAGCAACGCCGTAGTTGAAAGCGTACCTAGGCCGATCTTGCTGCAATTATAAATAAATCAAATAATTATTATAAAAATACGAGCTATGTTTAAAAATTGAAGTCTCTAGCTCATCGGGAGTTAGTTGAAAGTGTACACAATTGTATTGAACTAAAAAACAAACAGACAAAAAAGCAAAGCTAATAGTAATGTGGTAAAATTCTTAATTGACATGATTAACAAAGTAATTAATCCTTATCATGCAATCTAAAGACTATTTACCAATTCATTGGATTTAATAAAAACAATAATAATCATTACAAAATAAATTATAAGTAGTGTTTTTCTTCAAATTATTTATATTTTCTATAATCTCGTATGTGGGGAGACCCAAAAGGGCGTCACTTTTTTCCAATTTCAATTTTAACTAGAAGTAATTACGATTGAAAAGCAATACTAAAATCGGGTTGCCCCATAGGCTATTTACTGGATAAACAAATTTCTTAAACATTCTTAGAGTAAAGAGTCGCTTTGTAACCAAGAGATACAAAAAATCTGTAAAGTCTTTTTAAAGTAATATGAAACACTAAATCGCATAAAAAACATCTATTATTTCCTGCAAATAACTGAAGTTACGTTGATAAAACTGCAATAAACCTTAAAACACCACATCCTCCCGCTAAATAAAAAAAACACTTACGAAATAGCCATCGTATCCCCTATACACAGCCGGATCAAACACCCCACTAAACCTGGGCCTAGCTTGTGCCACAGCCAGAACAACTAAAAAAAAACACCGACACATTGTACCTCGACAATACCGCTCAGCTGAATATCCAATGGCTGAGTACAGCACCACAGGGCTTCCAAGCACTTATATGTGGCCTTATTTGTCAGTGAGCGCTAGCCTTGGGTGGCTTCCGAAAATGAATTTCCTTCTGCGTCCACGCAGCTAATGAGAAAAGTTTCGCACGGCACAATGGGCATGCGCATGATTGCATTGCTAACCGCATCGCCTTTACGGGACGATAATCTAGCTTCAGGTATTCTTTACTGAAATTACACAGACTAAATGCAGATAATTTTCGATCCAATTAACACTCTATATTGCTGGGTTCAAGGCGCGAATTGAGTTTTAAAACAATTGGCGTTTAGTCGTCTTTAAAAAGATACGTTTTATGGGTGTAATTGAGTGATTTTCTTGCGTGAAGTTATGAACGGTGTAGCAGAATGCCTTCTTTATAAAAAAAACGGGCAGACCATGCTCAGTGTAGGGTTCCGAAGCCGTTAAATACTACATACACAAAAATTAACAAGTAATAACTAATTTTCTATTTAAAGTCAATTGGTGCCGTCTTAGATGATTTTAGTAGGTAGAAACACTTTAATTGCATGTATCTCAAGAACCAATGATGTCTACTTAGTCGTGATACTTTTCCTTTACAATTCGTTATATGCTCGTTCATTTAAGATTTTTTTCAGATTTTAAATATTTGTAGTTTTGGCTGTAGGAGGGGGGAACACTTGAGTCTAACAAAAAATAGCGCATTAAAGCCGTTACTAATATGCATATTCATGCGAAATTACAGCTTTCTAGTACTAAGAGTCTCTGCGCTAGGCTGCGGACGGACGGACGGACGGACATGGCAAACTATAAGGGTTCCTAGTTTGACTACGGAACCCTAAAAAGCACTTTTTTAACAACGCCTGCACGAGGTGTTTGTCACGTCCGGCTTTAAACTCGATTAATGGTATTTTTTCGCTCTCATTTAACATCGTAGTAAATAAAATTGAAAATGTTAAAGGCATTAAATTGTTTTTTAGGTCACACATTAATAAACCACCCCCCAAGCAACAGTGTTTGCATTCTTGTGTTCCGGTGTGGGGATAAGACAACCGTTGAAATTACTAGCATAGAGGCATTCCATCTTGGTCTGGGTTGGCAACGCATTTGAGGTCTTAGGATTATAGTCTTCAGAATTCAAATGTCTATGGGTCTCAGATTCCACATACTTTTTTTTTTAAGGGAATAAGGGCTTGTAGTACTCTTAGGTGATAGGCTTGTAACCTTTCACTAATACACTAGTAAACTTCTTGGCCTAATTGTGCAAAATGTGATTACAGAATCATAAACAAGTCTTTTTAGAGTTGAGAGTATTTCTGTAGCTCGTCTACTCCACTCTGGGAATGAAGGCGTGATAATTATGTATGTTATAAAGGCCCAGGCTGCCCGACGGTTAGTGGACTCTAAAGCCCAGACTTTTGCAATCTTACGATAATAATCTCGAGACTGCAAATGCGTTGCCAATCCTGAGGACTTGGATGGAATGCCTCTATCATTCCTCACCAGAACATAACGATGCGAACTTCTTCATTTTGGCGGCAGGGGTAAGATATTGGTTAGAGGTCTGGACCATACACAAGGATGACCACTAAAGGCTTATACTAGTGGTACACAACAAAATATTCTGTGAAGTTCAATGTCCTTAACAAAAAAGAGGTACCTAAGGCCGCCTTCACACTTATTTGTCCAATTTAGTAACGGGTGAGGCAGGATATGCCAGCCTCCGATGACTGAACTAATCATGAATGGCAGGATTCACTTGTTTGTTCGGTGGACTGTTGTTTTTAATTATACAGTGTGTAAATGGTATACGGGAGTTCCTTTTAACTGTGGTTAGTACAACCCCTACTGAGCACATTTAGGCAGCTTTAGTTAAAATTAAATAAAAAAAAAGTAACCATACAAAATAATTTAACACGCAATGTATAACGAAAAATGCAATGAATTAAAAACGCAATTAATGACGTTTCAAAGTTAAGTATTATTAAAGCTGAGGCTACTTAAGCCGAAATACACATTTTCACAAGTAAACTTTACGTACTTACCTGACAGATGGACTTCGATGTACATTGCGGGTCGATAGTATGTTCAAAAATTAATAACGGTGTATACGTTAGCGTAATCAAAATAATTCTTTCTGTTAATGATTAGTAGAGTCTTAATCTATGTCCAGTTTTAATAAACGCCCGTATACCATTTACACACTGTATTTTACAGTTTTAAGAAGTTTGCGTGTTTAATTAGCAACCACTAATTAATCACGCAAACTTCTAACCAACACAAGCTAACCAGCCTGTTTGACAATTCTGTCTACAAACCTAAATAAATATCACAAGAAAATTTCACAAAAATTTCTTTTTTAAGACTTGACAGTACTAGAAATACTTAAAAATCATTCAAGAGTTAGGAACAAATATTCCCACTCATTAGAAAAATATTTGGACCGGAGACCGCTACCATGCATTTAGGCTAACTTGGCGACGTGTATAGCTGGTACTCCCGGGTTTGACTCTCGGTAAGGTATGTATTTTAATAAAAAAAAATTAAACAATTATTTTATATTTTTTAATGGGTTTCTATAGTTCAGGGCCTCTGTTCAACTTGGTAAAACTATATCGCTTTTGACATGTTTCCATATTGTCAACGTTTAGATGGCTCTTATTTACTTGACAGTAATGGTGGTAAATTTTTGCTACACCCTAGTAGAGTCCATTAGATGATCAGATGATCATCTGAAGGAGGGGTCCTTCGGTAGTCGGGTAAAAACTTAAAGAACCTTATCTTTATATTTTAATAACCAAGAACTTTAAGAAAATAGAATTATAAAGATAAGATGGTAGTAGCGATTGGGACGGATCCTGCACAGGATTCTACCATTATTTACATGTTTGGAGAAAATAAAAACAAGAAGTGAAACGAGATGTAAAAATATTTTATAAATTTGGTATACATTTTAACTATAGTATAGTATATTTAACTCGTAGTAGTAGTTTACATTTACAACTAATATTAAAACTTCAAACAAAATCCATTCAAAAACTTGAAATTTCATAATTATAATAGCCTAATCTCACTTTAATTGCAACTAGACTAAAATAAAATTAAATACTTACGACTTACTAGTAGGATGATGAAAGAGAGGACTGATGGAACCACAGATGCTCGAGATATTTCCTTTTTGTATTAACCTGCGATTCTAATTGACCCGAGGAAGATAATTGTAATATGTTTCGCTTTTTAATTTTTGATTAAATGACGCCTATATGCAAAAAAATAAATATTTTATACTTTTTCAACTTGAGTCTTGGTGGAGTTTGTATTGTCTGATTACGTATGTTGACGCAGGTTGTCCTTATAATGTCCAAACATAGCAATCTTTGTAAATTATGAGCCCTTTGTGTAAAGCAAAGTACAACGATTACAAGGCTGTTTCACACTAGGTGTAATTGTTTCTTTATATAACACTAAAACACTGCAGTAAATATACCAAGAAAATTAACTGAAACAAACCGAACAAGAGCATTTTGGACCATGCTCAGTAAAAGGTTCCGAAGCTGGTACTATTAACAAAAAATAATATCTAAAAAAAGTATGAACTAATTTTCTATTAAAAGTTATTTATTGTACGAAAAAAATATAATTTGACATTTAAAGACACCTCATCAACCACTCAAGGGCTTGTGCGAGGATATTGTACATACGCTCTAAATATATCTACAATTACAAAAACAAGTATGTTTAAGTACACTTCTATTAACGAGTATTATAGCTTATTGACAAAGTACGATTTTAGTTTTTACTTAGTATTATTACGAGTAATGCTACCTCTAACATTAACGTCAAAGTCGTTTATGAGACAATTTGGTGCTGTGCTAGATAATTTTTTGTAGGTAAGTATCGAAACTTTAGCCGCCTGTATCTCATGAACCAATCAAGTCTACTTAATCGTGATAATTTTACTTTTGAGTTCGTTATGTGCTTTCATTTAAGATATTTGTATATATTATATTTATTTATATTATATTGTGATGAGCACGAGTATTTGTACCTGAGTCTTGGATGTTTTCCTATGTATTTAAGTATTTATTTCTCTATCTAAGTATGTTTATCGTTGTCTAGTACCCATAGTAGAAGCCTAGAGCTAAGTTTCGGACTAGTTCAATTTGTGTGACGTTGTCCCGTGATATTTATTTTTTTCATTTTTATTACTGTTTTGGCTGTTACACTTTTCGAGTTCAATATTGGCTAAAACGGTTTCTAAATCTTATAAAATATATATAAGATGTAGTCACTAGCAATAGATGAGCAATAGTTATTATTCACCATTGAGCTCAAAAATATCTGATACCTAAAGAGGTAAAAAATACAAAAGGAGATGTTACAAAATGGCGCTTTCAAATATGTAACACGCTCTTTTGCCTCCAGTAATTCATCATGTTTCTATTTTACCTCTTTGTCGGCGTAGCTTTAAAGTCTAACGGTGCCAAATTAGAAGAAGAAGAAGAAGAAAGAAGAAAATCGTTTATTTGGTGCAAAACACAAACTACTAAACTACTAATAGAATTAAATACATTCGGAGATTAATCAAGAATACTAAACTTAAAACTATTTTACAATGCACCAAATTGGGTGCCACTCAGTATAGTGCCAGATACTTAGGTGTCGCGACGCTGATTTTCAGGGCAACCGGACGGGAAGAAAGCGCTGCTAGACCTTTCGTAAGTACAGTAAGAGCGTATATGTGGAGTAATGGGAACTGTAAACGAAATTATATCCATACTGATATGGAAATATATAAAAATCAATTGCTGTTCGTTTGTCTCGCTAAAACTCGAGAACCGCTGGGTCGATTTGGCTGATTTTGGTATAAAAATGTTTGTCATAGTCCAGGGAAGGTTTAGAAGGGGCGAAAATAATTGAAAATCTACCGGGAAAGTCAGAAATTTGCAGCGGGGCGAAGCCGCTGGCGGGCCGCTAGTATGGAAATAAAGATACACACACAGGGAGGTATCTAAATAGATAAATAAAATAAGGTAAAAGCGACAGTGTAATTTAGATTCCGTACAGCCACTAGGTGTTGGACAATTGTAGGCCGATCAGATACTCTTTGAGGTTTTTTTGAAAGAAATACGAGACTTTTAGAGTTTCTGATTGGTGGCGGAAGATTATTCCAACACTTCGTGGCAGCATAATGAAAGCTGCCTCGAAAAGCAGCTGTTTTATGTCGAGGGCAAAGCAAGCGGCAATTACAGCTTTGTTTTACCGAATCTCTAAGTAAAACCGCGGAAAAACGGACATGGCAAAACTAGGAACATCTTAAAATTCCAAAGAGTCATTATTCCGAATATCCATTTGTCCTAATTTTCATTTTTCCGAAAGCTATGTTACGTTGGAGCAATCTTAAAAAAAATGCACTATTTAGTTGGCTATACATAAGTTAAGTTAGTTTTGATTTTGAGCGATATCAAAAAATTAAGTCTTCTATTTATAAAAACAATGCATTCGGAATTGTGAAAATTCTGAATTTTGATCAATTCGGAATTATGACTCTGTGGATTTATGTGGTGTACTGGCTTGAAATACTTTCTAGAATTACTGTGCTTATGTAAGCGATAAAGGGGAATATTATATACTATAATCTTGAAGTATATTAATCAACTCCATCTTGATAAGAAGATACGATAAAATCAACTTCATCAACTAACAAAGAGGAACCTTCGAGAGGTTGAACCTTACAATGGTAATTTTGTCCTTCCATTCAAAGTTAATGTCTTGCTTACGTAAGTATACGCCATACGCCAAGCTCATTCATGGAGTATCGTATGTGTATCGTGTGTGCTTATTTTCCGCCATTTTGTATGATCAGCATACATCGTTATCGCGGGAGCAAAAAAAAAAATCTATAATAGAACACATTACGAGAATTACGATATTTTAACCTTCAATCTTTAAATCCTAATGCTGTAGATGGTATTGCTTAGCTTAATGACATTGATACTAGATGATTCATAAAAGGCTTTTAAACCCGTTTTTAGGTTTCCGTATTCAAGCTAGGAACCCTTATAGTTTAGTTAGTCATATAAAATTGAATATAACACCCCCTAGCGGACATAAAGTCACGGACTATAAAAAAAAAAAAAACATGCGTTGTGGGATGTCAAATGAAAGGGCATGATCTTTTCTCAACACTACTCGGAAATTTGAACATTTTTGGTCTGGTTTTCTTCAGAAAACATGAATTTATTTAACGAAATAAAAGGTAAAAAATTAAAAACCAAACCAAAATAACATGAGAAATAAGTTAAAAAAAAAAAACGGATAAAGAAACAACAGTTTAAATAGAGTCGTCACCATGTAGGCGCCATGTCCGCCCTCATAAGCCAACAGGTACTATCTCAAATTCAATAACCAAAGGAGACTTAATCCTACCTCGTTAATAATAAAGTTGCAGGACAGATGTGTTATGTGATGAAAAGGCGGTATAATGCTGCAGAGACTGCAGCCCTGGTATGCTACCACAACAAAAAACCACTAGGTATGTCTGCCTTAGCTGAAAGTGTAATTAATGGAATCGTACACTACATGAGTCGTTCATAAATCGAGTACTTTCTAGCCTCGGCAACAATGTTCCATTATTACAAAAAAAAAAAACTTACCTATCTTATCTCTCAATGGGATAACTTCAGCTTAACCTGAGTAAATCCCTTTGTGGTCATATGAGCCCATAAACCACTTAGCCCGCAGGTTCAGTTGCCCACTTGGTTTTTTTGTAGGCAACTCGACCCAAACTAATCAGATAACACGGCCCGCGGGTTGAGTCGACTACTATTTTACCAGTAAGAGTCTACTTAACCCATCCCTACCCTGTACTACCCTGAATAAGGACAATAGATGGGTTTAGACGGAAACATGATATCGACGGTTCTGTGACTCAACCTCGTATGTTGAAATTTGTCCAGTATAAACTGATACACACTAAGTATGCACTCGCGTACTTATTGCGTGTCAGTTTAAACTGGACCTTATTTAATATATGAGGTTGAGTCACAGATCCGTCGATATGCACAAAAATATTGAGAGCATGACAATCATTCTGGGCCTCTATTCAGGTGCGTTAAAACGATATCGTGTTTGACACGATTAAGAATCGTTTATGTCACAGTCGCCATTATTGTAAATGACATAAGAGTTATCAAAACGTTAACAATACGGAAACAGGTCAAAAACGATATCGTTATAACGCAGTTGAATAGAGGCCCTGGTCAATTTTGAGAACATGTTGTGTAACGAAGAACTTTGTCATTCTTGCAAATTCTGCACTTTCAAGCTTCACTCTCAAAACAAATAAAATAAAACAATCCGTATCAGATACATAGATAATAGAAAACAAAGCAATTTCTCGCAAACATAAATCTTGACATAATGAAGTGCAACAAAGAAGAAAGGAAAATGTATCAAGCCGCAAACACACTGAGAGCGATGGCGGCGCGTTGCGAAGCGTTGCTGTAAAAAAACGTACCGCCATGATTTGAAAGCGCTCTTTAACCTCCGTCGCAAAAAGAGGGGTGTTAGAAGTTTAGATACAGAACAATAATACTGAGAACATGACAAACATCTTGGTAAATGTTGCATTGTCAAGATTACTTCTCAAAAAAATAATACTAAAACAAACCGTCGCAGATTCATAGGTAAAACACTCTTTACTAATGCAACCTAAATTACGTCAGTCAAATCATCATTTGCCAAACTATATCATTTTACAAACTTGAGTTGCCTTGCTTGCTATCTGACCTTATTTAATTAGCCCATGTAACCTATTTAATAAGTATATATTGGTAAAAGTAAAAATGCGTTTTTGCAAAAAGAAAGTTAGTAATCAATCAATCAATCAATCACAGGACAATGTCACACAAATTGACCTAGTCCCAAACTAAGCTCTAGGCTTGTACTATGGGTACTAGACAACGATAAACTTACTTATATAGAGAAATGTATACTTAAATACATAGAAAACATCCAAGACTCAGGCTGCTCATCACACAAATATCTGTCCTTACTGGGATTTGAACTCAGGACCCCTAGCTACGATGGCAGGGTCACTACCAACTAGGCCAACGTCTCGTAAAATGATACGTTGGTCAAACGTACACAGTTGTTAGTCTTTTCACCGCCCATGACCGTTGACAGCGTAAAAAAGACCTTAATGTCGGTGAGGAAGGTTGATATTGCTATGGTTTCTAACCGGCGGCGAAAAAGTTTGTATGGGAACGCGATGCAACGCGCCGCTTTTGGTGTGTTGGCGGCTTTAGTAGCGAGAAGCAAAAACGTTTCGTTTATGTTCTATTCTATGTCAGAGTGAACCCGGCAATACCATTCATAACCTGCGTTAGATACCATCTCGTTTACATGCAACGTGTGCTGACGTATCTGCAATCTGTATGAATAAATGCAATAAGATACTGCACTTGTGTATTATCATAGTAAGTAACTAAATAAGTGATGCTAATACCACTTTGACGACACGTAAGCCTAGTTGGTATGACCCTGCCTACGAAGCTAGTGGTCCCGGGTTCAAATCGGTAAGGGAAGATATGGCGTGACCATTTGTTCCTGAGTCTTGGAATTTTTTCTCTATATAAGTTTGTTTATTGTTATCTAATAGCATAGTACGCTCAATGACTTTAATTGTTATGCTACTTTGGAACCCTGTCATAATGACAGCGTAATTCATTAATTTCTTCTTCTTCTTTTTTAATTAATGGCGGTCCACACAGTGGCCATCGGCCATCTTCCCTCCCCGAAGGTAACCGGAAGACCATCATTAATTTTAGCTCTGTTTCATGTGGTTTGCTTGACGCTGTCATTATGACAGGGTTCCATAGTGACATAACAATTAAAGTCTTTGTCTGTACAAGCCTAGAGCTTACTTTGGAACTTGGTCAATTTGTGTGACATTATCCCCGGTTTTTTTTTTATTTATTTATTTCATGAGCGCCTAATCCTACGAGTATCTTTCTGAATCCTACTAAGCCTTGTCCTAAATAATATAAATGCGAAAACTTGTTTGTTTGTTTGTTTCGACGGTGATCAACGTGAATTTTTATGCGGACACACACGACGACACGACAGGTTGGCCTAGTTGGGAGTGACCCGCCTCCGAAGCCAGCGGTCCTGGGTTCAAATCCCGGTAAGGGCAGATATTTGTGTGATAAGCGCGAATATTTGTTTCTGAGTCTTGGATGCTTTCTATTTATTTCTCTACTGGGTGATTTTGGGGTCATGATCCGGAATGGCCCAAAAAAAAAAGCTGTTCCATACATTCACCAATTCACCGTTAATTTATATGGAACACTTTTTTGGCGATTTCGTGGTTGGTCCCATCGGAAAGGTTGTTCAGTATGACCATCTTATTCACTTTTGGCCATTCCGGATCATGACCCCAAAATCACCCAGTATATACGTACGTTTTTTGACGTAGCATACAAATTGACGTAGTCTCAAACTAAGCTCTAGGCTTGTACTATGGGTACTAACTAGACAACGATAAACATACTTATATTGAGAAATACATATTTAAATACACAGAAAGCATCCAAGACTCAGGAACAAATACTCGCGCTCATCAAACAAATATCCGTCCTTACCGGGATTTGAACCCAGGACCGCTGGCTTCGGAGGCAGGCTCACTCCCAACTAGGCCACCGTGTCGTCGGCAAAAACCTTTTAGTTTTTCCGTCCATCCGTATGTCAGAGGCATTTTACCGTATATCCAAACATATGAAAACAATTACAAAGGAAACGATAAATAAATACTTTCAACGAAAAATATCTGTAACATGATCCGATATACCGTTTTTGAGTGATGCCAAAAAACTGCGCTCCTCAAAAAAACTGCTTCGGAACCCTACACTGAGCATTGTCCGACATGCACTTGCCTCGTTTTCAAGGAAATAGTACCTCCAATCTCCGACCCTCGTGTTAATTGAGATATTGTATCAAAAGCTTACATTTTATTACAATAGGTACCTCACTCTAATCTCCATTTTGCTCGATACATTCGACATCTTTATTTGTTGAGTCCCCTTGGTAGGTTCAATACACTACTTAAAATAGCAGAAATTAAAAAAATCTCTATCTTTCGTTAATTTTATTGAACTTTATAATTGAATTTGATGCAAAATTAGTATTTATATAAAAGTCTCAACATTACTCAACACCATTGCCGACAGATTCCAGGGTCGTTTTCAGAAGCACTGGAATAATTTTACACTGTTCATACTACAGTTTTTGAGAATTAACATGTTTTTTTATTTAATTTTACATGTTTTATTATTTTCTTTACAAACACTAGACTTAGGTTAACTTTATAACTAACAACTATGGACATGTTTCTGAAATAAATAATTGAATTTAATTTAATTGAATTACTGAAATCTAAAATTACCTACGTAAAGCGTAAAATTGATATCAAATTATTTATAATTTACGGCTTGTTTTTTTAATTACAATAAGGAAGGCGTTTTAATACCTCAAGACTGCAATGGTAAGAAACAATAATAAATAGCCATTAAATAAAAAAAAAACACTAGTGTAATAAATAGAGTTGTTGTATTAAAATGACGGTTTTATCGAATTTGTTTTATATGAATATTTTAGATGCACTATTAAATTTCTTTTTTTTTATGGGAAGCAGGAGGTCACCTAAGACATAAGACATCTGATGAAAAGTGTGATCTGAAACCTACACTCAAAACAATTCTACGTTTTATAGATTGGCGAATTTTCCCGGACATCTTATAAAGATCATTTGCCTAAATGATTATTTTGAAGATCGCCCAACGATACGGGTACACAATTTCTCGTCAAAATCGATAGCAGGCACTAGTTTATATAGTGACGCTGTTAATCGAAAATTAACATGTTTTCAATATTTTACTTGTTACCGTAGGCTTCAATATTAGGGCCTTTAAAATCAGTAGGGTCGTCTGTCAGACCTTTATAATCATAGACCAACGATCATTCAATGTGAAACTGTTTAGCTTATAGTTCATTCACTCTTAATTCATTCGCTCTCTCCTAATCACGCTCGGACAGCGAACGGACGTGCAAAATCATCAGTTGATAATCAGTCAAGTTTTCATCTAGAATAAGCTATTAGTATACTTAAGGAATAATACAGATTGTGATAGTATATTAAAATCTATGTCATAATCAAGTCAGCGGTCATATTATTTCAACACCACATAACCCCCAGCACCAAAGCACGAGCTTCCGACGAGGTCAACAGCAACACCTACGAGAGCTGCAGAACGACGCTTCGAACCCGCCGCCGGCGGTTCTCGTAGAGATCACCATCAACAGCGTAATCATCGCACATTTTTGGTAACCCAAGAGGGGAAGGTTTCAAATCCAGACCGGGGAATCAAACCCAAGAAGGGTAAATATTGCTACCCGTACCTACGAATCAAGGTCGCGGTAAGCAAACTCGCGTTGAAGCTCATTCAAGGTCGAGGATCGCAGGTGCCGATCCATCAATATATTGTAATCAATATACTTCACACGGATACCTACTACAGCAGATTATTCTGGAAGAAATCTGTGGTAGTGTCATGGTTCAGTGTTGGTGCGGTTTCATTATACTAACATTTGGTATTATCAATTCAATTTCAAGTCAAGGTCAGCATTTCATTTCATCGGTGCATAATTCGGATAGCCATTTTATTTCGTAACGGAAAGGGCAGTCGCAGAGGGCGCTCGCTTCGTTTCAAGTTCATTTCGGTCATTCAACAGTTCATTCAATCTTACGAACACTAAGTGATTATTGTTAATTCATAAGCTCCCGATTAGGCTACGTTCACTGTTTGAAAAGCGGCATGGCAAGGATACCACGACCCTGCCCACCATCTATCAACTGCTGGAGTTGATGGATGAACAGTGCAGACTTCAGTTGACGGTACCGTCAACCCCAGAACAAGAGGCCACCGTCAGGAGTCCACGTCGGTCACCACCACCACGTGCGCATCAGCCTGCAAGGCAGTCACCGCAGGCATCGAGAAGGGTGCTCTCTTCCCAAGGAATCATTCGGCCTTCACATCAGGTGAATGTTTCACTTTCATCATGTTCATTCTGTTCAAATAAGGCCCATACACTGTACAAGTGTCCCGGGTTCCTTCAACTGTCACGGGGAGGGCGCAGATCATGGGCTTCAAGGACGGGGCATTGTTACAGATGTTTGAGGAAACATTATGCCAGCGAGTGTACTCATCGCAATTAGTGTTTGCATTGCAAATCTCCAGATCACAACACACTGATCTGCAATGCTGACACTAATACTCAACAGGTTCATTCAATTGTTCAATCCATGGATCAAGGATCAACTAGGGGTGAAGTGAATCAGCCATCATCATCATCATATGCGAGCCGTGTCTCGGTACATCAGGCACCAACCATGTCATCTGTGGGCAGTCAGGCCCTGGAGCGGTCTGTGCATTACCAGGAGGCACCATCAGTGCAATCCTTGGGCCAACATCAGCCGAGGCCAACCATTGGTGCCAGAGCGCAGCGAGCTCAGAACACATTCAGTTCCCTCAAGTTTGGTTTTAGGCAAAGCCCTGATAGGGAATGATATGAGGGTACTGTTGGTGCAACTCAAGGTCCATCCCATCCCATAACTATTTGCCCTACCGCAATAGTAATGGTCAGATCTGGTGATGGTACATTTGTTAAGGTCAGAGCCCTGTTGGATACAGGAGCTTGTGTTTCAATCATCAAGCAATCATTGGTTCATTATTTAAATTTGCCCCAACAGTGCAACAGTAATACTCTTTATGGAATTGGTCACCAGCCGGTTCAAACGCCAGGCACTATCGTTAAATTAGTCATCAAGCCTGTCGGAACTCAATTACCAATTGTAGGTACTATGGCAATGGTTATGTTTGAATTAACAGGAAATATACCGCCATATGATATTCAACTCAGGGATCAATTAAGGTCATCAAACATTATATTTGCTGATAGCAACTTTGATAAGGCTCGAAATGTAGATATTATCCTAGGTACAGACATTCTCAATTATGTACTTGATGGTTCAAAGATATCAACTAATATTCCAGGGATAGCAGCTTACGGATCATGTTTTGGTCACGTCATTATGGGAGCGGTGCCGGGTCAACTGCCGCCGACGACGGTCGCGGCACCCCACCAGTCAGCCGGCACATCAGTAGAAGACTACGGACTTCATGCAGTCAAGCTAGAGGAAGTCTTGGAAAGGTTTTGGAAGGTGGAGGAGCCCCCTTCGAAACCAGCTGTTCATCCTGAATATCTGGAATGTGAAAGGTTGTATAATTCAACTACTCAACGTATGCCAGATGGCAAATATATGGTGAGGTTGCCATTACTTTCAACAAGACCACCATTGGGTGAATCAAAGGCTTTAGCCATTCAGCGCTTGCGATCTTTAGAAAGAAAGATGGCTAAGAATTTGGTATTTGCAAATAAATACAAGGAGTTCATGAAAGAGTATGAAACTCTTGGTCATATGTCAAAATCAGATTTTCAGTTCGATTCTGAACATTTCATCATACCTCACCACGGTATATTCAAAAGGGGAACGGATAAAATCCGTGTCGTATTTGACGGGAGTGGTCGTACATCAACTGGCACGTCATTAAACCAGTGTTTTCACACAGGCCAGCCACTTCAAAATGATATTACCCAAATATTATTGAATTTCAGACGTCACCAAATCGTTTTCACTACGGACATCAAGATGATGTTCAGGATGACTTGGATACACCCTGAAGATAGGAAGTACCAACTCGTCTTGTGGCGGGAGAACCCGTCAGAACAAATTCAGGTATATGAGTTAAATACTAATACTTATGGACTACGGTCAAGTCCTTTCATTTCAATTCGAACATTGTTGCAACTGGCGGACGATTGGGAGGCTAGTCACCATGAATCACCCGCTTCAAACGTTATCAGACGAGATATCTTCGTCGACGATATTCTCACGGGCGCGGACTCGTTATCAGAGGCACAACGCCTCAAGTCAGAACTTATCGCGTTAATGAAAAGCGCCGGATACGAGCTCAGGAAATGGTCATCAAATTGCAATGAATTACTGCAAGACTTGCCGCAAGAACACTGCGAGCAACCACATCAGTTCGATACTGAAGACAAAAGCTTTATTAAGGTACTAGGAATTCAATGGGATCCAGTATCAGACTCGATGTCATATCAGATCAATGTACCGCTAGGGCAACCAGTCACTAAGCGTCATATCCTTAGTACAATAGCACGCCTATATGATCCGTGTGGATATTGTGCGCCTATTGTGTTCAGATTCAAAATGTTTCTTCAATCACTTTTTTCAGATGGATTATCATGGGATGAGCCTGTTAGCCATCACCAATGTCATCAGTGGAACGAACTCATTCAGGACTTAAGCTGTTTGTCAAATTTGCAGATTCCTAGATGTGTTGCACTACCACAAACAGTTTCATATTCGCTCCACGGATTCGGAGACGCTGCGGAGGCTGGATTTGCCGCGAGCGTGTACCTCAGGACAGTGGACACGTCAGAAAACGTCATGGTACGACTACTTTTAGCTAAATCTCGAGTAGCTTCCCTGAAGTCAAAGCAAACGATACCCAAGTTGGAGCTTAGTGCCGCTCACCTAGTGTTCAAGCTACTTAATCATGTAGCAGAGTCCTATGAAAGTTCGATTCAATTTGACAGCATCAATGCTTGGTCAGACAGCACCATTGTGTTATCATGGTTAAATACAAAACCTCACATGCTGCAAACATTCGAATGCAATCGAGTTCAGGACATTCAAAACTCAAAACGTAAGATGACATGGCGTCATATCAGATCTGAATTAAATCCAGCAGATGTCGCTTCAAGAGGTATGTCAGCAAAGGAGCTCATTGGATTTAATCTATGGTGGTCACCAGACTGGTTACTTAAGGCGGAGTCACAATGGCCTTCATTACCAGTTACTATACCTCATGATTTACCTGGATTCAAGAAATTAGTCCATGTTGTCACACCGGTAGAGTCCTGGCAAGATTCTTTGTTATCACGTGTCAGCTCATTTAGTAAGCTCATCAATGTTACGTCATTTGTACTTAGATTTTGTAGGAATGCCAGATTACCGAAAGAACAACGGAATCTCACGTCATCATTATCACTGGACGAGACTCGTGAAGCCACAAACATTGGATCAGGAAAATTCAGATGGATTCGTTCAAGGACCAAATCATATTAATCAGACAAGGAAAACTGGTTTGTAAGTCATTACAGAAATTAAGTGTATTCGTGGATGACGAGCACTTCATCAGGGTCGGTGGACGACTCCGGAAATCAACATTGCCATATGGAGCAAGGCATCCATATCTGATACCTAAAGATCATCGGTGGGGTCAATTATTAATTGAATATTACCACAAATCATATTGTCATGCGGCGACGAACGCCCTAATATCCATACTCAGAAGAGAGTACTGGATCACTTCAGTCAGGCGACAAGTGTCCAAGGCTATCAGAAATTGTTTAGTTTGTTTCAGATTCAATGCATCAACTCAGCCACCATTCATGGCCGATCTGCCTGCTGATAGAGTCACAGCAGCGCGGCCATTTTCAGGCGTAGCGACGGATTTCGCTGGCCCATTTTTGGTCAAATGCAGTTTATTAAGAAACGCTAAGTCAGTCAAAGCTTACCTGTGTGTCTTTGTATGTTTAGGCACAAAGGCTGTTCATCTCGAGGTCGTCTCTTCGCTGAGCGTCGAGGCCTTCATCGCGTCATTCACGAGGTTTGTCAGTCGACGAGGGCTGCCTTCTCTTATCAGATCGGACCGAGGTACAAATTTTGTTGGTTCTAACGCATATCTCAAGGAGATTAATCAGTTTTTGTTGGACAATGAGATTATCCTCAAGGAGGAGTTCAGAAAACAGAGTATTCGCTGGGAATTCAATCCGCCGGCATCGCCTCACATGGGGGGTCTATTTGAGGCTGCCGTCAAAAGCGCAAAAAACCTCCTCAAGAGAGAGGTTGGCGAAACTATTCTAACATTCGAGGAGCTGTCTACTCTATTTTCTAAGATAGAATCGATACTGAATTCACGACCTCTAGTTCCTATGTCAGAGGATCCTTGCGATTTAGAAGTTCTTACACCTGGTCATTTCATCATCGGTCAACCACTAGTCGCTTTACCAGAAGCGCACTGGAAGGAAACAAAGATGTCACGATTATCACGCTTTCAAATCACTCAGAAAATGTATCAGTCAATTTGGTCACGATGGCATGTTGAATATCTCAATACACTACAGACACGCAATAAATGGTATAGTCATGTTAAAAATATAGAACTTAACGATTTAGTTCTTATCATAGATGAAAATTCACCACCTCTACAGTGGCGTAGAGGTAGAGTAATAGAATTGTTTAAAGGGTCAGATCAGGTTGTCAGATCAGTTAAATTAAAAACTCAATGTGGAGAACTTATAAGACCCGTGGTAAAATTATGTAAATTACCATCGGAAAGTGATTTCAATTGATCATTTATTTCCTATGTATATATTAGAGTTCAACCTAATATTAAGCTCTAGGATAGTCTTGAAGATGCGGATGGCAGGTAGAAATTAACGAAAGCTGAGACTGTTCAAATTAGCGTATAATCAATAGCTTAAATGAAACTTTACAAAAGCTTAAATAAAATAAGTGCGCTTATAATTTATATAAAAAAAGGCAAAGCTGTGCGACTTTTTGTCACGATGGTAAGGCGAGCAAGAGGTGAGTGCGTGACTTTCAAAAAGCCCGTAGGTCGTCAAAGCTGCGTTCCAGTGGGGGCGTAGCGCCGCTCTTTATTGGCTGCAGATCGCGTATGTCGTGATATGCGTGGGATCCCATTGGCTGCCGATGTCGTGATATGTGGCTTGACGTCACAGTGGTTGAGCCGGTTATCCTCAGGTACCAGACTGGCTCGAATCCGCGCTAATACGCGTGCGTGTATGTGTGTGTAGTTGTAAGTAGCCTTAACATAACTCCCGGCCTTGGAATCGCCAGATTCCAACTATGACTGTTGCTCCACTGGCAGTGGGCAAATCTTGGAAAAGGCTCGCCGCACAATGCCATGAGCCGTCCGAATATCAGCCACTCGAGCAACTCCGTCCTTGCCTGGGAACGTTCGCGTGATTCGCCCCAAGCTCCACTTTAGAGGCGGTGCATTGTCCTCCTTAATCAGGACCAGGGTATCTTCCTTCAGGTCAGCATTGTTGCAGCTCCATTTCGTCCTAATTTGAAGCTCCGACACGTATTCTTTGGACCAGCGAGTCCAAAAATGCTGGCGTATCTGCTCCACTCGTTGATAGCGTGAAAGGCGGTGAACGGGAACTTCATTCAGCGCAGCGCAGACAGGAGCAGTCAACGGCCGGCCAACCAAGAAGTGAGCTGGGCTAAGGGGGGAGTAATCTTGCGGATCTGTGGACATAGGGCTTAGGGGCCGGGAGTTCAGGATGGCTTCGACTTGCGTCAATACCGTACTGAACTCCTCGTGCGTTAGATGCGCGTCTCCTATCACACGTCGCAGGTGGTGCTTACAACTTTTAACACCAGCCTCCCACAAACCTCCAAAATGACTGGCGTACGGAGGTCCCATAATAAATTTAATGCTTTGAGCTGTAGCGTACTCTTTAATTTCATTAGAACATGAATTTAAAAAATTTGCGAAATCATTTTTTAAACCTACAAAATTTCTACCGTTATCGGAAAATATTATAGCCGGTTTACCGCGGCGTGAAATGAATCTCTTAAGCGCTAATAAATAGGCGTCAGATGAAAGATCGCCGACTAGTTCCAAGTGCACAGCTCTCGTAGTGAAACAAATGAACAAACATATATACGCCTTAATTGTTTGAGCTCCCCTACCTTTTCGGTTTAATATGAGCACAGGTCCAGCATAATCCACCCCACAATTTAAAAATGGAAAACCTGGGTCTAACCGCTCGTTAGGTAGGTTACCCATTATGGGCGATAATATTTTGCCTCGCATACGAACGCACGTCACACAGCTTTGAACCACCTTTCTAGCGAGGTTTCTGCCACCTACTGGCCACCACGAGTCGCGGAGAGAAAACAGAAGTAGCTGCGGTCCTGCGTGGAACAGCTGTTTATGCTCGTAACAAAACAAAAGTAATGTAAAATGATGTTTACTTGAAAGCAGCATCGGATGTTTTTTATCAAAACTAAATTCAGGTGAATTTACGATTCGTCCACCAACACGTATTATATCGTTATCTATGAACAAATTTAGCTTTGACAAATTACCCTTCACTGATCGCTTTTTAATTAATGCGTCTTTAATGTCAACAAATGATTCGGATTGCGATAACCTCGCCAGAGCGGCCCCAGATTTATTCAGTTCGTCCACCGTCAGCGCGTCGAGAAGACGTTTTTTCTTGTCTTTAATGCGCGCATTACTAATGAAGCGAAGTACGTAGCACGCCGCGCGCTTTAAGCGGTTGAACTGAGAAAATCTGTTAAATGGAAATAAAACATTATCAGTTTGACCGCACATAAGACTTCTCATACCACAGGATTTAAGCTCAGGCAACTGTGCAGGCAGCAAGACCGATTCCGAACATGGGTAATTTAAATTAGGATCCTGTAGAAAATTCGGGCCTTCCCACCAGAGACTGGAGTCAATGAGAGTTTCCATATGCTGACCGCGCGAAACTAAGTCGGCCGGGTTATCCTTGCCGCTCACGTGACGCCATGAATAACCCTTTGTTAGTTCATTAACCTCTGCGGTTCTATTTTGCACGAACGTTTTTAACATATTAGGTGGCATACGAAGCCAACCTAATACGACTGTCGAGTCGGTCCAAAACGTAACGTTATCGAACTGGCAACGTAGTGAGTCTTTAATTTTGACAAATAATTTTGCGCCTACACAAGCTCCCATTAACTCCAATCTCGGTGTACTTACGGGCGACAATGGCGCGACTCGCCCTTTCGCGCATAGCAACCGGACAGTAACAGCTGATTTACCGTCGATCGTGCGAATATAGGCGCAACTTCCATAAGCCACCTGGGATGCATCTGAGAATAGATGAAGTTCTTTTCGTACAGGATCGTTGCACATGACGTTACGCGGTACACGAACATTATCAAGTAAGGACAGGTTATTTACAAACCGATTCCAAGTCCGCGTGACGTCATCGGGAACTGGTTCATCCCAATCTAGTTTTAAAAGCCATAACCTTTGCATGAGAGTTTTTGCGATAGTTATAAACGGACTTAAAAGTCCCAAAGGATCGAAAACCTGCGATGTACTAGACAAAATAGTTCGTTTTGTTACAAGATCCTTATGGTTGTTATGTTGCGAATAAAAATGTAGTTCATCGAAATCGTTGTACCAACCTAGACCTAATGTCTTACTCTGCGCGTGCTCGCCTAGTGACAGCGGTTTTGACGCATTTTTTACGTAATCTTGGCCTGTATAATTAAAGTTAAAAACCCATTTGCGTAAAGGGAAACAACCCGAATCCAGAACCTTTGTAACATCTTTACAAATTTGAATTAATTTCGCTTTGTCAGAGAAACTACAAATAAAATCATCGACGTAAAATGAATCATTAATTATTTTAGCGGTTTCCGGATCTGTACATTCCTGCGCCAGTTGCCTTAAACACCTACAGCTTAAGAAAGGCGCTGAGGCGGTCCCATACGTCACCGTGTTCAGCTGATACACGCCAAGGGGATTGTTCGGATTATCGCGCCAAATTATGAGTTGCAAATCACGTTGGTTTTTATCTACTAAAACCTGTCGGTACATTTTTTCGACATCTGCGCATGCTACATACCTATTCTCGCGAAATCTTAATAAAATAGCCAACAAGTCACCTTGAATTGGTGGTCCTACGAGTTGCAAATCGTTGAACGATCTCCCAGAGGTTGACGCTGCACTGGCATCGTAGACCACTCTTAATTTGGTTGTGGTCGCTTGTTCACGGAACACGCCATGGTGCGGCATGAAGTAATGAGGAGTTCCGTAGCTATCGACGCGAGACATGTGACCTAATTGTATGTATTCCTTAATGAACTCCTTGTACATATCGTTATAAGTTGGATTACTTTGCAAACGTTTTTCTAGCGCGTAAAAACGTCTTTCGGCTTGCGCGCGGCTATCTCCTAAAACCTCAACAGATTCCTTTAATGGAACTTGTACACAAAATCGGCCGTTAGCAACCCGTTTTGTTGTGGTCACAAAATGATGTTCGCATGCACGTTCCTCCTCGCTGCGCGAGTCGGGTACAGATGCGCCTATTGGTAACTCTTCGATCTCCCAGAACCTGCGTAATTGGTCATCTAAACAATGCGTATTTAGTGACTGCGTGAAATTACACCTAATTGTCTTAGTGCGCGTATAAGACTGAATAGATCCCGAGACGATCCAACCTAACTTAGTGTTCTGTAGGTATGGCCCGTTAACTAAGCGCATTTTACCTACATCCAATAGATCCCAGAATACATCAGCACCCAGCAACAGGTCGATTGATTCAGATTCGTAGAACGTTGGATCTGCCAGGTTTACGTTACTAGGAATTTTAAACATATCGCGATTAATTGTAAATGTGGGCAATGTCGAAGTTAATTGTGGCAAAACTAGACATTGAATACGCGTGCTAAAGTTATCAACAAGGGATTTTATTTCTATCTCACACTTTTGCGAACATTGTGAGACGGAATTCCCTACTCCTCTTATTGTTTGAATGGACTGTATGATTTGCGGTTTAATTTTGTTACATAATGATTGCGTAATTATGCAACATTCGCTGCCACTGTCGAGAATCGTGCGGGCCATATGATAACTACCTAAATTATCAGGGATCTCGACGAGCGCTGTTGACAACAAAACAGGTTGCATCGTAGACAATTGTGCATTCAAGTCTATGTGTGCGTTGGTTACCTGTCCCGGTTGCTGTGCGTGTGCAATACCGTTACTATCAGCTGCGCCGGGATTAAATGAAGTCGATGGCTTGTTTTGCGCGTGCATGCTCATCGACGGGACGTCTGCGACCTCGTTATGAATTAGTGAATTATGTTTTTTGTTACACTTTCGACACGGACCGTATCTGCAATCATTCGCTGTATGACCCGATCGCAAACAGTTCTCACACAATTTCATGTTTTCAACGAACTTAAGTTTATCTAGCAACGTTGTATCGAGAAATACTTGACAGGAATACAGCGGGTGCTTGCCTTTACACATCAAACATGACTTCCCTTGCGTTGCCGGTTTAACGTTCGACTTATAAGTGGACTTGTCAGTGACTACGTTACAGTGCAGTTTAGGAGTGCTCGGTGCCCTAGTAAATGGTTTCCTAGTTTCGTGCGACATGTGTGTGCTACACTTACTGTGCGATACTATAAGTGTTTCTAGCATATCTGCTCTGTCCCTAACAAATTTGAGCAAATCATCAACGTGGAGGGCTGGCTTGGAATCGCGTGCCTTAGGTAACAATGTACTTTTATATTGCTCCCATTCGCGCTCAGTTACGGAATCCAGTTTAGATACCATTAAATAAATAATAAGCGTGTCCCACTGTTCGGTGGGTTCACCTAGAAGCTTCAATGCGCGTAAGTTTTTAAGAACGGTATCAATTAGCTTCCTCAACTGGGCCGGTGACTCGTTACTTATGTGTTGAATAGTAAACAGAGCCTTAACATGATTATGTACGAGTAATCTACTATTGTCGTAACGGTTTAACAGTAACTCCCACGCAATGCTATAATTATCAGCGGAGAACTCAAGTGAATCAATAACCAGCTGCGCGTTTCCCTTAAGTGATGACTTTAAATAGTGGAATTTTTGTATGCTAGTTATTTCTTGAGAGCAATGTACTAAAGATGAAAAGGTGTCGCGAAACTCTAACCAGTGCTCATATGACCCATCGAAAGTTGGCAACGAGATTGTGGGGAGCTTAACCACTTGCGCGATGTTTGGTGGCGAGTGTGCAGACTTGCAACAGTAGTCGGCGATATTTGCACCCTTGATCATGCACTCGGTCTTAGCTAAAATGCTGTAATAATCGCTTTCAAATGATTCGCGTTTTTCTAATAGCTTTTCAAGTTCACTTTCCGCTATAATATTTTCCATATGATTATGAATTTTAGTAAATTCAACTAACAAGTTTTGGGCTCCTTGCATGCGTAACTTTAACTCTGTACTTTGCGTCTCGCTTAACTCAATGCCCTCAAATAGTTCGACAAATTTTCTAAAATTAGTTAACCTACACTTAACCGATCCTCGCCTTCTGCTTAACTGATTCAGAATGTCTTTCTGTTTGATTGCATCAGAAGCGGGCTGAAAATCATCTACTGACTGATTTTCGTCGTCACTCGTCATTTTGGAGATTTGCAAAAGTCGGTACTTACGGTTGCAAACACCTCCTAGAGTAACCACGTGCACGTGGCGGCGGTTGCGTAACCGTAGCGGGTTGCGGCCGCGGGCTCGTGCGGCGGCGACTCAGCAGACTTGTGGAGGCGATCACGATGTAACTTAAACACTGGAATTGATAACGGGCACGGTATCACGCAAACGAATAGGACAAGGTTAGGAGTGTGGCTGGCACGTCTCACCAAAAGCTCTGCGCGTCCTCTGCTGGCTCGCGCTGTCGTTTCAAACTGTAGCCAATGCGCTCTCACATCCAATCCATCCAGGCTTTAGGCTTTGTTCCGGTCCGATGGATCAATTTTATGTCTGTGCGTCTAGACACGGGTTATAGGCTCTAGGATAGTCTTGAAGATGCGGATGGCAGGTAGAAATTAACGAAAGCTGAGACTGTTCAAATTAGCGTATAATCAATAGCTTAAATGAAACTTTACAAAAGCTTAAATAAAATAAGTGCGCTTATAATTTATATAAAAAAAGGCAAAGCTGTGCGACTTTTTGTCACGATGGTAAGGCGAGCAAGAGGTGAGTGCGTGACTTTCAAAAAGCCCGTAGGTCGTCAAAGCTGCGTTCCAGTGGGGGCGTAGCGCCGCTCTTTATTGGCTGCAGATCGCGTATGTCGTGATATGCGTGGGATCCCATTGGCTGCCGATGTCGTGATATGTGGCTTGACGTCACAGTGGTTGAGCCGGTTATCCTCAGGTACCAGACTGGCTCGAATCCGCGCTAATACGCGTGCGTGTATGTGTGTGTAGTTGTAAGTAGCCTTAACATCATGTTTAGCGGTAATGTTATGTGTCATTATTATTATAAGTAGAGTTCATTAGGGACTTCAAGTGTTCAGTGTTCAACTTCCCCGGGTGGCGGAGGAATGTTAATCGAAAATTAACATGTTTTCAATATTTTACTTGTTACCGTAGGCTTCAATATTAGGGCCTTTAAAATCAGTAGGGTCGTCTGTCAGACCTTTATAATCATAGACCAACGATCATTCAATGTGAAACTGTTTAGCTTATAGTTCATTCACTCTTACTTCATTCGCTCTCTCCTAATCACGCTCGGACAGCGAACGGACGTGCAAAATCATCAGTTGATAATCAGTCAAGTTTTCATCTAGAATAAGCTATTAGTATACTTAAGGAATAACACAGATTGTGATAGTATATTAAAATCTATGTCATAATCAAGTCAGCGGTCATATTATTTCAACACCACATAACCCCCAGCACCAAAGCACGAGCTTCCGACGAGGTCAACAGCAACACCTACGAGAGCTGCAGAACGACGCTTCGAACCCGCCGCCGGCGGTTCTCGTAGAGATCACCATCAACAGCGTAATCATCGCACAGACGCCTTCTTAACTTAAGACAACCAATTAGTTTATGTAGTCACGCCTTTTTTTAAGACAACCAATTAGTATAACGATACTAATTGGCTGTCTTAAAGAAAGGGACAGTACAGCTAGGGATTTATTGAACGCAATAAGTCCCTACCTGTTTTATTTCACAACAATTGCAAGGAATTTCGGGCATTGTAAGCGAAAGTCACTGTTTTAGGAATGTGGTCGCCAGATGTTCGTTAGCGTTCCATAGACATTTGAACCATGTTCATAGGAAGCTAAAGTTGATATTATGACATGATTACACCCAGTGGTCTTAGAAAAACAGGATAACAGGGATTTCTGATCCGTTCTAATTTGTACCGTATTTTCAAGACAGTTTAAGTTTAAATTAATTCACAAGAGTTAGTGGTCAAAAATCACTGGCCGCTTTCTATTGGTGGACGATAGTAAATAGAGACAAATGAAGTGCATTCGAAAAGTACCCTAGAGCAGGGACCGGAACCGCTTAGCATTAAAGGGGTTTTCGATAGGGTATTTGATAGACTTGTTTTTACAAACCCCAAGGATGAGCTAAGCCTATCGTTAACATAGTCCAATGAAAGGGCAACCAAGCGATACAATTAATTCGACTAAGCGCTAACCCATTCCCAATACCCTATCATCTGTTACCCTTTTTAAACTTAATCGAACGGTTTCAAGCTTTTTTAATCTCTATGCGCAAGTGTTTCGACTTATTATTGCACTACCTAACAATTGAATGGGTAGCGGCGGCAGGTGAGTAGCGCATGCGAGACGGCGAGGTGAGCCAGCCGAAATGTGCCGAACACGGCCGAGGCTTTGTCATAGAGTCCACTGTTCGCTACGTCAAACAATAGTAAACCTAATTATCGTTCCCACAAAATGTACATTGTTTTGTTTGGGATTTGCTTTGAACTTGTTTTTTTTTAAGGCTGTAGGTTCAACTGACTTTGGTGGATTTTGGCGTAAAGTGTTTGTTTACTTTCAGAAATGAGTGATCAGGGTCGATTAAATAAATTGTATACTACCTACGTAGTTAGCTAAGTTCTTAGTTCCGTCTGAAATATTAGATATTTTTTAAATAAAATCGTCAGTTAAAAAGTTTCGCCGACGAATTTTCAAAGAAAACAAAATGGAAAGCTTGCTTTGCGCAGGCAAATTACGATGTTATAGGTGGGCGCAATTAATATGGCGCGCGGATTATGCAATAATAGACTCTCTATCAACGGTGTAAGCGCTTCCATGCGCGCATTATTAATTGTGTCGTGCTATAAACACGGTTAATATTAATAAATATTAAATATTTGTAAAATGAGAAGTAGCTTTTAGGGTTCCGTAGTCAAACTAGGAACCCTTATAGTTTCGCCATGTCCGTCCGTCCGTCCGTCCGTCCGCAACCTAGCTCAGATACTCTTTATACTAGAAAGCTGTAATTTGGCATGAATGTACATATTAGTCACGCCAACAAAGTGGTAAAATACAATCTTGAAAAACATTTTTTTTAGTGTACCTCTCCTACACGTAACGTGGGGATGTTTTTTTTTTCTCGTCTACCCCATAGTGTGGAGTGTCGTTGGATAGGTCTTTCAAAAATATTGCGGGTTTGTAAAAACAGTTTTCCGATTAAGTGATCCGTTTATGAAATATTCAGCTTTAAAGCGCTAATTTTTGTTAGAGTCAAATGTTAACCATTATTTAGCCTTTGTTCTTTTCGAGACTGTTGAGGAAATCAAAATGATTTACATACATTTTTTACGCTGTAAATCACTATTTACCTATTGTTATATTATACGAGTATAGGGTTAATTAAACCATCACTGCGATCTAAATAATTTACTTACTTACGTTTTTAAAGTGTAAGCAAGCCATTATTCACAAATTGTTCCATATATAAGGTCGATTATTTAATGAGACTGGTTTATAGTTAAGTACATATTTTTAGTGTAATTATGTACTAATTGTTCAATATAAGGTCAATTGTTTAATGAGACTGTTGATGATCAAAATGATTTATTTATTTTTCATATTTTTACAGTTTACCTATTGTTATATATAAGGTTAATTATTATTAAATGAAACTAGCTGTGATCAAAATTATATTGTAATGTAGAAGGTTAATTATTTAATGAAACTATTGTTGAGATCAAAATTATTTAGGTAGGTACTTATTTACTTATATATTTATACAGTGTAAATCATTAGTTACTTAAGTACAATTTTTTAAAGTGCATCCATTCAGCAGTCCATTATTAAACCAATGTTTTAAAAAAACCGGGCAAGAGCATGTCGGACCATGCTCAGGTAGGGTTCCGACGCCGCTTATAAATACTACAAACACCAAAAACTATCTCTAAAAACAACAAGTATGAACTATTTTACTATTTAAAGTTATTTGGTGCTGTCTTAGCTAATTTTCGTAGGTATAAATACTTTAGTCGCCTGTATCTCAAGAACCAATCATGTCTACTTAGTGGTGATAGTTTTCCTCAAAAATTCGTTATAATTATGCGCTTTCATTCACGATTTTTTTCAGATTTTTATTATTTGTAGTTTTGGCTGTAGGGGCGGGGGGGGGGCGACACGACTCTAACAAAAATTAGCGCATTAAAGCTTAAAATTTCATAAACAGATCCCTTAATCGAAAAACTGTTTTCACAAACCCACAATATTTTTGAAAGACCTACCCAACAACATGCCACACTATAGGGTAGACGAAAAATAAAAAATCATCCCCACCTTACGTGTAGGGGAGGTAAGTACACCAAAAAAAAAATTCTTTTAAGATTTTATTTCACCACTTTGCTGACGTGACTAATATGTATATTCATGCCAAATTACAGCTTTCCAGTACTAAGAGTCTCTGAGCTAGGCTGCGGACGGACGGAAATGATCAAAAATGTAATTATTTACCTAACGTTCAAATTAACAAGACATTAAATAGGTATTTACGTTTTAAAGCTTGCTTGATATATTTTTTTAGTTCTTCTTGAGAATCGTCCTGGTACGTTTCCATGTTAAAAATACTTTCAAATCAAACAAAATTTATTATTTAAAAGTCAACCAGCTCTCGCGTACACTTATAATAATAAAATAGCTTGCACTTTTTGCAGTAGGTACTTGCACAAGCAGCCATCCGTCACGCAGCCAAACGTCTTTATTATTCCGGCGGGAACATGAACTAAGAATTATTAAACAACATTATCATCTCAATCCCGTCCCGACACGAACTTAAATAAAGTAGGCAAGTAACGTCAGGCTAGACAGAAATCGCCCAAATGCGCAAAAAAGAGAGAGGCGATCAATGGGGTAAAACCCAGTTAATGCTAAGCGCTTCAATATTAAACTACCGAAACCCTAATGAAATTGGTAAGCTCTATGGAAGTGGTTAACTAGTTCAAAGGGGTTCCCCTAACGTTAAGGTAACACAATCATAGGGTAACCACATCGATTGGGTAGCCAAATGATAGGCTTACCCTATCGATAGGGTTAATCAAATGAAGGGGTTTTCCGGTCCCTGCCCTAGAGGTGTATACCCGTATCGTTGGGCGATAGTACATACATAACCAATATCATTAGTGTTTTTATTTGGTGGACAATAAAGTGTTTTGTATTGTATTGTATTGTATCATTTTAATCATGAAGGGAAAAAAACAACAATATATTTTTTACTGTTTTATTATTTTCACCACGTTTTCTTAAAAGCGTCATAAATGTCACAAATGTAACACTAAACGAGAAAGATTTTTCATTTTATACATAGTTTTAGCTACAGTCTAAGCAGATACGCGTTTTAATTTATGAAACTCACTTTATTAGAATTAAGATTGGTTTCCTTTTAATAATAACATAGCATGTCATTTTACAAGACCGTGTAAAATGTCGGATTGATTGCACACATTTACGGAGAATGTATTTCCAATGTACACTTTTACTAGTAACATTATCCTATTATTAATAGGCAGCTTTAAAACATCAGGTACTTTTGTGTTACTTACATACAAAAATAATTACATTATAAAGAAAAACCAAAGATCAGTCAAAGGATAGGATATAATAACAAAAAACATAAAAACTAAATTCATGAAACATTAAGTTATATCTAAACAACAATAACCTAGAATTAAATAATGTTAACACTTACAAACTTAGCAAAATAGAAAAAAGCCTTTGCGAGATCGTACCCTTTGAATACATTACGAATTTATAACAATTTTAAACTGAACTTTACTGCATTGAAATAAACTTACACCAACCTGTGAGAACGTTGTGAGTATTTTCGGCGAACATCAATGTAGACAAATAAAGGTTTAGGGTTGTTTTCTAAATTGAGTAATTATTTACGATTTTCTGGAATATTATAAACACTTTCTAAATTATATTGTTTATAATCGTTTTTTATTTTACTATATTGTGTCTCGTTTGTTCTGTCTTAGTACGGCAGAGTAAGATATAACACAATGTCAGTGTAGTCTTTGTTTTCAGTAACTAGTATGAGGAAATTCATACGACTCTAACAAATATTTTTATACATTGAAGCGTCAACTTTGCCACTATGTTTGTATTTTTAAAACTAAAACTTCAATGAACTAATCCACCAAATAAAGTAGCTAGCGTTCTTCACGTGTCGGTGTAAGACTTACACATTCAGTACCTGTACACTCCTGGCCCTCATTCCTCCAACCTCGTATTCATACGTGATTAGAGATCATTCAGGTTACATTGCTTAGCTAACTTAGGTCCCAACGATGAGTTAACTCTTTGAATTAGCAATGTATACCGAATTATCACTTTTCACCGTTTCCAAGACTGACAAAAAGGCCAGGTGCGAATCGCATACTTAGAATAATAACACAGAATGATAGTTTCATACATCCGACGTAATATTCTCGCGCGTTCGCGCTACGACAGCGCACAAACAACGTCTTACTGAGAGGACCAAATTGAAAACATGCATGTAATAAAATTCTATGTTATCATTCTAAGATCATCTACAAATCTTAGTTCTGCCGTGCTAACAAAAGGCAGTATCTCAGACAAAACTCCTGTAGCAAATGCAACCTTACAACTAACAGTATAGGATTGAATCTGCTTCCGCCATTGAATTTGAGATACTGCTTATTAGCTTAGGAGTGCAAAGTTGCTAGCAGTAAATATTTGTTATTAATGGTGATGCAGAAGAGCAGCTTCATGCTGTGAAATTGGGGCCGTTTTGTGAACGACGGCATTGAAACCATTGTGTTTGTCGGCGGTGTAGTCCACGGTGCGGAGGGAGCCGTCGGGTTCGACCACGGTGTATTGACCTGGAAGGAAGAACAGCATGAGCATGAGGTTGTTACCGTCCAAGCATTGGTGATATGACTGGTAACCCGTTCAGCGATGTGCCAAAGTTTTTGTACATTAAAATTAAACTTTATGTCAAAGGAATAAGTCACGTAATGTCAATTAATCTACGCACACATTCCGTGCGTATGACAGCTTAAGACTCAGTTTCATTAGTCGATAGCCAGCAAGCTTTTCGTGATACATTGCGTTACTGCAATAGCTCGTGGATCAATAATGTTACAGCACCTTGTCAATGGATTGCTATAAGCATGCGATCTTTTGTCCAATGAAACTGAGCATTAAAGTTACAGAAGACATTTTCAATTTAAACTGTCTAAACGGTCTTGGATCTTAATCCCTAGTAGCTTAAACGTCCACTAAATTTAGCCGCCTTAAGTTGCGTTAAGTTACTGTCACTTTCTGTCTTGGCTGAGTTATTATTATAGCTTAATTCTAGTCATAATTAATCATGATTGTTTCCAATTGGTCTTGGAATATGGCGAGACTAAGAAAATATTAACATAAATAAATTGATAACATCGGGGGACAGTTTCACACAAATTGACCTCGTCCCAAACTAAGCTCTAAGCTTTGTTCTATGGGTACTAGACAACAGTATACATCCTTATTAGTACTTATTACTAAGGATGTATACTATGTTATAAATGTGAAAGCGTGGATGTTTGTTACACTTTCACACAAAAACTACTTGATGAATCATCATGGAACGTTGTACACATATTCTGGGAGGTACTAGAAGTAACATAGGATACTTTCCATTTTAAAAAAAAATACAAAAAAAATTGACAAGAAGAAAAAGTTGATGCGGGCGAAGCCGCTGGCGGGTCGCTAGTACTTATGTAAAGAAATAGGAATGGAAAATAGAAACACTTCTACATATACGTCAAAATCATCCAAGACTCTGAAATAAACACTCGCGCTTATCACACATATTTGCCCATACCGGGAATTGACCCCAGGATAGCTAGAGAGAACGCTAATTCTATGGTGAGACCGGTTTTTGAAACAGGACTTAAAACTATCATTAATCATTTCACACTACTATAATACTATCTGTTTATTGGCCTACTACAACACCAAGGAAAGACTTCAAAAATTTACTTTTCTCTTAATAAATACTTTTATTAGTCCTCTAACTTTACGCCAGGACATTACGCACTTTTAGAATTATAGTGACCTAATTCAAACATTTTCAGCATTCGATTTCGAGTCATAAATTTAGTACTATAGAGACCTAAGTCGAAATTTAAAATATGTGGATTAGGTCACTATAATTCTAAAGATACGATTAGTCCACCTCTTAGTCGCGTTTCTACGCATCAGCCACTCTGCACTTAGAAACAATTTGTCACCTTAACTTCAGTTCAAGCTTAGATAATGCTTACTTAGATGTAAGTTCTTGTGTATGTTGATCTCTCATTAATAATTAATACGTGTAGCATGACAGTTGGTCATAATTAGTATTATTAGTACCTTTGACAACATCACCGTCGCGGGTCTCGTGGTGGGTCTTGATGTCTCCGGTGTGGAAGTCGTTCACTCCATACTTGAACACGTACTTGGGATACGCCTGGAATTAATACAGACAGGATGTTAATATTAATTAACATAATATATTTATTAATAATAATATCAGGTGTCAATGTCCCACAAATTGACCTAGTCCCAAACTAAGCTCTAGGCTTGTACTATAGGTACTAGACAACGATAAACATACTTATACAGAGAAATACATACTTAAATAAATTGAAAACATCCAAGACTCAGGAACAAATATTCGCGCTCATCACACAAAGGTCTGCCCTTACCGGGATTTTAACCCAGGACCGCTAGCTTCGGAGGCAGGGTCACTCCCAGGGTGAGAAGAATGCCAAACATAAAATCATTAATGGTTTTTTATGTTGTAAATGGGGATCGAAATAACGCTTCCGAGCAGCTCCCGCGCCGGACCTGTGTCGTTTTTGCACCCGCTCCCGCCTTACGCACTGCCTATCGAGCTTAATAATACCTACATTGGTGACCCACGACAATGGACATTTACGCAACCTGACACCTTCAAGCACTATGACGCAGTCTCACAGCAAGCCAGACAGCCCGCACTGTGCACCACTAGCATTCTGATATATCTCCATGCCTGGTGTCTACAGTGTGCACAATACTCTCTTCCAACAACGCGACTCACTGCGTCCTACTACGAGTACTTCACGGAGCAGATACACGACTCACTGTGTACTCCCCTCCACTCCTCTTCTCCTGCTACGCTCGCCAACGCGGCTCTGAGCTCTACTAGAGACATCTACTACTGGCAAGTGCCAGTAGTAGATGTCTCTAGCCGCTTGCAAGTGCAAGCGGCATTTTCAACGCACAGACTGCACGTCATCCATCACCATCAACCTCCGGTCTCAAAGGGGGTGTGGCGACCTAGCGACATCTAGTGACAACTTGTAACAAACAATTCGCCAGCGCCACCAGCGTCAGACAACGCAACTAAAGCTGACAGTGCGCTACATCGCGCTAACGAAGTTTCTTCAGTCGGTTGACTTATATACCACTTCCAACTTCATCCAAACGGACTTCGGTCCCCAGGCACAACACCCGCCTGGAGAGAGATCTCTCTATTGTCCTCTCTACTACAGGCCCTTTCTTGCGCTAGTCTTGTCTGCTCACTGTTGGACTTTTTTACAACTTTTTAATGGTATTTTTCATACAGACATACATAACCTTACTATTTCATACAAACAATGTAACCTTATTATATTTTTTCTTTTCCTTTGTATGCATGCATGTTGTTAGCATGCGAAGTGACCACTCCACCCAGGGGCCGATCTGAAAATCAGCGCTGGGCTTCCGAGCCCCAGCACATGCTGAGAACGGCACCCATTGCTTAGAAATAACTTATTCTTTTTTACTTTAGTTTTTAATCTATCCTGTTTTGATTTAAATTTGTTTGTGTATATTTGTATTTAAACTTCTTGGCAATAAAATACTTCTTTTTTTTAATACTGGGGTACAGAAATACCAACTACTCTAATAAGACTTGTTTATAATTCTGTAACGTCATTTTGCATAATCAAGCCAAGGGTGTTTACCAGTGTATTAGTGACAGGTTGCAAGCCCATCGCCTAACAGTACTACAAGCCCTCATTCCCTTAGTCGCCTCTTTCGACATCCACGGGAAGACAGAGCGGTACTATTCTAACCGGGAAACCACACGGCCAACGGGAGGAGAATTTTGTTAAAAAAAAAATGTCACGAAAACATCACACGTAAATTGACCTAGTCTCAATCCCAAATTAAGCCCTAAGCTTGTACTATGGTTACTAGACAACGATAACATACTTAAAAATAGTACATAATATAAATTAATAAAGCTAATACTCCCGCTTGTTACACAAATATTTGCCTTCACCAGGAATTCAACCTGCGACCACTAGCTTTGTAGGCATCGTAACGACAAACTATGCTAACCCGTCTTACTATATTTACAAATCTATTCCGCTAACATTTTTGTCACAAATTCATGTTTGCTAGCTACATAATCGCTGATGTAGTTTAAACTATCGTTACATAAGCGTTGTCACAGCCATGCACGTACTAAACAGAGTAGATCCTCGAAGATGGCTCTTTATACGCGGTAAAACGTTTTACGAGACTCGTGTGTTATGCAAGTGCTTCCGCTGACGGGCTATGGCTATGTGATGAGAGAAAGCCGAGTATGTTTTTTATCATTGTTAAATTGCTAGTTATGTTTTATTTGGAAGTTGTAATACTATGTTACCTACTAAGTTTATTTTTATTTGAGAAGACTGATTTTCCGCAACGCAAACTGAGAGAAGGAAAATGTGGGAAATATAAATGTTATGCAAACTTGCCGAGTCAGAAATCCTGTTGCTGCCTTCCGACAACTATATTCTTTCAAGTTTTATATATCACAATCAACATTGAATTTATTTATTATGTATAAAAAAAAGTTATTTTTAATGAAACAAATAAAAATGAAAATTAATGAATGAATGATTTTAAATGTTGTTACAGAATTATCAACAAGTATTTTTAGGGTTATTGGTATTTCTGTAGCTCTACGTTCCTCACTCTGGGAGTGAAGGCGTGATTTTATGTTCTTGTTGTTGTTGTTATAATGGTTCAAAATTAACTTATAAGATTTAAATTAAATTATACTTACAAATAAATAAATAGTACACACGAAGACACTGTTAACTGACCACCCCTAGACTTTAATACGTTGCGATAAGGTTTATGTTCTTTTGTAAATGTACAGTTAACAGTTTCTTGGCGCTTCTTCTCCGCAATGATGGTCTTATCTGAAGCGCTAGTAAATTCACTTCATATTACTTACGTGTAAAAGAGCCCCATGGGGGCCTATTTACTGAATAAACATTTTGATTTTGATTTTTTATTTTAAGTGTCTTCGACTGTACTAAAAGCTAATACCTAGTTACTTTTTATCCCGGGAATTCGGCCAATTCTCACAGTACTATAGATAAATAAAATTTAGAGTCGTGGATGGTCATGTAATATACAACCTTTATAATACCCGATACTTGCTTTTTTATACAAAAAAAAACCATTATATTGAGTCGCTATCTCTTATGCCTTGTGCCACAATCACAGGTTTACGGCGCGGCGCGTGCGCTTGTCAACTTGCGGAATGTAACGCAGGAAGTGCGGTGTGTGAGAAACTGAGAATTCCCGTTTAGTTGTCTGTTTAACTTATAACTCTCACATAGATTAATGGAGAAATGATGGAAAATTAATTTAATATGTGAAAAAGGTGGTTCTTTGCCTTTTTGCCGACAAATATTTGACAAATGCATCGTTTCGCAACCTATTCATTTGCCAACCTGCTTTTTTTTCTGTAACTACAAATAATTCAGGATTTTTATAACACTAACCTAACCTATAGGGTTCTACACGATGGTCCTGAAATAAATCCAAAATTATTTACAGTTTCGGAAAAAAAAGCGGGTTGTCAAATGATATGTTTGTGAAACGTTAGTTATGAAATGGCAGGATCCCGAAAAAGGTGTATGTTTATTCATTACTTTACGCTTAGCAAATGTTGTATTTTCTCGCTTGTCGCTCAGTGCGTCTCTATCGTCCGTCACAGACTAGATAGAAGGGTGATCCGAGCGATAAACAAGTCGCAGACCACTTGTGCTAGCCCTCCTGGTTTTGATTGTGGGTATTTATGGTATACCTATTATTTTATCGAAACATCAAAAGGTATTTCTCGCCACATGAGTTATTTTTTGTTAGTTGCCAGTCTAACCTAACCTAACCTATGTAATAAATGTTTATTTTACTCCAGTTTGTTGTCAGAGATTTACAGTGCAGATTACGTTGTTTGCAACTAAACGTCATTCAAAGTCCAAGCAGAAACAAAACGCAGCTTCTGTCTTCTGTTAACAGCACTGTCCATCATTACGGTGTTTTGTGTGAACGTTGTCACCTTATCGTGTTACTTAAAAAAAAAACTGTTATTTTATTATGTAATACATATATTATAAATGTTACATAAGCGCAATAAGTTTAAGTGTAATGTTTAATATATCCTGAAAACACCGTGATTTTAGCAGAAAATAACGTCGATAAATGAAATTCGATAAAATGATGAGTTCCCGAGCATATAATGTTATGCTGCAAGGGTTTTCTGTGATGCGTCCGAGTTGAATTTCAGAAAACGGGATCCGGGAATTTTGTATTAACGATGCCAGTCCCTCTTTGAGGATGGAACAAGTATATAACAAGATTAATAGCAAGGGGCAATCTCACATAAGTGGAATCTCACATTAATCAAATTTGACGACGTCAAAAGATGACTCTTTTAGCTTAGTTGGTATTGATCCTGCTTGCGAAGCTAGCGGCCCTGGGTTTGATTCCCGGAAAGGGAAAATATTTGTGTGTGAGCGTTAGTATACTTAGAAGAGTCTTGGTTGTTTTCTATGTATTTAAATGTATATTGCTTTTAAAGTAATTATATTATTTTCTTATTTAAATCCCTTGATATTTATTTATTTAAAAATGTACCTACTTATTACTTAAGCTCTAGGTTTGTACTATGGTTACCTAACACCGATAAAAAATATTACCGTTTGTACGCTTGCTTGCAATCTGAATACAAATGCTATAATTATATACGTAAGACTATTATTGTCTTTAAATGTACAGTGCCAATAAATTAATTACATCAATAATGAATTCAAAAAGTGAAAGATACTCTGAGCTGGGATTCTACACGCTAATAACGATATCATCTTTGACATGTTTCCGTATTGTCAATGTTTTCATAACTCTTATGTCATTTCAAATAGTGGCAACTGTGACATAAACAATTCTAAAACACGTCAAACGCGATATCGTTATAACTCAGTAGAATAGAGGTTCTGATCTAAAGTAATACAATTATGCAAGTAATAAAACATTAAAAACATTTTAACTTCATCGACGTAAAACCGTGTAAGTGCCTCGTAAATAATCTTTTTTGCATAATATTACGAGCGCAATGCTTGATTTGAGTCATTTCCTTACGTGAATCGGCGATATGACCGTTTTTAACTTTCGATTCCGGCAATTATGTCAATATTGTGTTTTGTTTTAATTATGTAAATATACATAACTTTTTTAACCGGGGAAATACTGGAAAAGGGCCGACTCTTAAGTACCCGAAACCGACGTGCATGCGTGACTCGATGTATGAATGTGGAAGAAGCGAAAGAGCTTTGTTAGGATCGTAGCAGGTGGAAAGAAGTGGTCTCTGCCTACCCCTCTGGGAAACAGGCGTGATTTATGTATGTACATAACTTTTTTTACAAATGTCATCTACCTTTGTTTAATTTCAGAACGCAGTTATTATTGGTTAATTGACGGCGATAACAGGTCAATTTTTTTTATTCAATTTAGAGACAACTTCATTAATATTATAAATGCGTGTGTGTTTACCGGTTTTTTTGTTCCACTTTCACGGTTTAACGCCTAAATCGACGACGTGAAAACTACGTGGTACTTTTTATCCAGCAAATTAAAAAGTTTCAGACGGAATAGATTTTAACTAAAACCAATTTTTGCGATTTTTGTATATGTTGTAGATATTATGAAAATCTAGGTCTGTACGTTTTCCTTTCCAAGTAAATATTTATTGGAATTAAAATAAATAATAAAAACAAAAGCAAAAACATATTCAAAAATCGTAGAAATCTGATTAGATTTAGGGGGTTAGAAATTGGGAGCCAAATTTGTATGGATTATTTTTGACGGATACGCGATTTTAGCAACGCTTCACAATCCTCTTAACGATGTAGGTACTTACAGTTTTTTGAAAACCGCTTAACTTCATATTAGGATGACCATGATATTTTTCTTATGTAGCAAATGTCGCTATTGGGACCGGGAAAGTACATTTAACCCGGAATAACACTTTTAATACTTTTTACGCGACTGCCTAAGGAGGAGGGTAATGTGTTTGGTTCTCTGTTCCCTCGTAGAGGCTGGATGGATGGCCCGATTTAAACGAGAAAGGTATCGTTAGATTCGTCTTAATATCCCTAGTATCACTGGGTACTGAGTAGGGACATAAATTAAAACAAAAACAATACGGCGGAATAATAAATACCGGGTGGAACATAACGAAGGACTGAGCTGAAAGGATAGTGTTATCTAAGTGATCTACAATCGATTTATTATAATTGTAAAGCTGGACTTAAAAGTAAAACAAAATGATTTAAATTAATCAATTTAATATCAGTGACAACCCTACTACTACTACTTCAAAGATATTTTTATATCGACACATTTCATCAACTTCACTTTACATGCCATTATCTTGATGACGTCATCGGATCTACTTGCTAGGGTTGCTAATGTGCAGATTTTGCACTAATGTTTATCAAGCTGTATCTCTAAAACGGTTAGAAATATTAATATATTAATTGGTGAAAAATAAAGTACAAAAAATAAAAAAATCCCCATTTTCTTAAAAGTCCCTCGTTTTGTTCCACCCTGTGTATAAATGGTACTGTTAGATGGGGTGAATAGAGATTCGCTAGGTGAAATACAATCCAAAATAAGTCGTAACTTGTTGCTAATACAAAAAAAAAAAGTCTATTGAAAAATTACGTTCAAATCTCAGTCGTATAATTAGTAGTATTAGCTTTATTTTAGGCTGTCACATGCAGTCGAGTTTTAAAAACTTGCGTTGTTAGACTTGTTACGCTAGGACATTTCATATTTTCCTATGGAAAAGCAATAAATGTGTTCTCAGTGAACGGGTACTTATTCGGACATAATTACTCATCGCTTACCAAGCCATTAAATGTTTACCAAGTAACCACTAAAGAGTAGTAAATTATAACGTAAATAGCAGGCATTGGGTCATTCATAATCAGAGGTCGGACAAATGGGTGTCATTACTCGCAATAATGTGACTCCAATTTTAATTAAACAAAAAATAACTTAAATTAATCTATTTCTTACCTGAACTTTAATCTTGATCTTTTGCAGGATAGGTATAAATAAATAATGCAGGAATGGCCATTGATATTATATTAATTTAAGTATATAAGTTTGCTCCATTAACATCCGTGGATTGTGAAAGGAAAAGCTCCTTTCACAATCCACGGATGTTAATGGAGCAAACACACAACAACCTCAAAGTTTATTTTAGCCGTGAAAAGGAATGAAATAACCACGGAAAAATTAAAAAAAACTACTGCCTTGCAAAGTATCAAAATTATTTTTAGGGTAAGTAATCAATTAATGTAATTTAATTTGTTTAATTAAAATCTATGGAGTCATGTCCACATTATTGCGAGTAATGACGCTCATTTGTCCGATCTCTGTTCATAATCGTAACTTTATTATGTCATATACAGTTAAAGCAGTTATATCAGTAATCATGTAGCCGTGGTTATGGATATAGAACAGCGAATTAGCGCTAATAAGGAAATGTTGTATAGCCATTTCACCATGTGCCCCGTATTTCTCCATCCTGAGTATCCTGACAATGACAGGTGACAGTTGACATTTCAGTGTACATGGCGCAGTTTATGTGAAACCCAGTTATGTATCAGCGTGTTGACTTGGCAATGTGTAACTGTCGCTCGTCGTGTCATTGTCACAATGGTGAAATAGAGACTTGGTATATGGATTGATAGATATGTCAGGCAACTAATATTATTTTTCACTTACGAGTTATGAAAATCTAAATATTATTGATATTGATTATATAATTATTGACTCTGTTACACCGAAAGCCCTCCTTTCACGGTAAGTGACTAAAAAAAATTCTGAACAATGTTTAGATAAACTTTGGATTATAAGAGACAAGAAAATATTAGAAGTTACTCTACAAAAGTCACCTATTATTGGTACGGGTACCTATTATTTTATCGAAATATCTTTCAACGAACGTATAATTTCGAAGAATTTTCATTTCTACAAACGGCAATTCTTGGCTTATGGGTTTTTATGGTAATCACAAGTTTAACCTAAGTTACGTAAATATTGTTTAAGCTATCTTGAAAACATCACGGTTTTAGCAGAAAGATGAAGTGAAATTCGATATGAAATTTCATCTTTCTCGTCTTTTCAAAGAAATATTTCACATGACAATGCAGTTTCAAAAGATAGTAGAGCAATTCGGAAAGTACAAGTTCATATAGATCTTCTTAAAGCAATGGTTCACCTCATTCCCCATGCAACTGGTAATTTATCCTGGAATACAAAATTAGAAACCAAAGGATAAGCTTTTGAGTCTCTATTTTTGGGAGAACAAAAACAGGGTTTTGACATTAAACCCAACAAGAGCCACCAAAACCCTCATGTCCTCAAAAATAAGAGTTTATAGCTTACGTAGTAGTCGACGTGCTCATCTTCAGCGATGTGGTGGTGCTCGAATCCCAGCCTGCGCTCGGCGGGCTGGGAGGCAGCTGCGCGGGCGTCGATGGGGCGAACGTAGGTGAACATGCGGCAGTGCGCACATGCCACTAGCGCCAGGGCTACGATTGTCAACTGGAAATCGAGATGAAATGATTAGCAGAGAAAAAAGGATTTCATCAACTCTCAAAAGACTTCTTAACACTAACAATTATCCAAATGTCACGTAGTTTAAATGTTATTTTAATGTTTTTAGGATAAATTTGGAAAAAATAACATACCCTAAGGATGGAAAAACACATGTAATTTATTGTTCACTCACAGATTGCTGAGTTATTTATTACAATTATAGACACAAAAAGAAAAATACTAATTAACAAAAAAAAATAACCACCGATAAAAATGAAAAGCTAGTTTTGAGCCTATTCATGATGTATTATTAAATTGGCTTGTATAATGTTTACTTAATTATGGTATAATAATTGAAGTTTGTACTTAAATTACAGCCCCATAAACATTGTTCCAACTAATAACTAAACGATAGTGAAACCTGCAGATTTCTTTGCAAATGGTAAATACTATGTTAACAATGGCATATTGTATTATCAATAGATCTTCGATAAACAAAGGTGACTTTTTGCATATTCACACGGTTTCAGAAGATGCCGGTTATTGTCATTGCGGTTACGTGGATGTTTCTTATGATAACTTTTGTTTTCACTTTGACAAACGTCACGTAACAAGGCTAAAGTATATTTAAGTGTTTTTGTCCCGAATAAGTAGCTATATCACTTGATTGACTACATCGATAGACTCATTATGAACTTAGGATGATTTTTAAAGCTACTTAACAATTTCTTTGTCATGTGAATTTTTTGTGTAATTACACGATGTTTGATTTTCCATTGGTATGGATAAAGATACTTTGTGAGATTACACAAAAAGTTGTCATAAAACAAATTGACACGTAGCTTTAAAAACATCCTAAATTTATAATGATCCGCTGGAAAACTGAAAAAATATTGAAATATTACATGTACTTAAGGGTTTTTCGTAACATGGACATAAGGAAGAATTACAATAATTCCGATTAAAATTATCAATATGTCCGAAAGTACTAAAAATCGCTGAACATACATGGGGGTTAAGGGTCATACACACTATTAAAACAAAAGTTGTCTCTCCTATGGTCAATAGTTATAAGCATGTGTGCATATAAGTTATATTTTTATATGATAGGTCTAAAGCAGTCCTGACGGCGTTTTTGCGGGAATGGGCTTCGCCAGAAAATTAGGCCCTACAAAAGTTAACTTTTGGTGTGTCCACAGGAAAGACGGTAACCAAAATCTGTGTATGACCCTTAAATCGATAGCTTAGCGGCTGCCCTATCACCTATTTCTTGACGTCGATTTTTGGGACACCCAGTATTAGCTATTGAACCAAACAGTGCCTACTGTTTGGTCTCTAGCTTATTGTTCCACATACTCTACATTACTCTGGTGCAAGTTTTTATTACACTTCAGTCAATTAAAGACGATGAAAGCATCGACTGCTTGCAATCGATTATAATAACCAGGAAGCCAACTTTATCGTACAAATCTAAAATTATCTTTACCCGCCAATTAATACTTACTGGAAAATTATTTCTGTTATTAAAGACCTTCCGTATAAATCGATGCTATCGATGAACTTTTCTATCGTTTTTAGCGTAGTTAAAATGTTTATACTCATTAAGCAAACGAAAAGATGTATAAACGTGTGTTTGTTTTTCTGTCTGTGGCGACGAACTGCCAAACTTGTATTAAAAGTTAAACTAACTTAAGCAAGTTTTATAAGCAACTAGCATGTTTAAAGATATCTCTGAAAGTTAAGGTCAACATTACATGTCGGAGTTTTATATCTAATTAATAGTAATTTAAGTGAAAGTTAACTAAACACGTAGTAAGACGTTTCCGTAGTAATAATAATTATGTAGGCTGTAATAATGTATAGGCGATGAAAATTTGTTTTTTTTTTCAAAATCAGATGCTTAATGTGGTGGTTGATGACCGCTTACCTGCCACCACATCTGACTCTCTTTTGCCATGTTTTACCTACGAGTACCTAATCATAATTTTTTGTACGGAATAAATATAACAAGATCAGTACTTTAAAGCCAAATATTGATTTGTATTTACTGAACTGGTTAAGTTATTCACGGTTATTATAAACGAAAAAAACTTTGTAATAGTAGGAGTCGTTAGTTTTGATTTATTAAATACTTACTATGTTATATAAAATATCTACTTTGAAAATACATACAATCATTTTCATCTTTTAAATTATGTACACCATTAAAATTTAGAAATATTTTAAATAAGTTATCCCGTCATTATTAACATATATTGATTTAAAATTGACGTAAGCTGCTGGACAAACGATTATGTTAATTCCATACATTTGTCAATTTTTGACAATCGTTTACGTTAATGCATACAGAAAAAAAAACTTGTCGAGGCTCTGTGGTCTTTTTTACGCTGGCAACCATACCAGAAATAGGTATATTAATTATACGTCGTTGGCGATTAACCAGTTGAAAAGGTTAAAGAAGTATGTAACTATAATGGTAACCTATCACAAATCTGACAAACGGGGCTATATTATTGCCTGCCATAATTATTTTCAGTCACAATGTGTTTTAAGTCATAATTATCGCAAGTTATAACGTATTTTTTTAAGAAGCTGTTATTCAGGATTACTATAAATCAAACCTAACCCAACCTAACCTTGTCAAAGGATTCAGCAATATAAAAAAAATATGACTCAATAATTATGTCAACAATAACATTATCATCAGATAAATTATAGGAAACAACGGGCTCCCGCCTTGCCCGCTACCGTTCGCCCGCTGTTTTGTTTGTCCGAATTTTCTTAAGTTATAAAATTAGAGATAACCTGTAGGTTAGTTTAGGTTCGTTTTATAACAACTCAGCAAAGTTATACAGTTTCAGAAAATAATATTCTTAATTTATGTAATGATAATTCGGACAAACGAAACAGCGGGCAAATGTTTTTCGGACTTAATACAGGTAACCTAGTATAGTAGTAATGTAATGAATCATATTTACCTTCAAGGCCATTTTCACCGGGTATTCACAAAAAGCACCAACACAGAAAAAACTGAAGCACGCTTTTCAGATGACAGTGAATGTGTGTAAGCCGACAGACCGAGCGGGGACTTATATATGGACGAGGGTGGTGGGGTCGGGGCTGAGAACATAGTTGTAACCGCGATAATTGGTACACATATACAAGTTCTTTTAAAGGGGTGGGTTGGTTATGAGTTTTTTGATTTGCATGTGCATGCGTTAGTTTAGTATGTTTTGTAAATAATTGTAATTTGTAAAATGAGTGTTCATGTTTTTAATAGAAGGTAATGGAGAATTACAAATTAAAATTAGAAATACAACGCTAGTTATTTTTTATCCTTACATATTATATGTGAGAACAATGTTATGCTAAAGATACGTTAAACAAAAATATAAAAATGCATACACATATACACACTCTTACAAATAACTGTTGTCTCTCCTGTGGTCAATAGTTAAATAGCTTGTGTCTAAAGCAGTCTTGACGGCGTTTTTGCGGGAATGGGCTTAGCTAGAAAATTAGGCTTCAAAAACGTTAACTTACGGTGTGTCCACAGGAAATCTCTGTGTATGACTTAGTGCACGATAACAACCCCCTAGTTGAGGGTGGACCTGTCTCCAAAGCCAGCGGTCCTGGGTCCAAATCCAAATCCCGGTAAAGGCAGATTATATTTATGTGATGAGCGCGAATATAATTTTTTCAAAAGTCTTAGATGATTTTTATGTATTTACGAATGTATTTCTCCATATAAGTACGTTAATCGTTGTCTAGTACCCATATACAAGCCTATTACCCCGTGTGGTTGCCGGGTTACAATAGTGCCACTCCATGTCTTCCCGTGGATGTTGTAAGAAGCGTCTAAGAGAATAAGAGCTTGTAGTAATGTTAGGCGATGGGCTTGCAACCTGTCACTAATACACTGGTAAACATCTCAGCCTGATTGTGCAAAATGTGGTAACAGACTCATCAACAACTTTTTTGAGTTGATGGAAATTCTGCAGCTATGCCTATCCTCATCCTGGGAATGGAGGCGTGATGTTGTGTGTCACTAATACACTAGTAAACTTCTGGGCTAGATTGTGTAAAATGTGGTTTCAAAATTATCAATAACTCTTTTTAGAGTGGTTGGTATTTCTGTAGCTCTGGCTACCCACGCTGTACATGAAGGCGTGATGGTATGTATGTTTCTGTATGTTAGTACCTATTATTTACCTGGTGATGTTACTTACTTTTAAGTATGATTGTATTGTATGGTCCTAAAAGTGACCTTCTGCTAGCAGAACTCTAGAGTTTCCAGCGGCGCTTCTCTGCAAGCACACACTAAGCAGCAATGTTCGCATTGTTGTGTTCCAGTGTGGAGATAAGACAACCGGTGAGGTTACTAGCATAGAGGCATTCCATCTTTATCCTCAGGGTTGGCAACGCATTTTAGGTCTTAGGATTGCAGTCTTAAGAATTTATAGTGAGTAAAAATGTATTAATGCAAAAAATGTGGTACTTAAGTTGGTAAGTAATTACAAAGTTCTACACATTTCGCCAGCAGATGGCATGCAAATGGGTGCCAGAGTCCACTTACCATCAGGTGGCCTGAGTGCTCGTGTGCCTTCTCGTTGCCATAAAAAAAAGATTCACCCTATTTCACCGATGTGTAAAAGAGCCCTGATGTGACCAATTTCCTGAATTAATTAATTTATTTCATTATGAGTATTAAATCTTTTAATTTAGGTACGAAAACTATTTCTACTGCGTACCTTGTCTTGCATAATATTCACCGTCGTGACGTATGTATTAATAACACGGATATGCATTTGAAATTGAAGTTTCTTGGTCAGTTGGTTCTATCGTTGTGTGTAGCCAGAACTAATTAAGACCTGTCCCATATACGCAAGAAAATCAAGAAAATTCATTACAAAATAAGTACCTTTTTATAAAAAAAAAACATCATCATCGTCTTCACATGGGCAGAAAGACGAATATAATACTCGTATTATGATAAGCAACTTGAATTTATTCTTCAAGAAAAAAAACACGCTGTAATTGCAATGACGTAGAAAATAAATTGAATACACAAAGATTCAAAATTCGTTAAATATGTCAAGAATCATAGAATATTCCTAGATATTTTTTTCTTAATGAAATAACGTAAGTGATGCTTGTTTGCGAGCTCGGAATACATAAGACATTGAATAATGATTCGATGATTACCGCACTTACATCATTTTACGTGTTAAAATTAACCGCAGCAGCCATAAGCCTCACGTTATAAGGAAATTTCATTTTATTGTTTGTTTACGGCGTTATCTTTGTAGTAATTAAAATATTTTGTTGGATATATTATACTAGAAGACGCGCGCGACTTCGGACGTGTAGAGTTTCCCGTTACCCCCCCTACATTAATTCATAAATTTCCGAAAAACCTTTCTTAGTGCACCCCTGGACCTCATAAGGAACCTATGAGGCACATTGGGTTTGGTTTGTGGGTTGATATATGTTAGTCAGTCAGTCAGTTTCTTCTTTGATATAATTAGACTTATTTAACAATGATTCTAAGACTTTGTATTTTACGACGAGGAAAATATTTACTGAAAATATTTTAGATGCAGGTTACACTTTTTTGAATAGACTTACTTACACATACATAAAGTCACGCCTTTATTCCCAGAGTGGGGTAGGCAGAGCTACAGAATTACCAACAATTCTAAAAAACTTGTTGATAATTCTGTAACCACATTTTGCACAATCAGGCTAAGATGCTTACCAGTGTATTAGTGACAGGTTGCAAGCCCATCGCCTAACAGTACTACAAGCCCTTAGTCTTAGTTAATAGACTTGTGAAGGCATAATTGTACACAAAGGCCCTGTGGGCTGACCACGCTGCCACGGGACAACATTTTGACAAGGGCTCAGGACTTTAAATCGTCTATTCCATATTCCAACGTAAGAATAAAGTGTTAAGGTTTAACATAATAGTGTGTTTTGTGTGTGTGATGGCAAGTAGGACATTTTGTATTTACAAGACTTCAATCTTAAGATTGCTAATGTTTGACTCTGATAACTCAGATGGAATGCCGCTTTGCTAGTAATTTCACCGGTTGTTTGGAACACAACATTGCTTAGGCGGCGTTTCCATCAGAGCTGTCCCAGAAAGCAGAGCGGTGTTCGAGGAAAAAATGCACCAATAGGATTCCTAGCCCCGCTTAGCGCAGCTCTCCTATTGGTGGGTTTTCTCGTCGCACACCACTCCGCTACCTCGCACAGCTCTGGTAGAAACTCATCCTTAAGGAGATCCTCAGGGAAGCCCTCCTTCTACCTCCAGCAGTGGATGTCTGTCGGCAGATGAAAAGGCATTTTCTTCGTATCCATTTACTACCAGCGCCTCTAATCTTCTTGGTAAACCTTATTGCTTCTGCCATGTCATCGTCTTGTCAACGTTACGATAGCTAAAAACAATACAATAACATGTCAAAGGCAATACGGTTTTACCCAGTGGAATAGAGGCCCAGGTCGTTTTCCTTCTTTTTTCGTTTGTAAAGTCATCAACTGCCCCCTGAGACCAAAAGGAGTTTTGACTCCGTAATCAGATCAGCTCTTAGGTACCCAAATTTATTTATTTCATTTGTAACTTACAGTTAAAAACCATTGTATTACAAACTTTTTTTTTTTTCGGAGAAGGCACACGAGCACTCAGGCCACCTGATGGTAAGTGGAATCTGAGACCCATAGACATTTGAATTCTCAAGACTATAATCTCATGACCTCAAATGCGTTGCCAACCCTGAATTTTATGGCATTCATTCTCTCTCGATCAGTCTCTTACATTCATTCATCAATCTTGCCATTCCTGAGGCGAACACATCGCAATGTGGCGCCTTGCTGAGCATGGAGTTGAGGATGAGCAGTTTTGATGTTGCATTGCCATCAAGTTTACATAATTATTATGAGTTCCATATTTAATCCCCTTCGTATCTAGCTTACACCCGTGACTTCGTCCACGTAGATATTTTGATTATTTTTATTGTCCCGAGATCTATAATTTTTTCGGGGCTAAAAAGTAGCCTATGTGTTATTCCAGGGTATAGGCTATCTCTATTTCAAATTTCATTCAATTCCGTCCAGCGGTTGCAGCGGGAAAGAGTAACTTATACACAAACTTGCGCTTTTATAATATTACTAGCAACCCGCCAGCGGCTTCGCCCGCTGCAATTTTTTTTCTTGACAATTGTATTTTTGTAAAAAATATTTTTTATTTTTTTATAAACAGTATCCTATGTTACTTCTTATACCTCCCAGAATACGTGTACAAAGTTTCACGATGATTCGTCAAGTAGTTTTTGCGTGAAAGCGTAACAAACATCCACGCTTTCACATTTATAATATTAGTAAGGATAGTGGGACTAGTTTCCGTCCGCGTCTTCGTACGCGTATTAATCAGTTCCCGAAGGAATACCGATATAAAAAGTATTCTATGTGTTAATCGAAGATATAAGCTGTTTGCATTCCAAATTTCACCAAAATCCGTTCAGTAGTTTTTGCGTGAAAGAGTAACAAACATCCATACTTACAAACTTTCGCGGTTATAATATTAGAAGGATAATAGGAAGTAGAATTTACGTCAGCAACTGCTTCAAAATTCACGAAAAAGATTTAAATAAATGAACTGAACGTTCACATTATCATAATTGCCTACCATACTGTTTTATCGTAACACCTATCAACGAACGTATCTTTATGCAGAATTTTCATTTAATCGAAAGGCGGATTGGAATAGCGTTCGCTAAATTGAAATAAGATGAAGTGAGATACGACAAAATGATGGGTTACCATTATAAATACGCATGAGTCTATTTTATTACCCGACTTCAAAAAAAAGAGAATGCTCTCAATTCGTCGGGATAATTTCTAGATGGTCCCATTTCCAGCAAGATCTGATGATGTGATCTTGGAGAAATCCAGGGAACTCCTCAAATAATATAAAAGTAAACATACGTGGACGACATAACAGTACCGACAGTTATTATGATTACTAAAAGGTATGAAATAAAATACTTACATACATAACATCACGCCTCCACTCCCAGAGTGGGGCAGGCAGAGCTCCAGAAATACCAACAACTCCAAAGACATGTTAATAATTCTGCATTCACATTTTGCATTTGGCTGAGATGTATACTAGTGTATTAGTGACAGGTTACAAGCCCATCGCCTAATAATACTATAAGCCTTTAATCCCCTAGTCGCCTCTTACGACATCCACGGGAAGACATGGAGTGGCACTATTCTAACCCGGAAACCACACGGGCATTAACTAATAACTTCTTTAATAGGTCAGTCCAAATGAATTCAGCGTCCCACTATATTTTTAACTAAAAGCCGAATTCAACTGACCTATTATTTTAAATCGAGTTATTTCTTACTTTTTGAGGACTGTTTTAGTTTTTTTAATCATCTATTTTATACGAGATGTTTTCATGCGTTTCGTTTTTCAAACTTTCCTGATAGAAAATCAATGCAAATTTCCGACTTCCCATTACGGACAAAATTTATCTTTTGTCTCACGGTTGCGCAAAGCACCAATAATTTAAATGAACAATAGCATTTTGCATAATTGTCACTGGTTATCTAATTTCCATCGTTGAATTCTCACACTTAGGTGCTGATGAACGTGAGCATTCACTCTTATAAGTCATCATCATGATTTCCTCCGAAGAACGTCCACTGATGAGCATAATAGGCCCCTAAGATGTGCCACAACCGCCATCAATATCCCACAACCTTAGCCTAGTCGTCGCCGAGTTGATTATCAAGGATCGAACACACTAAAGTACAAAATTCCCCGACATACTCGTATCAAGAAATTTCTCTAAAATCAGTCTCCTAATCTAAATAAGCGGTTGAAGCAATAGATCGACAGGTTACGTCAATAATTTTCGAAAATAGATAACGTAAGAGTTAGGTACGCATCTCGGCTTAATCAGCCTCAAATAACTCGATAACAAAGCATTCTAAGACGTCACCCATCAGCTGTTGTTCCCGTTCACCATTGTCCGACTTGGTTACGGAAACTGAGCAATTTCACGTGTTTTCCAATTCCAGCGTCGAAAAGATTACATTACAATATGTCACTAATGCACGAGTTGCGCAAACGCAGTGCGATCGGTCTACTTTCCTCAGCGGGACTCATTTTGTGACTTCATAGATCACCTACTACTTAGCGGTTAAGACGGTTTCGTGGTATAGACAACGTCATATCTTAAGTACTCGTAGATAGTCAACTAACTATATTCGCAAAACTTCAAACGTGTGAAGGCGATAACGAACAAATCGTTTTCACACGTTGGAAGTTTTCGAATGGCAGTTCAAGATTTATATAAAAACTTGTACTGTAGTTTAAACTTCTGATTTAGAATATAACTGTGGGTTAAGGCATGAAACTATTTAATAAATAAATAACAGGGAACAATCTCTCACAAGTTGCGTCGGTCCCAAACAAGTTTATAGTGATAGGAAAGCCTGTTCTTTACGTAGTTTTTAATTCACAACAGAATTTTTCTAAAAAGTTATTCTGAGGGTTTCTGATTTTTTAAGTCATCTTACCTATACGACATCTTTGTGTGAAGCAAATTAGAATACAACTGCATCTTATTAAAACAAATTTTAATTTGCAAGTCGAAAGGGTTTAACATAAATTCGTTCGATTACCCAAAAAAAATTGACGATATTATGCATTGTGTTTCCATTGTTAATTTGTGTCAGGAATGGTAGAGTTAGAAACGTTGCAATGTAGGCGTAAGGTAAATCTTTGGACAATCCGTTAACTATTTGACCGTTGGCAATCTGTAGCTTTGCTTATTCGTTCCGCAGCAGTACTTGCGGGCCGGGGTGCGGCGCCGCAACCAGCTGTTCGCATCTTTCGAAGGAGTCAGAGCTTATAGCCAGGTTGCGTTCGCTAACTAGCGATTCTATTCGTTTTGTTTTTAAACCAATGGCATCACTGGTAGGTCACGTGACTTTTCTTATGACTTTTTTATGTTATGATAAGGAGAAGGCACCTGATGGTAAGTGGAATCTGAAACCCATAAACATTTGAATTCTGCCAACCTTGAGTACTAAGATGGAATGCCTCTATTGCTAGAAATTTTACCGGCTGTCTTATCCCCACAGCGAAATACAACAATGCGAACATTGTTGCTTGGCGGTTGGTTAATGGATAAGATGGTGATAGCGAGCCGGAGGGACCCAGCACAGGGTCCTATACCCGCTAAACGTGATCCACCAGTGGCGCGATTGGTTTAAACACAAAACGAATAGAAAAGCTAGTTAACGTACGCATCTTGGCTATAGGCTCAGGACTCGTAGAGCCAGCAACTCTCCCTTAGCTAGAGCGCAGGCGTTGTTAAAGACTCTCGTCTCCAAGGTCCAGGATGCCGTCATCATCGCTGATCGCTGGCCAAGAATGCTGAAATATCTACGCTATTGCAATATTAATTTTCGATAAATGACATGGATATTATATTTCGAAATGTGTTCTTAATCTATTTTATTTTCTTTGTGTGAATTCACTTTTTTATGCAACAATGTAGGTGTTTTGATCTTAACTGTGAACCTATTATTGTAATTAATTACTCGTACCTACTAAACAAATAAGGCTTCCTTGTTGACTACGAAACCCTGAAAGGGTGAATTTCAACAAGCGTCAAATTATCCTAATTTTGGTGGTATTTTTTATTTTCTTAGTAGGGTTTACAATTAAACGTTTAAGTGACGTCATTAGTCATTATAAAAACAGTGTTAAAATGGCCCTTTATTATACTAAGTGTTTTTTAAGATATAACGATTTTACTAATTATGTACCACCAAAATTGTTATTATCCACCAAAATTACTTTTCTTAGAAAAACTCACGATCAATAATAACATATCGGGCTAATTAAAATATAATCGTTAGGGAATCTTCCTTGTTATTTTTGAAAATCCAAAACGTAAGTTTCTAATATAATAAATAATGATTATTTGTTGTTTAAATAATTTTGGTGGAGACCAGAAATTTTGATAATTTTGGTGTTTCGCAAAAGCCACCAAAATTGTACCACCAAAATTATAAAACTTAACATTTTTTTAAATTAAAAACAAATGTTTTAGTTTAACAAAAACTTAACTCGTTACAGTTAAAAAGACACCATAAACATACTTGAAAAAACTATCACACAACAAAACTTTTTGCGAAATAATGACTTATCTAAGTTATCACGATTAATAAAGTGTATTCCATACCACCAAAATTAGATACTTATATGCTTAGCGGGAAGACGCAGAAAGATGGTACAAATCTTTCACCATCTATTGCTGGAGTGAAACTCAACTAATAAGGAATACAGATAACTAAAATATAAGTCTAGTTGAGGCTTAATAAGTTTGTACCACGACATATCAGTATATGCGGGAAGTACAGGACACGACACCAAAATTGATTTTGGATTGAAAATATTTTTTTACGATAAATATAATAAGTTAATAATAATTTTAACTTTGGCTCAATATGGTACTTTGAGTGAGATTATTTATAAAAAAAATAGTTTTCCAATACATGTACTTTACACCCCAATTATCACGTCCGCCGCTCAAAAAATGTGGTTGAGATAATTACCCGAAAATGTAATCCCGGAAATTACTATCTATCTATGAAACTTTATAGCTTTATTACAAATTCGGTCCGGGTGGTTGCCGGGTTTGAATAGTGCCACTCCATGTCTTCCCGTGGATGTCGTGAGAGGCGACTAAGGGAATAAGGGCTTGTAGTATTGTTAGGCGATGGGCTTGCAACCTGTCACTATTACACTGGTAAACATCTAAGCCTGCTTGTGCAAAATGTGGTAACAGAATCATCAACATGTTTTTTAGAGTTGATGGTAATTCTGTAGCTATGCCTATCCCCACTCTGGCAATGAAGGCGTGTTGTGTGTGTATAAATTCGCGCTATAAGGTTTCCATGACATTTTTTTTTGTTTTTACTTATATCAAATGATTTTTTATATTTTAGTTGTATAGATTTTGTATGTAAGAGATGTAGAAATCATAAAAAAGAGCAAATTAATGATGCTATAAGCATGTGTTTTAGACCATATGAAAAAATAAATTGTGAGTTTAGAGCACATCATTTTAGGCTACACGTTATAGACTTCGGATCGGGATTGGGTAGTTTAGTTACTAATTATAAGTTATTAACGTTTCAATCCACTTAAGTCAACCTTACCAGTTAGTTTGATTAAAAAGAAACTAACAGGAGTTTATCCAGTGTTCACGAATTCATGTACCGTAAATAATAATCGATAATTATCTCGATAACAGGTTTGTCTATGTTGTGCAGTTGTAATTATTTAGCTATTGTGAACGCGTTACGTTTGGAGATGTTACGAGCCTCTTGCGCAAGTATAACGTCTAGTAGCAAGACATAAATGCCAAATAGAGATATCAGAATGAATAAAAGTTTATTATAGTAATTATAAATATTAGCGTCAGTTAAAGTGTAGTCAGCTAATGAACTATCAGTTTATGTAGGTTGATTCAAATAATGGCGAACAAGAAAATAAAGCCGCCATCTTGAAATTGTCAATCACTGTGTTCCGTGATCGTGAGGAAATAGGTTTTGAAAAAAGTTTGACAGGTAAGAGAAAAGCAGAAGGTGAGTGTGAAAAGCAGATATGTAGAAAAAAAGGATAATTTAAACAATTTTGCCCTGAACAACGCAATCAATCCAAACTCTTGTTTGTTTTTGTCTTTGAATGTGGTCCAGTAGAAAGGATTAAAAAATACTGTATGTGATTGTTCGATTTTATATTTATAAACTTATAAATATTAACATATTTGTTAGCATCTTTGGCCTTTTTATTTCACTATTGGTACAAAGGTATATTTTTCCAAGTGAAAAAAATATTTTTTAAAGAAATAAATAAATATCAGGGGACAATCTCACACAAATTGACCTAGTCCCAAACTAATCTCTAGGCTAGGCTTGTACTATGGGTACTAGGCAACGATAAACATACTTATACAGAGAAATACATAGAAAACATCCAAGACTCAGGAACAAATATTCGCGCTCATCACACAAATATCTGCAGCCCTTACCGGGATTTGAACCCAGGACCGCTGGCTTCGGAGGCAAGGTCACTCCCAACTAGGCCAACGTGTGATCAAAAAGGTCACGTAGTCTTACTAGGAACCCTTATAAGTAGTTGATGATTGTATATATGTCACTATATATGAATAATATTATGTATGTGGATATAGTCCCACCGACAATATGGTAAATTAAATCTTGAATTATTATTTTTAGCTACACGTAAAGAGGGAATGGATTTTTTTCTGGTCTACCCCGTAGGGTGGGGTGTTATTGGATAGCTCTTTCAAAAATAATGCGGGTTTTAAATTATTTCGTTTGGACTGAGGCATCCGTTTCTGAAATATTAAGCTTTAAAGTGCTAATTTGTTATAAAATCTTTACGTTTTAGTAAAGTGATTACTGATTAGGAACCATTTAGAAACCTTATACCCTAATAAAAGGCAAATAATAAGAAGAAAGCATAGAAGGAGCGACAACATAAAAGGCATTCTCTGTCTTATTGGGATTCACAGAGAAAGATAGCATTATTGCGATTCCTGTAAGAGGAAAAAGAAGATTTTCATGTTTTGTTCTATCACCAACCGGGCGTTTTTTCATAGTCGGATTATAGGCACACTTCAAACTGTAAGCAACAAGTGTGCCAAATGTAAACTGGCAATTGTGTACTATAATTAAATGTACATTTTGACGTCATTTTATCTTTCTTTTACCCCTGGTTTACATGCCAAATCTATAACTACTATACTACATCTATGTTGGAGACCAGTTTACACGAGTTGATAACACTTTGGTGTGTACGGCTAGTTTTAGCAACAACTGGACTCTATAATCTTTACTTTTTTAACTTATTGAACATTCATATTGAAATTTTAGAAGCTCCTTCTATGCCTTTATTCTTATTCTATGGTCTGGACCATCTACGTGCTGTCAGTATTTAAAAAGTTAGGTGCTCAATCTGCGTCAATCATGTCAATTTCTATATGAATTATATTGACTGATATTGATATTTTCAGATTTACGATCAGTTTTTGTACATTTTTGTAGACGTATATTATTTTTAGTGAAGATGCTGAAAAAGGTAAATCATTTATTCTATAAATTAACAAATGAATAGTATTTTGTACAATATCTTGGGTTTATATTTCTTAGTCTTACTTACTCAAACTCGTATCTGCTTACTTTTTTTGCTGTTGGTAAACTTATTCCCCGAACTATTCATGAATAAAAATAAAATTACCAACAGCAAAATAAATATGCAGTTACGAGTCGTCTTACTTACTCAAGTAAGTAAGACGACGATTTGTATTTCTTTTTTTTAACTACGTAATGTAATGTATACATTTCGAAATGCAGTTTTCTACGTTATTTGGCCTAAATTAAAACCTATCTTTTCACCATAGATGGGAATCTCTTGCCCATCAGGTCTCCTCTGCAGTTGTATCATGCTAGTTTAACATTTTCAATTATGTTTTTTATCATCTGGATTATTGTTGGGATACCTATAAGATTACTTATATCTAGGGCTTACTTTCGCCTGAGATTCCATTAGCGTACAGGTCGTTTATTGCTATTTCCTCGATAACTGTCCGAATTTTAGGGTTTCGTACCCAAAGGGTGCTAACGAGACCCTATAACTATGCCTTTATCCGTCCGTCCATCCATATGTCTGCCAGCGGGCTATATCTAATGAACCTTAATAGGTAGATAGTTTCAATTTTCACAGAGTGTGTGTGTGTGTGTGTGTTTCTATTGGCGCTATAACAACAAATAAGTAATAAGACTTAAATAAAAAATGAAAATTTTCCCAATACGGTACAAAGTACGGAACCCTTCTTGTATAAGTAGTCCGACTCGCACTTAGCAGTTTAAAAACCAGTCAAGTGCAAGTCGGTCTCACGCACCGAGGGTTTCGACGCTTGTACGTGTGTCGTTTTAACGATACAACAAAAATAAAAATGCGTTGAAAAAAGGTTCTTGTATGGAACAAAGGTTCTTGTTTCACTTTATCAAATACTGAAAAAAAAAATCTATCTTAATAGATAGAGAACCGTAATCGGTTCAAAACATACATCTCTGTATAGTTAAGTCAGACGGACGGACAGCGTATGCATATTAATAGGGTCCCGTAGGGCTCCCTTAGGGCACGGAACCCTAAAAACTAGTTTTTTGTCTGCGGACTATAAACTCTCTGTACCCATCATGTCAATAAGTTCAGGCGTTGAACCAAGAAGACATAACAGACAAACAAACACATTCACATTCATAACATTAGTAAGGGTATTGCTATCTGTTTGCTAAATGAAATACCCTGCATGAAAACATGGGGCACATATTTATTAGCATTCCTAAACGGATTGAATAACAAACTTACTACACTGCCCCTCTTTGAAAAAGGGTTACATCTTACACAAAACTGCTAAGGCATATCCTACCTTATTTATAAGAGGGAAAGGTAGAAGTTGCTTTATCTGTAAAGTTATAAATAAGACATTTTGACTTACTATGGTAGTTTATGTCCCTGATACATAATGAGGGTATCCTTAAACATGACTGTGGTTTTATTAAACGAGCTGAGGGCGAGTTTCATTATAAAATCACACGAGTGTTTTAAGCCCTAATTATGTACAGTTTCATACTTTTCATACATAAAAAAACAGCTGTTCCATACATTAACGGTGAATTAAATGAGAGTTAATGTATGGAACAGCTGGTTTTTTTTTGGCGATTTCGTGGTTGGTCCCATTGGTCAGGTTGTTCAGTATGACCATCTTATTCACTTTTGGCCATTCCTGATCATGACTCCAAAATCACCCAGTATGTATTATAAATTAAGTTACTCTTACATGGGTTAGGAATCCGAAGGCAAATGGTTTGCATTGCTACCAGTGCTACCTGAAACATACATCTATAGGTGCTAAGTTAAGTTTCGAATCGACTATTTTTTTCATATCAATTGGTACTAAATTTTGCAGGTGGTAGGACCTTGTGCAGGGTCCGTCCGGATCGCAACCACCATCTTATCCATTAACTAAAATAACTTGCATAGAGGCATTCCACCTTAGTCCTCAGGGTTGGCAACGCATTTGCAGTCTTGTGAATCTTGGTCACAGTTTCCACTTAACATCACGTGGCCTGTGTGCTCGTTTGCCTTCTCAACGCAATAAAAAAAATAGAATTGGGGCCCTATTTAATTTGAGTTAGTTTCAGAAGAGGTTTCAAAAACTCATAATTATAACGTTATAAGAAGATTACGTTACAGCCGCCAGCACATCCACCAACCACGACCACACCACCGCTGCGCTGATTACAAAATTTTACGTGGTACCTAGTACTGCTCATTACAATACATTACAATACAAATATTCTTTATTGAACACCACATACAATAACAGCAAAAAAGTAAATACAAAAAAAAACTTAATAGGCGGTGTTATCGCTAAATAGTGATCTCTTTCAGACAATCACCACCATCATCATCACCATCTTATCCATTAACCATCCGCCAAGCAACAGTGTTGGCATTGCTGTGTTCCGGTGTGGGGATAAGACAACCGGTGAAATTACTAGCATAGAGGCATTCCATCTTAGTCCTCAGGGTTGGCAGCGCATTTGAGGTCTTAGGATTATAATCTTGAGAATTCAAATGTCTATGGGTCTCAGATTTCACGTACCATCAGGTGGCCTGAGTGCTCGTGTGCCTTCTCCTTAACATAAAAAAAAAATTAGAAAGAAGATAAGTTAAAAAGAAACAGAAATAACACAATAAAATGAAAAAGGCCATACATTATACAAATGATATGTACATATATGTATGTATATACGAGTACATGACGACACATGGGCTAGTTGGTAGTGACCCTGCCTACGAAGCTAGCGGTCCCGGGTTCAAATCCCGGTTATGGACGATAATTGTGTGAGGGGCACGAGTATTTGTTCCTGAGTCTTTGATGTTTTCTATGTATTTAAGTATATATTTTTCTATATAAGTAAGTTTATCGTTGTCTAGTACCCATAGTACAAGCCTAGAGCTTAGTCTGAGACTAGGTCAATTTGTGTCACATCGTCCCGTGATATTTATTTATATTTACTTACATATATATTGCCAAAGGGTTCTGAACGCATTCAAGATGACTTATTATACACATATGTATATAAAACTCTTTATAAAGTGCAGTCACAGCGTTAGTAACGGTTACCGCACGCGAGGTAACTTTAACTGTATCAGTTGGCTGGGTATCGAACGATTGCATACAAACAACTATTATCTAACATTAGTGCATAGTTTAACGCACGAGTATTGTACCGAGTGCTTTAACGGTATTCCTCAGCTCTTAGAGTGAATTTAAAACTGTACCAATTAACAACGGGATTTTTGAAAATGTGTTCTGAAAAAAAGCATCCTGTTTTGTGTAGGTCTTGTGGTCCGACGGCATGTTCCGACTGACCGATATTAGTGTCATTAATATAAGATAGGTTTAGGTTATGTTAGTTCTTCAGCTGGTTTTGAGGGCCAAAACAACCCAGAAATAGGAGCTCCGCGTTGCGGAGCTCCGTTGACTCTGTTAAAATTACTACCTACCTACTTTCTACTATTAATCTATTCTACCATTGCACCCAGGTCCACATCTCAGAGCCGGAGATAACACTCTATCCACATCAGGATGCCTTTCGGTGTTTCTTGTGTGACCGTATTTCATCCAGAGCCGCTTACGTTTGCGACGCTGGCCACGTGGTGTGCAAGTCGTGTCGGAGAAAAGGTAAACGTATTTTTTCTCTCAAGTCATGGGGAAAACAAAATTGTGGTGTTTTTAGGATCTTTAGAAAAAAACTTTTACTGAAAAAGTAAGAACACTAGGCTCTACGTAGGTATGCCTGGTATGCCTATGAAAAGTCACGGGATCTACCAGTGACGCGATTGGTTTAAAAACCAAACGAATAGAAACTAGTATTAGTGGTAGTGCTAGTTTGCGAACGCATCTTGGCTATAGGCCCAGATTTGGTATGCATGCATTTGTGAGTGTGAGTATTTGTGCGGGTGTGTATGTGTATCTACTGCCACAGGACAAAGCTTACGTTAAAAATCGGAATCACCACCGGCATATTCTTTGCCTTTTCGCCAATCGGCAGTGTTCGCACTGTTTGTTATACTATTTTAGGCATTTCATTTTAGTCCTCAGGGTTTGCAACTTATTTGCGGACTGTAAATTGCAATCTTTTGATTGAATTTGAGCTGCAGGTTATTTGGAACAGAACGCTCTTTAGCATTAAGACCGCCTGATATTTACCTCTACTTAATGTTCTTTAGAGTTCTGTGTTTAATATTGTATTGTATCGATATAATGTATATCCATCGGAAGTCGATAAATGTGATTTCACTAGCGTCATTGGAAAGTGCTACGAAAATTCCCGACACAGGGCGACTCACCAGTTACTTAATACGTTTATTGAGATTATTAAGATTTATAAAGTTGACAAAAACGTCCTTATTTCAGACGACAGACAAGCTAGATTACTGAATAATAATATAACAAAACGAAAGGAATCAAGCGTGAAGGCGATTGCAGATATAGAACCAAATGCTCCGTGCCGTAAAGACTTCGCCAGTGGAGACCACCATTGTTGCAAATACCGTAAGGGATGTTGACGTTTTCTCTTTTAACCTCTAACACCAAAACTGTCCAGCTAAATAGCAGTATCTCAAATAAAACTCCTGTAGCAATCACAACCTTATTTCTACGAGGTAGAGAATTGAATCTACTTTAGCAATTTAATCTGACGGACTGTTTATTATCTTAGAAGGGCAGAATTATAGTTCGAATTATAATGATTTATTCAGTAAATTGGCCACATGAGGGTTCTTTTACGTCAGTAATATGCAGTGAATCTACTAGCGCTACGGAAAGGAGGAGGCCTTTACCCAACCTGGGGACCTAGCTTAATGCACTATATAGATGTAGATAACTAGAAATAAGTCATTTAGTATTATAAGAAACAGAAATTTAAGTACATATACCTAGCAATTAGTTTAGTAAGTAATCAATCTAGAAAGTAAGTTGAAAATGTAGCTTGCAGCTTGGTCAAATAAAGGCTTTTTTTTTTTTTTTTTTTTTTTTTTTTTTTTTTTTTTTTTTATTATTCAGTAAATTGGCCACATGAGGGTTATTTTACGTCAGTAATATGCAGTGAATCTACTAGCGCTACGGAAAAACCATTATTACGGAGAAGAAGCGCCGCGAGGAACTTCAGCAGAGCAGAACGCCATTTTCTCAATTATAAACGCAATAATAAAATACAATAACAAAACTTCTTTGAGTTAGACGCAAGGTATGATTTATTAGTTGGCATTACGAGCCGTGCAACCCAAACCGTGCTCCGAACCGTGCTCGAACCGTGCTCGATACGTGAATAAGCTGCACCAATGTGTATTTTTCTGTTCAAGTTCTAATTTATTTGAATATTTTTTTTAGATAAAACTGCAAAATCTACAATCACAGGTAATATAAAAACAGGCGGAATACTGAGTTGCAGGAGAAAATCATTTTCTGAGGAGGTAATACTGATGCGATCAAGTATAGTCCATAGTCCGTATATTTCACAAAATGTTCGTTTGACAAACGAACCATTTTAATAACTTTCATTTCGCAAAGACGTATTTATGCTGAAACCATTACATATTGCATAGGTAGCATGGCCTTATTAAAATATGTTAGGTTAGGTTAGGTTGTGATTGGACTTTTGACCACAATAATTATAAAAAAAAAAAAAACAGATGTAGGTACTTCCCGCCGCATTATATAAATAATGCGGCGGGAAGTACCTTTTTGCGAAATGAAAGTATGTAAAGTGATATAGTTTAACAAATGAGGGTTTGGTAAAACATTGATGAACCATATAATTGACTACCCTTATTGATAATGTCAACGTCAAATCCGTCGCAATAAGGCCACACAATTCAAGTAGTTACTTAACCTTTTAAACGCTATGTCAAATACAAAACCAAAGCGAATGTCAACTTTGCCTCAAAGATACTAAGGTCTATTAAGCGCGGTCAACGATGACGGATACTTCCGTCAATGGCGTTAAAAAGGTTAAAAACTTGAGTGGTGTGATGCACCCTCATTAAGACAGGGTGCGATGATGGTAACGTGGATAAATGCATGTTCAATAGGTAGATGAAAAGACATCTACTTATCTCATCTTATCTTACAGATGGGCCCTTCCGGATACACTTCAACCCCTTTAAGATCTTTTTTGCAATTACCCTCTTTACACTCAGCTGTTCGAATGTACCGGTGACCGTGGGGATTCTAACTCGGTACCTTACGATCACGAGTGAACCCCTTAACCCTGGGTTCCTATATTCAAAACGTCTCGTTAAAATTTGAGACATTTTGTACGTGGCAAATGTCAAATTTTAACGAAACTTTTTGAATAAAGGAACCCAAGGTTAGTCAGTGGGCCGCCGACGCTCTAAGATACCTACTAAGCTACAATATTTCCGTAATGTTTCAGGGAATACCATTTAAAAATACGGAAACGATCGTACGATTTAAAAACGATGATTTCTGTGACAGTGAAAGTTCCGCGACATGCTCCGTTATAAATGAAAAGGAGGTTAACATTCCTAGCCAGAGGTAATAAAATTGTTACAGTCAAAATCCAAATTCATGTGATAATAATAGTAACTCCTTATAAAATAAATTAATAAATATCACAGGACAATGTCACACAAATTGACCTACTGGGTGCTAGACAACGATAAACTTACTTATATAGAGACATATATACTTAAATACATAGAAAACATCCAAGACTCGGGAAGATATACTCGTGCTCATCACACAAACATGTGCCCTTACCGAGATTTGAACCCAGGACCCCTAGCTCCAAAGGCAGGGTCACTACCAACTACGCTAGCGCGTCGTCGATTGCTTGGAATATTTTTTACAGACCTATTGTCTCCTTATTACACTGTTTCAGACCAGTAACATGCCCAGCGGCAGACTGTAACAGGATCCTGGCTCCCGAGTCAGTCCTGAAACATTTCTTCTTCGACCACTCGAAGCTGCCCAGGGTTATGTTAAACGACACTGAAACCCAAATCTCTGTGCAATTATCTTCTATTACTGAAAAAATACTGTGCTATGCTATATTGTTACTAAAAAATAAGTAAGTTTAATTCATTTTAATTAGTTCAATTACTTACACCTAAGCGAATACACGTCATGGGTGATGACCAAAAAGTTGGATCCTATGGTACGTCTTTAGTATTTGGAAAGGTTATTAATATTCACACGGCAATGACCGGCAATTGCCTCATAGATACTCGGGTCTATTTTGCGCTGGCAACCATGACGGAAATATCCGTGGTTGGGGTTGAACCAGTGGTGCGGATATATCCACCAATGGCGTTGACAGGTTCATCGTAGTTAACCATTCAAACAATGAAGGTGGAAAAAAATCCGTTGTGCGACGAAAAGTATCCTCACATTAGGGGACATTCATATATATATATTTTTCCTAAACTCTCTGGAAAGTGCTATAAAATACAAGGATAACTGTATACGCGAAACAATTGTCGTGTTATTTTTTCAGTAGATATGAAGCTTTTAAATAGTCCAAAAACACTCTATACAAAATCGACGACAGGAATGACGTCACAACTGTTGTTCCATGTTTAAAATATACGGACCTTATAAAGAAACTTGCGTTTATTTCAGAAATTATACAATTTTTAAGCCAATATCATAGAATTAAAATACTTATCGCAACTAGCGATGGTGGTGGTGGTTTAGTGGTGGTAGGACCCTGTGCAGGGTCCGTCCGGATCGCTACCACCATCTTATCCATTAAGCATCCGCCAAGCAACAGTGTTCGCATTGTTGTGTTCCGGTGTGGGGATAAGACAACCGGTGAAATTACTAGCATAGAGGCATTCCATCTTAGTCCTCAGGGTTGGCAGCGCATTTGAGGTCTTAGGATTATAATCTTGAGAATTCAAATGTCTATGGGTCTCAGATTTCACTTACCATCAGGTGGCCTGAGTACTCGTGTGCCTTCTCCTTAACATAAAAAAAAAAAAAAACTATAAACAACCGGTATCTGACCAGAGTCAATACTCTAGATTCACTTTTGACAACCATTGAAATAATATTGAATAACAATTCATTCAGTACATCAATTATTTTTTAGCAGTCCTATCAATACAGTTAGTTATAAAAGGATCGTTTACTCGTATCTTTATGGAAAGCTGATCATTTAGATATAGTAAATAGAGGTACGACTTACTTTTGCAAAAAATTAACCTCTAAAATCCATATGTCATGAATAAAGTTGTCGATAAACTTACGGCCAAACCCTATATTCAAACCGCGGACAGATAGGCTTACCTTGGATTAAAATTTGACACATTTTGTATGGGCAAATGTCAAATTTCAACCCGAAGTAAGCCTTCTTCTTTTTTAATTAATGGCGGTCCACACAGTGATTTCGCCAATGTCAAGTGAATAGAGTAAATCAGTAAACAGAATAAATCAAAATCAAAAGCCGGACATCTTTCAATCGGCCATCTTCCCTCCCCGAAGGTTACCGGAAGACCCGAAGTAAGCCTTATCTATCCGCGGTTTGAATATAGGGTTCGGCCGTAAGTCGATATTTAATGAATAACGTGTTTGACAATGTGTCAACATTATTGCACCAAAGGGTGTTTTCAAACTCATTCATCTAATTATAAATTAATTTATAAAGTACCAACAATCCATTTATTTCCAGTACTTCATTATCGCATGCCGAGTCAGGTCTTATGAATGGTTATAAAAACGCTTCCTTTCTGCTAATGGGCGTACGGATGCCTAGCTCTGCGGAAACAATTAGTAAACCACATGGAAGCGACATCGTTTCTATACAGCACGTGCAAACTCAGACCGACGCCGGCGCAAAAAGTTTAAAGGTGAAAAAACGCATGGTAATAAAAATGAATGTAACAATATGTGAGAAGTTGTATCGACTTTTTGTTGCTCTGTCCGCTTAGCACAAGTTGTAATTTCTCGCTTGTCGCTCAGTGCGTCTCTATCGTTACAGACTAGATAGAAAGGGCAATTCGAGCGACAAACAACTCGCGGACTACTTGTGCTAGGCCTCCAGATGTATTTACTTGTGAGAAAAGAACTGTTACGTCAATAAAAACTTGATTCTAATAATATTTCTAACCCAATCCCTCTTATAAACGTGGAATAACCGTGGGGTAGCTTATGCCACGCTTTGTCACTTTCTGTCAGATGTAAATGTTACAATTACAGATAAGCATGGCATAAGCGGGTCAGACTCATGATCACACCAGGTTGTCACACCAGTGAGATGACGAGTAATTTATTTTCCTCGTAGCCACACTGTTTGGTGTGACCAAAACATGGGGCTTGTGATCACACTACTAGTGCAGGAAAACATCTTTAATAGAATACGTAGGTAGTATGTTAGTTTTGCAGAAGGTCCGGATGGCCAAACCACCCAGAAATAGGAGTCGACTCGGTCTAATTTGAAATCAAAAACGCCCCTGTTTCTGGGTGGTTTTGCCCTCCGGGCGTGCTACCAAATTAACATAACCTAAACCTACCTACGTATATTGGCCTAATGTTAAGTGGAACACTAGGGTGATCGCACCAGTGTTGGACACTTTAAGCTGACAGGCACCAATAATGGACACTTTACTCTTAATGCAAAGATCATAAGGTTATAAATTGATTGTTGCAAAACAAATGAATAACCTTTATTGTCTGTAAAATAAGAGTCAAGTGTCCATCATTGGACCTTGTCCATTACTGGTTCGATCACCCTAATTAAAATTATCATTGCCGTTAGTTTCTTCACAACACTCAAGAAATAGTCATCAGTAAAGTGCGATCTTGTTTAAAGTGATGTGGCTACGAGGAAAGTAAATTACTCGTCATCACACTGGTGTGACAAAATGGTGTGACCACGAGTCCGAAGGGGGCATAAGCTACCTCACGGTTATCACACGTTTATAAGTAATTGGGTAAATATTTAAAACTCGTGTCTGTTTGTCATCGTCGTTTAAAATGTATCAGCTCTAAAATCAGCTCGTCTAGTTTCAATCTTGAAACGAAGATGTTCTTCTATGACAAGTTTTTTATGTTTTAGGTTCAGGATATAACTACAAAAAAACGCGGAAAAAACGAATATAAAACATCTTTCTCAAAAGATGAAGCCCTGGTGCTGTGGATTTGCAAACTTGGAGATAGCACTTACTATTACAATGTTAGTGGTATTTTTATTTGAATATGTTGCAGCGCTAAGCATGGCAATCAAATGGCAGCATCTGTAGCATGAGGAATCTGATTAATAACAGAAAAAGGTACATTCTGTTTGAAGTATTCAATTAGTCGTCCCACGTCTAGCTTAAGAGAATTGTGAAGCTGAAAATATGCATAAAAATTCCGCAATGTTATCGCCCGAAGCTAAATTTGAATACAATTGGGAGCTATGAAATCGAGCTACTTAGTACTGAATTTCCATAGAAAGTGGCAAGATTTCTTTGCTCCAAAGCTACTTACGTTATTTTAATCGCCGGTTCACAATCTTCTATAGTTCCTCTTCTTGCATCGAAGATACACAGCTAATAGTAATCAACATCTACTAACATCTTTTTAATTGCTTGAACAATGCTGTAATGTTAAAAAATATTTGGAGACTCCACATTTAATACCAATATCTTTCCGCAATTTTCCATTTCTTCGTTTTAATTATACATGTTTTACGCCATCTATGATTTGTTGCTGTAACTAGCATATCCCCAAGTGTTGCAAATAAGAATAGAAGTTTGCGTGCGGAGATTGTATCGTCGTACCTCTGAGAATGTTCAATAGATGTCACTAGTAACGCTATTTCATTTTGCTCAGAATAATGGGACTAAGAGGATGGATCTTTTCATAGAACATTCGCAGTGTGCATGAATTTCTAAATATCTAAAGATATCATAGAAAATAACAATTCGAATTATACACTTTCTTATTCACATCCATGTCTCTTATGATTATAACATTTATAACCATTTACAAAACCTGATGGAATGTGCGCTAATCCTAATTAAAATTTAATTACAGATGTCAGTTACAAGACCAGATAAGAAACTTGGTTTCAGTGTCATCGGTGAAACTATTGGCATTAAACACTGCCAGACCACAGAAATGCTCAACGATAACTTGGGATCCCTCTTCCTTCACGGAAAAGCTGCAGAAAAACTCGTCAACAACCAAAACCAACTAGAAATATGTGTCAACATTTTTAAATAGTTAAAAATAAAAAGTAATTACATACATTTTTTTATTATTAAAACTAAAAGTAAACTAAGTTAGAATTGCTCACAAACTTTAGGCATTCCGTCTTTGTAGGGGTGTATGTCTCTCCCTTTCCTATTTAGGTCATTGTAGAAAACTTTGGACGAGGTGCATTTTTTTAATTTGGGGAAATTCCGTGGTACTCCAATGTTGAAACCCCTTTCGGCACTCCAGTGTACTTGAGGCAAATTTTTCATGAAATCGTTGGCAGACGTCGGTTTCTCACCGCCGGGGAAATTGAAACTAAACGTTCCTGGAGTAGATCCTTCCTCTGCAGGCATGGGTGGGAGGATGTCGTTGGTCCCAATATCCAATTTGGGAAGGTTGCCGTCACGCATGGGTTCCGATTTTTCTATTATCTTTACGCTCTTTAGTTCCACGCTAAAAGAAAATTTAAGTGTTAGAGGAACGCTAAAAATGGCACTACGGTGATCAAAAGAGTTGGTTAACCCCTCGTATGCTGAGGCATGGATCCGAGGTCAAAATTTGGATATCTAATTTTTTTCATGCTTAATTTTTTGGACTATACTAGCGGCCCGCCAGCGGCTTCGCCCCACTGCGAATTTCTGACTTTCCAGGTGGATTTTTCAGTTTTTTCATAAGAACCTTCTCCTGACAGTAACAAACAGTAAAAAAAGAATTAGCGAAATCGGTTAGGCTGCTCTCGAGATTAGCGTTAGAAACACATTCAGCGATTCATTTTATTATATAGATTGTAACCGAAAGAGACTAAAACTTGGTACTTTTTGAACTCCCGCATATGAGGTTAAGAACTACCCCACACTAACATCTTTCGAGCGAACGATCGAAAGACAACTATGCGCGAACATTGCACCGACGCTGCGCGAGCGCTGCTACCGACGCTCGAAAGGCGCCGCTGGCGGCGTTGCGGTACCGCTGCGGGAGCATTGCGTCGAAGCTGCGCGAGCGCTGACATAACACCGACGTTCGAAAGACGCTCGTAAATAAGCGCTACATACACACATACATAACATCACACCTCCATTCCCAGAGTGAGGTAGGCAGAGCTACGGAATTACCAACCACTATAAACTTGTTGATAATCCTGTTCTGTTTCTGTTTTAAGAATGTTTTGATTTTTGACAAAAAAACACTTTTGTGAATCAAGCTTTAGTTGTAGACAGTCGGATGTCTTGTCATAGCCATGCTAAATTCGCAAGAACTAACATAACCTAAACCTACCTCATATTTATGATACAAATTTTGGGTCAGTGGTACGGTTTAGGGGTACGGTGGGTCTGCACTCGGTGTGACGTATGTACAAAGTAAAATTCTCGGGTCACTAAACCCCTCCGAAACGGCTTGAACGATTCTTATGGAATTTTGTGTGTATTCAGTAGGTCTGAGAATAGGACAATCTATTTTTCACCCTCCTACCAATTTGTAATCGTGATTTTTGTATTTTTGTATTTACCTTTATGGCAGATCAATGTTGGCTAGGGTAGCTAGTTTCTCTACATAAGTAAGTTTATCGTTGTCTAGTACTCATAGTACAAGCCTAGAGCTTACTTTGGGACTAGGTCAATTGGGTTATCCCATAATTTTGTAATGTATAGTGATTCAAAAACCATTTCGAGAAAAAGGGTTGTAGAACCATTCCCTGTTATCAGATTATTTTACAAAATTAGTATTAAATAGTTATTTCTAAATTATCATTTGACATTATTTGACCTGTAATTTAGTGACGTCACGATCTTCATTGGTAAGTTGTGTCTAATCTGTAATCAACCATAGTACTGCATATAATATGAGTCCGGAATGCAGTAATAAATAAATAATGTATATCGAATTTTGTCTTATTTATTTATGTTTTATTTTAACGCTTATTAAAATTAAGAAATTTTTTAACTGTATATAAACATGACAAAGTCAGATCTTTAAAAAAATGGTATGATTAAAATACAAGTCCGTTTTAGAACCTCCGCGCGTAGGCTAGTCTGTGGGTGAAATTGTCAAACTCAACGAACTAAAAATAAAATTTCGGTTTGTTTGGTGTGCAACATATAACTACTCGTTTTCTGATTTTCTGCATTTTAACAACATTGCTTCAAATTCTACGGAATCTGACGATCCTACTACACATATTGACCATCGCCAGATCTTAGATACCGATATTCTTGCTTATAATGACGACCAACGCTGTACTTAAACATTATTAAACTTTGTAAGGGCTGATTCCACTAATCTACCCAAAGTGGATATAGTCAGGATATTGACATACTTGGGAGACAGCTCCAATCACAACGTAGCTGAAATACGTGGAGCTAAAGCTCTAATGTAAGTATGATTTAGGTATAAGAATATAACGTTCACAATACCATTAATACTTTAGTTTACCTATATTGACATGACTTGACATTGACATTTTACGTGATCTGACAGAAACGCGTACTCTCAAACGAATTCAATAGTTTTAAAGCATTTCTCAAACAAACCAGCTTGTAGTGACGTCATAAAAACATTTTCTTTAAAAATTAAAATAAATTAATATATTGATTTAAATGCAAAAACCGTGAAATTAGTGTCTTCAATTAGTCTATTTTATCGAAAAAAAAATTAAAAACTAGTGGTATTTTTTTTTGGGATAACCCAATTTGTGTGACATTGTCCCGTGATGTAAGTGTGACAAACAATACTGCGTCAAACGCAATATCGTTTTAACTCAGTAGAATAGAGGCCCTGCACCAAAGTAAGGCTGTACTCACCCATAACCGGAGTTATCAGCAAAGTAATTCACATGGACGGGGTTCCCTTCGTGGTCCGTGTACGTATACTTCCCCACAACCGTCCCGTTAGGAAGAGTGTATTCATCTTTTACAGGAGTTGTGGATTTCACTTCTGATTCGGCAACTGCTATTGGGTAACCTAATCAAGAAATATTTTTTTTTATTATGGCATTCTAAGGTAATAAATAAGGTTACAAAATAATTTTACCTAGTTACATATACAGAGTGGGGTAGGCAGAGCTACAGAAATACCAACAACTCTTAAAAAGACTTGTTGATAATTCTGTAACCACATTTTGCACAATCAGGCCAAGAAGTTTACTAGTGTATTAGTGACAGGTTGCAAGCCCATCGCCTAACAATACTACAAGCCCTTATTCCCTGAGTCGCCTCTTACGACATCCACGGGAAGACATGGAGTGGCACTATTCTAACCCGGCAACCACACGGGCTCATTGTACCTAGTTATGGACTAATATTAAGAAACGGTAACTTTTACATGTGAGTTACGAGAACTAGTCATACATTTATTTGGTTAATTTTCGTGACTCGCATGTAAAAGTTAGCGTTTCTTAATTTTAGTCTTTAATTAGGTTCAATTATTTAGAAAACTACCCAATAACTTAGTCGTAAAAACGAAATATCGCCTTCAAAAACGCAATAAATAACTTCTTTTAAGTCCTATTGGGTAGGTACTTATCTAATACATAGGTTAGTCCAACTGAAGTCGGCCTTTTAGTTGATAATATTGTCGTCGCCATCTTCAGTTGAAATAACCTATTAGGTAGGTACATACAATTTTAAAAGAAGTTATTTTTTGCGTTACCTATAGAAGGCGATTTTTTGTTTATTAAAACATTTATTTTATTTCATACTTTTTAGTGATTACAATACGCTGTTGCGTAGTCCCAGTTTTTAGTTGATATGAAATTAAGTTATTTCAAGCGCGCCGCAAGCAACGCCGCGGAAAAGTCATGTCAGTCGTATTTCAACAAGTAAATATCGTGTGAACAAAATGTCAATTTTGTAACTGTGATCGGTTCCTAGTTTGACTAGGGTGCCCTAAAAAGATAGAACAGCGTCATATAAAAATCGACATTGGCTAGTTAATGAGAAGTCACTATACATTTGGGTTGTTAGCCTCTAAGAAACGTATACCTACAACTGCCGTTCTCCAGTTATAGAGTTAAATTTGAAAACGTATATTTTTACAAGATTTTCGGTCACAGCCTTTTGAATGGCTGCAAGCTGGTTTAACAAAACTGTCGTGCGCAAGTCGTGCATGGTAAAATGATCCACAAAAAACAATCTGATCTGAATCAGCCCACCAAGACGTTTTTTTTTTTATGATAATCAGAAGGCACACGAGCACTCAAGCACCTGATGGTTAGTGGAATCTGAGACCCATAGGCGTTCGAATTTTCAAGACTATAATCCTAAAACCACAAATGCGTTGCCAACCCTGAGGACTAAGATGGAATGTTTCAATGCTAGTAATTTTACCGGTTCTTGTCTTATCCTCACACCTTTGGCTGGTGGTGGATAAGATGGTGGTAGCGATCCGGACGGACCCTGCACAGAGTCCTACCACCACTAAACGTCTTGCGAGAGCGGGACATAAGCCTATAGGTTCAGTTACTGGTAATAAGTTCAGTTTCTCCACTATTTCTGATAGATGGGGTAAAATATGCAAGACCCTCGCGAACATGGTGATGGCTGTGATACACATCATAATCATTAACGGGTACTGTTTCTGGGGTCCGGTCTGTTCACGTTTGCAAGAACTGGTTCTTCAGTTAATTATTCTAGTTATGGCTATTTGTTCTAGTTTTTTAACGGCACGTTGGCCTAGTTGGGAGTGACCCTGCTTCCGAAGCCAGCGGTCCTGGGTTCAAATCCCGATAAGGGCAGATATTTGTGTGATGAGCGCGAATATTTATTCCTGAATCTTGGATGATTTACATACATATTTAAGTATGTTTATCATTATCTAGTACCCATTGCAGTTTAGTACTAGGTCAATTTGTGTGAGACTGTCCCCTGATATTTTTTATTATTATTTATTAATAATAATTATTTATTTGTTTGTTAAGTACTTACTTGTAATGTAACTTACTTTTAAGTATTATTGTACTTTATTATTGAAAAAATGACCTTCTGCTGGAGTTTCTTGCGGCGCTTTGTCCCCGTAATGATGGTCTTGTCCGAAGCGCTAGTAGATTCACTCCATATTACCGACGTGTAAAAGAGCCCAATTGTGGCCTATTTACTGAATGAACATTTAAAATTTAATTTGAATACTAGTAGGAACAGTCCCTTGAGCATGCTGCTCTCAGCCAATAAGCAGTATCTTAAATTCAATAACCAAAGCAGATTTAATTCTCTTCTGTTAGTAATAAGGTTGATATTCCTACGGAAGTTTTATCTAAGATACTGCCTTTTGGCTTAAGAGGGCAGCATACCAGTTTGTTAGTATACTTACATTGGGTACACGTAGTACTAAAAAATAAAACAGCTAAAACGTAACTTGTTTGCATTTTGATGATATTGCAAAACATGACGAAATAACAATAACAAAGTACTCCTTGAAATGGTGACAGGTGTCAATGGGATATTTTTTGTAATTTATGGTATTTAGCGAGAACATAGAACAAGAACTAACGGCATAGAAGGAGCCCTTACAACAAAAGTGTCAGATCTATACCAGTCTCAATAATTTAATATGAATGTTCAATAAGTTAAAAAAAAAGTGAGCCGTCACGGGACGCCTGGCAGATGTGAAACATCGAAATTACTTTGTACAAGTTATATGCATAGCAGAACATTTTACGACAGTAATTATATATGACACAGTGAAATGATAAAGCATTATAAATATTTTTCATAAAATAATGATTATTTATTACAAAATTAAGCATTTTTATTAAAAACAAAATACAAAATAAAAAAATACAAATTTAATTACAATTACGACAACTCCATTCTTTTATTGAGTGGCAACGCGTCGCCACGGCAAGCGTCGCCACGCCAACGATCAGGGCCTCTATTCAACTGTGTTATAACGATATCGTTTTTGACCTGTTTCCGTATTGTCAACGTTTTGATAACTCTTTTGTCATTTACAATAATGGCGACTGTGACATAAACGATTCTCAAACGTGTCAAACACGATATTGTTTTAACGCACCTGAATAGAGGCCCAGTTTCATACCTCGGCTATAGATGTTTCACATCAAAAGAAAGATTATAGAGCCCAGTTATTACTACAAACTAGCCGAGTTCCTAATAACGGCATGGTCAGACATGCTCTTATCCGGTTTAATTTTGAATTCAGTCAAAAACTTGTTCACTTTGCGATGTCGTTTATTTCATAAATAAGATGTTAATTATTAACAGTAAACCTTAATACATTGTTTATAAATTAATAACTAAAATATCTGAAGGGGTACTTCACAGACTTCTTGTTACCCAATTTCGGCTTGCTGTAGAAATTTTTAATGGCGCCATTTGGGTTTGGCCTCATCCAATCGCTTTTTTCTAGTTCATCAGGACTGCTGGAGGAACTGGTAATTACTGGCCAGGAATACATGGGCCCTTCTTGCATCGTCCTGAAAATAATCATTTGAAATATAGATAACATTGCTCATAGAACCGATGGCCGTTGGAGCGGAAAGGTTCTAGAGTGGCGACCAAGAACCGGAAGACGAAGTGTCGGCAGGCCTTCCACAAGGTAGACCGACAATCTGATAAAGGTAGCGGGAAACCGCTGGATGACAGCAGCAGAGGACCGGTCATTGTGGAAAACCTTGGGGAAGGCCTTTGTCCAGCAGTGAACGTCTTGCGGCTGATAATGATAATGATGATGATGAACAATACGTTCATTCATCACATTCATCATTCCAACTCAGACAGTTAAAGACCAAAGGCACAAAGTCACGGGACTCTAAAACTCCAGAATGTTCGGCTCCATTCACCTAATCCGTAACTGAATTATGACTAAGAGATACAAGTTATCAGGCAGAGGAAGCTGAAATATAAAGTGTTGAAGATCCAAACAGAGAACTAGATTGACTATTTGACTATTATAAATCTGTCTCATTCACTACCCGGAACTTGGCAGGATTTACAGTTAATATGACGACATTTAATATTTGCCTTTGCCTTTGACAGCAGTTTACAAGTCATACACTCTGATGATCCAGGGACAGACTTCCTAGCTATTTGCCAGTCCAGAATCCAGACCGCAAAGACAGTAGTGTAATTAAAAATGATGAATTTTGAACAGTAAAGACCGCACCGAGAGTGTAGTGGCGTTCTTATTACTGTTATCGTGTTTTCTGGGCATTATCATAATAAAGTGTACCCTAGTTAAGGAAAATGGCAAGTGTTTGTCACCAAACTGACAAAATTAGCGATTCTTTATTTTCCTACACTGTATTTTGAAAATGCCCTTCTACCTAAAATAAACTTAGCCTAATTGTGCAAAATGTGTTTACAGAGTTATCAACTAGTCTTTTTATAGTTGTTGGTATTTATGTAGCTCTGCCTACCCCACTGGGTATGAAGACGTGATGTTATGTATGTATGTAATAAACTTAAGTATTTTTATTCTGAAAATTATAAATTGTTAAATAAAGTAAATATTATTATGAAGACGTACTTTATAAACTTTATGTTTTCTAATTCCGGCTTGGTGTGGAAAATTTTAATTTCGCCATTTGGTTTTTTTCTCGTCCAAGTGATTTCGTTTTCCTGTTCATTTGAACTGGCGCTTGAATTGATTATTACTGGCCAGGAATACGAGTACGACGGTGGGCGCGAGAACGGCCGCTCTCGCATTACCCTGAAAAAAAAACAACAATGAAACAATTTAATCACACCACACCACATAAACGAGTAAATTTTTGAAAAGTCGAGCATTTGGTGGTAAATAGGTACAATATTAAACAAGAAATTGACAGGTTGACTGCTAGAGAGACTGGAAATTTTGAGGGTGTATTGGCTACCCTAGAGGTGGAGGGGTCCCCTAACGGTTGAAAAACTAGTTGATGAATCCATATGGTTATAGTTAATAACCCAATTCCAAAGACAAGTGGACGTGTATAAAATAGGTACCCTTCTTACCTGTAACCCTTATTGTCAGCTATGTACCGGTACATATGCGGCCTGCCGTTGGGGTCGAGGTACCCGTAGGTACCCACTACCGTGCCGTTCGGGAACCGCTCCTCGTTCCGAAACTGGGTGTTGCCTGAAGATTGGTCTGACACGTCGTAGCCGAAACTATACGTGCCCGGTTCACCTGAAAATTTAAAAATATAGTTAGACTTGAATAGATTTTGCGTTGTTCGGGGAAGGACCAAAAAATTGTGCACGCTAACTCAAGCAATTAAATTTTCTATGATTTTTTTCCGATGTGCGACGAAATTTAGTCATACAACTAATATTAATAAGGGTGATTTTCTTGCAGAAAGGAACTTTTTTTCGCCTACGTTGTTTGTAAAGTAAACTGCGCTTAAGAGGCCGTACACGAAATTTTGGTGGTTCTGCTTCTTTTTGAGATTATACAGTTAAAATACTGCTTTTCTATAAGTTTGAATGCACATCATGAAATATCGTTTCAGTTCTGATCGAATAAATGAATTACAAACAAATGCGGTACTTTTTTAAATTTGTCGAGTATTATAATGCGAGATTTAGGTTATTTTAAAACATTATATATTGCTATTTTTTCTTTCATTTTTTGGATGTTTTTTAAGGTAATGGATTGATTTTGAATTGAGCTTTATTAATTACTGTTGTTTTAATTTTATGAACGAGAGTTTTAAGTAGTCGAAATCAAAAACAATGTTTTGCCCATTTTCTATAAAACTTTACCAAGTTAATAATTTTTTTTCACAAAAAAAATATACGAAGGTGGTAAAAGGTAATTCATACATTTTTTAGATGACTTTTACAGCAGTAAATTTTACAATTTACTGCTGTAAAAGTTTACACCTTACCTTTTCATACTTTTTAGACGTCAAAACGATTCGTGATTTATATATTAGAAGTACTTAATAGAGACGCGACTTCGCGGATTGGAAACAAAATCCTTACCTCCTTACTTATAAACGTGGAATAACCGTGGGGTAGCTTAGCTTATGCCATGCTGTGTCCTTATCTGTAATCGTGACATTTGCATCAGATAGAAATTGACAAAGCATAGCATTAGCTTATTCCAAGTTTATAAGTTCAATTGAATCTCCATCATATCAGCTATTACAGGAACAGGAACTTAACCAACTTGCAAGATTGAACACAAGTTGATAGACAAACACACGTGGTAAACATCTCGGACTTACCATCAATATTGCTATAGTAGAAACTTGGATTGGGTTCTGCTAAACTGAGACGGGCAACACTCGGAGGTGACAACACTCTTGCAGAAATCTGCCAAGGTATCAACATCAGCAACACCTGCAATTAAAATAATTTGTCATAGTCATAACATACACACACACACGCTAGCCTAGTTGGTAGTGACCCTGCCTCGAAGTTAGGGGCCTGGGTTCATACCCGGTAAGGGCAGATATTTGTGTGATGAGTACCGGTAAGATGGAGTGACTTTAGAAACACAAGGAGTCTTTAATTAGTTTTTGAATCATCTATTCTGTTGTTCTGTTATTTCTCAGCTTTCAGTAGCTCAGACTGATAAACAGACACAGTAGTCTCAACATAACGGTTTCTTTTTTACCATTTTGTTACAGAACCCTTAAAACAGAATAGGGGGTTATTATGACATGGCCACGAACTGCATAGCTATGTCATAATAACCCCCCAGAGCATATTAGGCCTTGCCCAGTGTTGTAATCTTAAACAGACACATGAACGTCTCACTCCTTCACACACACACTCACACTCACTCTTTTACACACACACACACACACACACACACACACACACACACACACACACACATACATGTACACATTATAATGTTTGCAATGGTTTTCTAACACTAGTACAAACGGTTTTTTATACTATTAAGCAATTTAGTATGGTATTCAAGTACCCCAGGTTCCCAAGATACAGGCTGCGCCTAGTTTCGGACCGATGGATACAAACATTGTTAAATTAAACTAAGTATAGTCAAGTGTGTTCCTATATGCTAATGGTTCCATAGATTTTATTATACCTTAAAGCTTAGGAACAGTTCTAAACCTATGATAGCCCTATGTGGGCTCGATGGGAACGTATGCACACACGCGCTCCATTTAAAATCTAATAGTTGTTTGTACCGACACGCTGGCATAGTTGGGAGTGAACCTGCCTCTGAAGCCTGCGGTCCTGGGTTCAATTCCCGGTAAGAGCAGATATTTGTGTGATGAGCGCGACTATTTGTTCCTGAGTCTTGGATGTTTTCTATGTATTTAAGTATGTATTTCTCTATTTAAGTATGTTTATCGTTGCCTAGTACCCATAGTACAAGCCTATTACAATTTGTGTGAGATTGTCCCCTGATATTTATTTATTTTACCTAGTTCTGCTTTTTTAATTGGTTTTAGTTTTAAATACTTATTCTAACATTTAATTATAAGGATTACTAACAACTTTGTATGGACCTTGTCTGAAATAAACATTATCATCAGTTAATTATAGTTGTTAACCTGGTCCTTCGTAAACGCTCACTCGAAACGGAATCAATTCGCAAGCGTCAATTTATTTTCTATGGTACCTCCCCAACACGTAACTTTTTTTTTTCTCATGTTCTCTATAGTGTGGGGTGTCGTTCGATAGGTCTTTCAAAAATATCATGGGTTTGTATAATAGTTTTTCGATTAAGTCATCCGTTTATGAAATATTAAGCTTTAAAGCGCTGATTTTTGTTAGTACTCCATACTACGAATACTAAAAATCTGAAAAAAAATAAAAGAACATATCGAGGTTTCCCTGCTCAAACCCATAAATCGATATAATTTATTGTGTCAATAATAACATAATCATCAAGACATGACAGTTTAAATTTGAATAATCAATTATTTCGATTTATTGGGTTTGACCAGGGAACTCTCGATATAACGAATTTTGAAGGAAAACTATCACGACTAAGTAGACATCATTGGTTCTTGAGATACAGGCGATTGAAGTAATTATATTTACTAAAATTCGTAGTACTTAATGGCTTTGGATGGTCCTATATGCACTTGCCCGGTTTTTTTAATCTTTAAGGGCTTTTTATACGTATAAGACGTGACCTATGGTTTATGAATAAAAATGATTTTTTTTCTTTCTTTATTTCTAAATAATATCAGTTCTGTTCGAGCAAAACCTGACCTGGTTACATAGTAAAGTAGCAAGTTTAGTTGGACCCTTCCCAAGACAACGATAAACTTATTCCACACAGGCTCAATATACTTTATTATTCTTTGTAGCTAATGAATTTCAATCTATTACGTGTATAAATAGCTCCGCAGACACGAGGCATCCGTTACCCATGGTTTAATATAGCAAATCAACGTCAGGGTAAGTAATTGCCAACATTAATCTTTAGTGATAAGTATGTTTGGCGCAAAAAATGTTTGGCGTTTTAATGTTGCTAGATTAGATTTTGTTGAGCAACCACTCCAATATTTTTTACCTTGTAAGACCCGATACCTAAATAGTGACATTTTAATTGCAACCTTGTTAATTTAGTTGTGGGGCTCCTTTTATATTTGGCATTATGTCCTCAATTGAGAGTCATAGTCCCTCAATTATCTATATCGAGATATCTTATCTTCACCCTTAAAATAGGTATTGTTGAGGAGTTCTGGTTGCCATCAGTGGTCTTCATCATCAGTTTCACTTCAAATGATACTTTCTGCATGCAAATGCTAGACTTGTTACTAAAAATACCAAAACCGGTAGATGTACCTATAGTTTATGAGGAGTTTTACCTCACAGATGCACATCAGATACTAATTTAAAAAAAAAAAATTATAATCAATCCATAATTGACAGAGTAATCGCGTAACAAACACACAAAACAACATACAGTCGAATTTAAAACCTCCACCTTTTTTGAAGTGGTCGATTGTACATAACATCACGCCTTCATTCCCAGAGTGGGGTAGGCAGAGCTACAGAAATACCAACAACTCTAAAAAGACTTGTTGATAATTCTGTAACCACATTTTGCACAATCAGGCCAAGAAGTTTACTAGTGTATTAGTGAAAGGTTGCAAGCCCATCGCCTAACAATACTACAAGCCCTTATTCCCTGAGTCGCCTCTTACGACATCCACGGAGAGACATGGAGTAGCACTATTCTAACCCGGCAACCACACAGGCTATTCCTAAAGGATTGAAAAAATATACAGTATTTTTACGGCGATGGACAATTACTTCTAAACCCAAAAAATTGTTTGCAAAATATCATCCATTTCGCCTACCACGCTAACTACACACAAATATACTCGAATTGCATTTTGTTGTGTTGAAGAATTTTAAACTCACCTTTATCACAAAATCCATATTTTTTGTAACTAATAACAATTGTTTAAAATTATTTCTAAACATAGTTTATTTTTGGCACTTCGCACTAATTTCTACGAATCACTTTTCGCCAATCTAACCGGAAGGGAGTGTTGACGGTCAAACAGGCGTTGTACGCATGCGTGGACTGTTTTATGAACGACTCCTTTTAGCGAGTTTTACTTGTCAAAAAATGGTCAAGAGCGAACCGTCTTTGTAGAGCAAAGGATCAGTAGCAAGGACACATTACGACAAATGAAGCTATTCTTTACGTCAGGTATTTTTATTATAATTATCTATTTAAACCGAGCATGAGCAAGTCGGACCATGCTCAGTGTAGGGTTTTGACGCCGTTACTATATACATACGTACATACATAATGTCACGCTATCATTCCCAGAGTGGGCTAGGCAGAGCTACATAATTAACAACAAATCTGAAAAGCCCATCGCCAAACAATAGTACAAGCCTTTATTCCTTTAGTCGCCTCTTACGACATCCACGAGAAGACATGGATTGGCACTATTCTAATCCGGCAACCACACGGATACTGTATTTAAACACAAGTTAAACTGTCTCAACAAGCAACGAGTATGAACAAATATTCTTTTTATAGTACATTACTACAGAGGTTGTGAAGTAAGGAATTGCTCTACGAGTAAACGGATAAAACGGATAAAACGAGTCCTGCAATCCCTGTTGTTAACAAGAAACTTTTTGTCTTCATTTCGTGATATTAAACGCATACATTTCCGAGCATGTTTGAGAAAAAGTTATTTGTTGCTGTCTTAGATTTAGTAGTTAAAAAGATTTAAGTCACCTGTATCTCTGAAACTCATAGTTCAGTTACTCATAGTTTAACTTTACACAACTCTATTGAAAACTACACTTTTTGAGTTCAGTATTTCCTAAACTGTCGCCCAAATTTAAAACTTGATAATATGTACATAAAGTTTTTTAGTAGCTATTCAACAATACCTTACTCAATGTTATAATGTATATTATAAAATAAATATTTGCTTTGTGCCCAACCATGCCAAATCACAGTTTTGTATTACTTACCAAGTCTCTGAGTTAAACCGCGGACGGACGCCATTTTTCACGCCGGGAAAATGCTAAAAAGGGTTTCTAGTTTGACTTCAGAACCCTAAAAACGAGTGATGAGTAAGACACAAACAAAAATATTTATATTGTTTCTATTCTTCCATTCGATTCAACTATTCATTACTCAATCTGTGCAACATGCATACAAAGATTGCGTAAGGAATGAATTATCACCGACTGACTGACTCCTTGTGGCTGTTAGTGATCTAATTCGGTAAAATAGCTCCATTTATTTATTTATTTAATCTTTATTGCACAAAAACAAGTACAAATGGCGGACCTAATGCCTAATGGCATTCTCTACCAGTCGACCAAATAACCAATCAGAAATTTATAATAATTCAGTGGGTGCACAGAAAAAGAAGACAGATAAAACTAGAAACTTAACATAATTATCCTATCCATTGCTTATACCTACTTAAATAATACAAAACATATATACGTCATATACTTGTACATATAATACTCATACTAATATATTACTTATATAATACATAAATATAAAGAATCAATATACCTATACAAACAAAAGCGGAGAATGAAAGTGATGAGATAAGGCTAATTGTCTTGTTCAAGGAAATGCTTCCGGAGCATTCCCTTGAAAGAAAGCTTGTTAGGGGCTCGTCTAATATGGAGTGGGAGCGCATTCCAGAGACGAATTGCCTGAAGGGCGAAGGAATTTGACATGAAACCAGTACGGTGAAAAGGAATAGCGAGTTTAAGAAAGCGGGAGGAACGCAGTTCACACCCTGGACGGGGAGTATCGAAAGTAAATTTACGTTTAAGATAAATAAAATCCATTGTCCAAAATCAAAGTATTTCTATTACCCGTGTGGTTGCCAGGTCAGAATAGTGCCACTCCATGTCTTCCTGCGGATGTCGTAAGAGGCGACCAAGGGAATAAGGGCTTGTAGATTAGTCGATGGGCTTGTAACCTGTCCGTAATACACTGATAAACTTTTTGGCCTGATTGTGCAAAACGTGGTTACAGAATTATAAAGAAGTCTTTTATAGTTGTTGGTATTTCTGTAAGTAGGTCTGCCTATCCCACTATGGAAATGAATGAAATGAACTATATGACTGAAACTTTATTGAAGTAAGAGCTCAATAAACTAAGTTCTACTCGTTAGTAGTTTGAGCACAGACGTCTGTGATCAGAGTCAAACCTAAATTGTTAACATCGTTAAAGAAACATTAAATTTTTCTTGATAAACTTTTAACAGCTTCTGAGACTGTTCACCTCTTTTTACCCATTTATCGCTATATTCATAAGTGGTGGAAGGAACTTATGCAAGATCCCGGATCGCTACCACCATCTTATCCTTTACTCTAGAGCCAAACAGCGGTATTTGCATTGTTGTGTTCCGGTGTGGGGATAAGACAAACGGTGGAATTTCTAGCATAGAGGAATCCAGCGTATTCAACTTAGTCCTTAGGGTTGGCAACGCATTTGCAGTCTTAAGTTTATAGTCTTGAGAATACTAATGTCAAAAATCCCACTAACCGGTGGCCTGTGTGCTCGTTTGCCTTCTTCTCGCCAGAAAAAACCGTAACCAAGGAACCCTAAAACACTTAAGCATTTGTTTCTCGTAAACACGGTGGGTGAGGACCATTTCGCCCGTATCCGCTGCTCTGATGTCACGCCATTAGCGAGGTGGGATAAGGAATGACCTTATAGGGAGATGAAAGCTAGTTCGGCTGTTTGAGGTTATCAGTGTCATTATTAGTAGATAAAATAAATGGCCTTGTTGGCCGTGTGGTTGCCGGGTTAGAATAGCGCCACTCCATGTCTTCCTGTGGATGTCGTAAGAGGCGACTAAGGGAATAAAGGCTTGTAGTACTGTTAGGCGATGGGCTTGCAACCTGTCACCTGTCAACTAATACACTGGGACACAGCTTAGCCTGTTAGTGCAAGATATGGTTACAGAATTATCAACAAGTCTCTTAAGTTGTTGGTATTTCTGTAAGTAGGTCTGCCTACCCCACTATGGGAATAAATGAAATGAACTATATGAATAAAAGTTTATTGAACTAAGAGCTCAATAAACTAAGTTCTAAGTAGCTCGAGCACAGACGTCTGTGCTCAAAGTCAAAAGATATGACTTCTTTACAAACCTAAATGTGTTAACATCGTAAAAGAAACATTAAATTTTTCGCGATAAACTTTTAACAGCTTCTTACCAATTTAAACGCATGATGCATGCATATTTGTTCATTGATTGCCATTTTAGACGCAAAAGTAATGAAAACGATGTTTTAGATAAAGTCCGTGATATCGTATATTAACTTATATGGCGTTTACGACCGGCGACTGCGCCCACGCCGCTTTTGTATAATAACTGTTAGAGCCATTCCTTGCCGTTAACTAAGAATCCTATGACATTCAATCATGGCATGTGTGTCACCGGTACTGAATGCGATAACGTATCTAGTGCCCAGTTTTTTGAATTATATAAAAAATTGACGCTGTGGAGAGATGCAATTTTAAACTCATTCAAGAAACAATAGCTTTTTAAAACTGTTTAGATAAGAAGGGTTCAAAATTGAATAAACTCAAGAGTGTGTTGACTTTGCATTTTAATTGTAAGCAAACAAAGCGATTATTAGAAAAAGGGGTTTTTTGCCCATTCTAACTTGACCTAGTTCCTTGTGGTAGAGGTTTAAACCAAACAAAAAAACACAATCGTACAAAACTACATAATCCTTAAAGAAACTAAGCTCTACTATGGGCCCTCAAAGAAATACATAGAAAACATCCAAGAACCGCTTCGTCCGCTCTTTTGTCTAGGCAGAGGCGGTCAAACCACGCGTATGCCATTGCTGCAAGGTGACCAATCACTAGGCAACCAGAACAGCTTCGTACTGAGGTGAAGCCGCAGTAAACCTGTTCGCGGGGTGCTGCCACTACCGTGTCCCAACCAGCACAAGGATGGTTTTACCTGGGTCGAGAGGAAGAAGCCAGCCCCGAAGAACCTGTGCGGCACCGCACCGACCCACCCACGATGCAGTTGTACGTGTCCCGATTACATTAATTTACGGAGACGGAGTTTTTTTTTTATGTTAAGGAGAAGGCACACAAGCACTCAGGCCACCTGATGGTAAGTGGAATCTGAGACCCATAGACATTTGAACTGTCAAGACTATAATCCTAAGACCTCAAATGCGATGCCAACCCTAAGGACGAAGATGTAATGCCTCTATGCTACCGGTTGTCTTATCCCCACACCGGAACACAACAATGCGAACACTGTTGCTTGGCAGGTGGTTAATAGATAAGATAGTGGTAGCGATCCGGACGGACCCTGCACAGGGTCCTACCACCACTAAAACCCTGAAGGTCGTGGTTGGAGCCCCGCCACAAGGTTAATTTTAAATCCTTTGTGGTGAGAGTACCGACCAAAGTTGTTTTTAAATGTGTTTCTAAATGAAGAAATTTACTTACATTCTATGTCAAAAGCAATCAGGGTTAAGCCAGTAGATTAGAAGCCCTAACCCTGTTATTTTTTCTATTACCATTTTAACAACTAAAACACAGAATTAAAATCAAAACTATTTTAAGTATAAATAAATAAGTCAAACATGGCTAAACGATACTTAAACATAATTAGACGCAAATTTTAACTAATCGAAACGTTTTTAACTAAACGAGGAATTGCAACGTTTACAAGAAAATTTTCTAATTGATATCCACACACATTCAAATTACAGTAATTAAACTAGTACTCAATCTCCAACAAATATATGGCTTTAGGAAAACAGAAATAAGTCGACGTAGCTTGTAATGAAAAGGGTATAAATTATATTCAAAGTACACTGCACTTATACCTTTTTTCACTTAAACCTCAGAAGACACCTTATTCACTATAAAATCCCATCCGGTCCCAAGTCCTTTTTAAGCAATGCGTGCAACATCAACAACTTTAACAAACTGCTGTTATTCTATAACACAAAAGTCGCGTAATCAACTTCGATTTAATAGACCAATTTATACAGACCCGTGTCAAATTAACAACACCCACGATATGTTTTAAGTTCCGTTGTCCTTTGCTTTGTATGTATAAAATGGTTTCCGATTTTTATGTCGCGCAATTTGTATCTACAGGGCTGGGATTCTACACTGTAATAACGATATCGTTTTTGACGTGTTGCCGTATTGTCAACGTTTTGATAACTCTTATGTCACTGATAACAATGGTGACGGAGTTAAAAACGATGTTAAAACACGTCAAACACGATATCGTTGTAACGCAGTAGAATAGAGGCCCAGGTCTTGGTCAAAAGTGTTGAGCACCCCACGTTTTCCTTTGTCACTTATAAATAAAGGATTAGGTATTTAAAAAAAAAAAAAAAAAAAAAAAACAAAGACGTAATATAAAAAGTGTCTGCAAATCATTATTCGATATCGTTTCGAAGTAGCTATTTACCTGCTAAAAATAAAGCTAGAAAATCCGGGCTGAAGCGTGTCGGCCCATGCTCGGTAGGGTTCCGAAGCCGTTAAGAACAACAAATATAAAAAAACAACAAGTAATAGGTAATTAGTTTTCTATTTCAAGTCATCAGTCAGTCTTACTTAGATGATTTTAGTAGATATAAACACTTTAATCTCCTCTATCTCAAGAACCAATGATGTCTACTTATGTCCGGTTCCTATGTTCAAACCGCAGATAGATTAGGTTACTTCAAGTCAAAATTTGACAGTTGCCACGTATAATTATGTGTTAAATTTTGATATATTTATGTACATATGTTTAAATAATTTTGTACCTAATTGAGAAATTTATATTTTAAAAAATATATCAATGGTGCCAATATTCCCCTACTGACAATGACAGGTGACAGGTGATATTTGAACACGCTGATATATCACTAGGTTTCATAGGTATAAGCTGCGCCAATGTACAGAAACCTAGTGATATATCAGCGTGTTCACTATGAAATATGTACCGAATTGACACCTGTCACGTGTCATTGTCAAGATGGTGAAATGGGGGGCAGGTAGCCTGAGTGCTCGTGGGCTTGCTATCATTAAAAATACATAGAGTAGAATGGAGCCCTGGAAATCGAAACGTTTATCTTAGACAACGAATAACACCATAAAAGATAACCTAGAAACTAACAAATATGGCGCCGAGTCCTTTTTAGCCTTAATGACGTCTCCATAACCGTTTCCCGAGACCTGTTTCTAACATTTATGGAATTCATAAATTTAGATATATTGTCGTCGTCAATTATAGCGAGGTGTATGAACTTGTAAAGCTAGCGGTGTTTGTTTATGATTTATTTGTTGTCGATGGCCACATTAACATAGACATAAATATTAAGAATAATTTTCGAAAGGAGGGCATTGACATTCATAACTCATAACACACGGGTTTCTTTCTTCTTTTTAATATTTTTCCTACTCCTGTACTTTTATCTGTCATTTATATAGTCACGAACACTAATATAAGAATATAGATAATATATCCGCAGAACATTCCGTAGAAAAGTCTATCTAGTCTATTCCCCTTAACAGCACTTGTGCTTTTTTGAGCCAAAACGACATGCCTAGCTACCAAAGCTCACACCTAGGTTAATTTGACCAATCAAAATACTTCACCAAATTAATCCACCAATCACAATAAACATTGACTGTCAATCGGAACGTTAGGTTCTTTTTGGTATGTAAACTCTTACTAATTTAACTCTTTAAAAAAAAAAACATGGTATCAACCAACCAGAATGCAGCTATAGTAAAATCGACCAATCAGGTAAAAGAATTCATTTCTCAAATCATTAGGTGTTTTTTAGTGCCTATTTCACAAGTTAAATCGATTGTGCAACTTTTTTTTTAAATATAATACCTGGCAAGTGCACATCAATTTAAATACAAAGTTAACCATAGACACATATTTTGTCGTTTTCGAATGTTTCCCGCTCGTTTGTTGGTCTGTGCTTCGTTCGTTCGTATTCTAACCTAGGTATATTAATGAAATGTTGTTAATTTAATTTTGCATTTTATTTGAAACCTAGTCGTAGAAAAAGTATTGTATGCAACGGTGTATAACTAAGTCAAAAAATACTCGTGGCGACTTGCTTTACGATGTTCGCCTGTGGCTCACATCGTAACCACAACACTCGTCTTTTTTGACCTCTCTTATACAACTGTTGCATAAACTACTATTATTTTACTTAATGTATAACTATGCCAAATTACAACGTCGTTTCAGAACACTCGAAGACACTGTTAACTGTACATTTACAATCGAACTTAAACCTTATCGCACCGTATTAAAGCCTATGGGTGGTCAGTTAACAGTGTCTTCGTTTGTACCAAGAGTCTCTGACTTGAACCCCGGACAGACGGACATGGTAAAACTATAAGGGGCCCTTGTTGACTGCGGAACCCTAAAAATCAAGATGAATACGAACTTACAAAATGCGATGTCGTATTTAGAACATTCTATATGGTAAAACCGGAACACCTTAAAATCCCGAAGAGTCATAACTCTGAATATTCATCTGTCCGAATTTTAATTTTTCCGAAGGCTATGTTACGTTGGAGCTATCTACATATACATACATACATACATAACATCACGCCTTTATTCCCAGAGTGGGGTAAGCAGAGCTACAGAAATACCAACAACTCTAAAAAGACTCGGTGATAATTCTGTAACCACATTTTGCACAATCAGGTCAAGAAGTTTACTAGTGTATTGGTGACAGGTTGCAAACCCATCGCCTAACAATACTACAAGCCCTTATTCCCTTAGTCGCCTCTTACGACATCCATGGGAAGACATGGAGTGGCACTATTCTAACCCGGCAACCACACATACATATATATAAATAAATCCCTATTTCCCTTGGTCACGGCATCACGCATGAACGGCTGGACCGGTTTCGCTAAAGTAAAGGACCAAATAATTGAACCATAGTTAAGCGTAGTTAACCATACACACAACAAAAGTGAAAAATGATCCGCTGTGATACGAAAATTATCCCTACAAATGTATGGCTAATTTTCGTGTCACAGCGGAAAAGTTTCATAAAACATTTAATTGAGTGAGTGCTTTTTTGTTGTGTTCGTTATTGTCAGGAGAAGGTTCTTATAAAGGAAAAAATGTTATATCCACCGGGAAAGTCAAAAATTTGCAGCGGGGCGAAGCCGTTGACGGGTAGCTAATTTTAAATAAAATTCTCAATTTAATTGCTATACGTGTTACGTTAGTTTTGATTTATAAGCCACTAGCGACCCGCCCTTGCTTCGCTCCGGGTTAAAGTATTATACAGGGTGTCCCAGGAAGTAGTGTCAAGCGGAAGTCCAGAGGTAGTGCACCTCAAGGGGCATCTGAATCACCCCCATGTATGTTCAGCGATTTTTCGTAGTTTCGGAGTTATTGATCATTTTAATCGGAATTATTGTAATTTTTCCTTATGTCCATGTTTCGAAAGACCCTTAATTTCATGTATTAATTCATATTTTTTTCACTTTTTTCTTGCATGGTTAGAATCACTATGAACTGAGGAAGTTTTTAAAGCTACATGCCAAGTTTTTTCATGACAACTTTTTGAGTAAACTCACTAAGTTACTTTTTCCATACTAAGAAATCCCCGTGTTTGTTTTTCACGTAGTATGGAAAAACAAACTTTGTGCGTTTACTCAAAAAGTTGTCATGAAAAAAAACTGGGTATGTAGCTTTAAAAACTTCCTTAGTTCATAGTGATTCTAACCATGCAAGAAACAACGAAAAAAAAATTTAATTAATACATGAACTTAGGGGTTTTTCGAAACATGGACATAAGGAAAAATTACAATAATTCCGATTAAAATGATCAATATCTCCAAAACTACGAAAAATCGCGGAACATACATGGGGGTGATTCAGATGCCCCTTGAGGTGCACTACCTCTGGACTTCCGCTTGACACTACTTCCTGGGACACCCGGTATATGGAAACCTTCCTCTTGAATCACTCTATCTATAAAAATCCATCAAAATCCGTTGTGTAGTTTAAAAGATCTAAGCATAGGTACATAAGGACAGACAGCGGCAAGCGACTTTGTTTTATACCTAATGTAGTGATATTATATCAAAAATTAAAGTCTTCTATAAAAAAAAACATTGAAAATTATGAAAATTCGTAATTTTGATCAATTCGGAATTATGACTCTTCGGAATTATGTAGTATACCCGAAAACCATATTTCTTTTATTGGACATGCTTTCGTAATTATCAGGGTAGTTATCAAAATAAGTGTACCTAATTAAGGACTAAAACTAAGAAACGGTAAATAAATAATACATTATTGTTATGCCAGTATGGAACCCTGTCATTATGACAGCGTCAAACCACATGAAAGAAAGCTTAAATTAATCATTAACGCTGTCATTATGATAGGGTTCCATAGTGGCATAAAAGTTAAAGTCCTTGACCGTACAATTATTTTGAAAACTACCCATCAAAGCTATACGACAGCTCTTAATTACTTGGCTTTCAAAACAATACGATAGCTAAGGAACCCTGTAGAATATAAGCCTTGTAGGTACAGTCAAGGGCAAAAATATGTACCTATACACTTTAGTACCTTGTCTATTTAACGTTATGTTTAAGCTGTCATATGAAATTGTGACAGCGATTAAAGCGGCAAGGTACTAAAGTGTATACATATTTTTGCCCTTGACTGTACATCTTTTTAAAACCCGAATACTAAGAAAAACGCTCTAAATAGTATAAAACCCTTACATTTGACACCCCACACTGATTATTTATCATGACACCACTATTCACGAATATGTCCTCTAGAGGGCGCTATATTCAATTTAATGTGACATCACATAGCCTTTAACCAGCGAACCATCAAAACGGTTCTAACGATACCCCATTTCATAAATTATGATAAGTGGCTTAGGAGTTATGAGGGAACAGATGAACATACATACATACATTAGATGGTTGGCAGTCTACAACCGTGCGTTTTACTAGGAATTTCCTGCCGTGCACAACTAAACTGTGGAATGGCCTGTCGCCTGCGGGATTTCCGGACCAATACGACCTTCAAACCTTCAAGAAAAGAGCGTACTCTTATTTGAATGGCCGGCAACGTACCTGTAAGTCCTGTCACTCCTCTGGTGCTGCAGGTGTCTATGGGTGACAGTATTCGCTTACCATCAGGCGATCTGTCTCATCGGCATCCTATTCGATAAAAAAAATACATACCGGTCAAAATCATAACCCTCCTTTTTGCTTCGCCGTAGTCGTGTAAAAAGACCTGTGTTACTCAGCAAAATATCATATTTAGCAGTATATTTAGCGTGATACGTAGTATATACTGGGTGATTTTGGGGTCATGATCCGGAATGGCCAAAAGTGAATAAGATGGTCATACTGAACTACTTTTCCGATTCCACCAACCACGAAATCGCAAAAAAAAAATAGCTGTTCCATACATTAACGGTGAATTAATTGAGAGTTAATGTATGGAACAGCTGGTTTTTTTCTTATCCCCACACCGGAATACAACAATGCGAACACTGTTGCTTGGCGGGTGGTTAATGGAAAAGATGGTGGTAGCGATCCGGACGGACCCTGCACATTGGTCCAACCACCACTAAAAATGTAAATCCTGATAAAGCAGCCGGGTTATACACAGATTTAGGTCACCGTCTTTCCTGTGGACACACCGAAAGTTAACGTTTTTAAGGCCTAATTTTCTGGCTAACGCCTAACGCCGGCCGGACTGCTTTAGACCTATCATAATATATAAAACATAACTTATGTGCACACAAGCTTTTAACTATTGACCACAGAAGAGACAACTTTTGTTTTTAAGAGTGTGTATGACCCAGCCATCTAGTTAATATGTGCCCATCCGTCATGTGCGCTTTGACCCCAACGCATTTATTTTGTTTTCTATTAAGCCTCCGAGCAATCCACCAGTGTTTCATATTGCTACAATTTTTCTTTTCAACGTACCCGTCAGTGAGCACATTATTTATGTATTACGTACTGTTGGGGTCAAGTTTTTGGTTTAATTTTGGACTGTTCATGTAAGTGCTTTTGCTTAGGTGCGTAAAATAATGTTTCTTGATTTAGAAGTTCAGATTTTTCTTTGGGAAAACCTGCCTTTGGATATCTTTCTTCAAAAATACACAGTTCAACATTGAAAGTTGATCCATCAAGAAAAATAATAAATATCAGGGGACAATTTCACACCAATTGACCTAGTCCCGAACTAAGCTGTAAGCTTGTACTATCGGTACTAGATAACGATAAACATACTGATATTGAGAAATAAAGACTTATACATAGAAAACATTAAAGACTCAGAAACAAATATTTGTTGATACCGGGAATCAAGCCCGGGACCGTTAGAATCCACAATCCTTTTAGTAAATTACACTTACTAATTGCAAATCATGATAATTAATCAGTATGTATTTTGGTTGCTATTATAATTCTTATAACAGAACTGGTTAAAGTGGATATTAATAGGTATGCTAAGTAAGAAAGATAAATGATTAATGACATCAGTTTAAAAGCTTTAGCTGTCAACAGCGGTGAAAATAAAAACCATTTTGAACGTAAAAGTTATTTATTTGTTCTGTCGTCGAGTAAAAATATACATTATGTAAAAACAGAGAACTGAAACTTAAAACAATATCAGATAATCAAAAAGTATCTGAGATCAAAATATAAAGAAATGAAAATAGATGAGAAATATTGAATAAACATCGCTATACTGTACATGAACTTTATAAATACTCACTTATTAAGTGAACTTTATTAATATCTTTAATTAGTTGTACTTCAGATGCCGTCATTTAAATGGTAGGTCTACACACATCAACTAGATTTTATGTTTTGTACAGATCTTCCCAAAATATAGGGTCATTAATATGGTTCAGCGAAACGTGAAAGTTTACAGTCCATATAGTCGCTTTCTATAAGAACTATGACTTACCGTTTGCCTATTTTAGACGTAGTTATAGAACATACATTTTGTGTGTGCTACCGTTACCTTATATATTTATAGCTACATTACCACTTACTCGAATAATACTTTCCTTTTTACAATTTTAACAGTCGCAACATCGATCGGCGAAGATACTAATTCAGCCGACTTTCAACATCAATTCGTCATCACCACGAGGTGCAATCTAAACCAAGCATGTGGCAGTGTATCTAACTTTTATACATAAATCTAGTGTTATCGTCGAAACCAAAACAGAACTTAAGTCTATCAGCCATCTTTCCGATATCGTCCTTCCTAGGAATATTCAAATCACATTTCGTAGCGCGTTGTACTGATTGATTTTAGGTCTGTTTTGTTTTGAGCTAGTTTAGCTGTGAAACTAATAATAGGTTTCGTCGTTTAGTGTAGGCCGTAGGGGGAAACGGCGATGACTGGTGCCGCGTAGTGCGGAGCTACCGCAACTTGCTAAAACAAAGACAAAACATTACACTTACTTATGTAACTAACTTACAATGAGGCAACGTGTACAAAAATATGATCCAGTTTAGGTCTTGGAACGACTTTAAGATTGATAGTTTTACACATTTTGCCATAAATTTACTGAGTAAAACTTAAGATTATATTTTCTGTTGCAAGTGGCCCTAAATCATAACTTTATTTCTAATATAATGTCATGTAGTGTTTTCGGCACTTTTGGTTTCAATCTTATGGGAAATTAGTGATTGGGTGCGTGCGTGTGTTTATGTGTAGGCGTATGTATTTCAGTACGTAATAATTAGTAAAGCTTTTTGTCGAAAGTCGTAGTCTATGTACCTGACGAAACCTGTGTCAGGGATGTAATTTGATTAATGAATTTTAATTTTAATTATTTATACTACGCTCTGCCATGGACTTACGTAGGTACTTGACTCAAAGTCAAATTTGCGCAACCGGATAGTAATATAGATTTTTATAACTGGAAAATTTGACCGAGAAACTGAAAATGTTGAAGAAGACGCGGCAAAGTTACAAACAAAATGTATTATGCCATTCGATTGAAATGCTATGACGAAAATCTTGCACTGTATCCAATTGCATCGTTTAGCGACTAATTTAAATCTAGATAGTTATAAAATGCGTCCCACTGATGAAATGTATACTCAGGAAATGGTCATAGAATAATCTGATATTTTTAGTAGACATCACCATTAAGAAACAGATTGTTTCATTACACCTCGCGATTGGACAAATTCATGGGTTGGTTACCAGGCTGTATCTCATGAACCGTTATAGCTAAACAGTTGAAATATTCACACATGATGTATTTCTGTTGCCGCTTTAACAACAAAAACTAAAAAAGAATAAAATTAATATTTAAGTGGGGCTCCGATACGTCAAAAGTATTTTAACCGTTTTTTGCTCGATTTTAATAAAGGCAACAGGTAGACGCTTGAAATAATTTATGGGATTTTTTTGCCGTTTCTTTTTTTTTTAAAGGTTACATGATATAGGGTCTCATGTTGTATAGATGGTACGGAACTTTTCCTGCGCGAGTCCAAATCGCACTTGGCTGCTTATTTTAGAATAGAAAATTGTCGTTAACAGTTAATTTGAGACCAACGCATAGCATTACAGAATACGATCGCAAGTTACTGAATGTAGTTCAAGGTAAGAAATTACTCAGGCGTGTCCCTCGCGGGTCGACGACGCAATACTTTCTTTTTCATTGACTTGAGACAGTTTTATGTAATTCTAATCAAATACCTAAACAATAGATGTGTTCGATTGGATGTTTACTTGTCTTTCGTTAATGCAAAACTGGGAACCGCTGACGTGTATCTGATTGCGTCGTCGAAAATTGTTGTTAAAAACCAATAAATTAAATTGATTCCGATCGCTTTTTATCATACTCTTGCTTTGGCAAGAAAGGAAAAGAAAGACATATATAAAACATAACGACATGTAAAACAAAGTATGTGGAAAGCTTTGATACTATTGTTTGACAAATAAATAAATAAACAAAATATACATGCATACATAACATCACGCCTTCATTCCCAGAGCGGGGTAGCAGTGCTACAGAAATACCAAGAACTCTAAAAAGACTTGTTGATTCTGTAAGCACATTTTGCACTAATAAAATATAACTGGCAATAATAAAGGACAAGAGTTTTGTCCTCAGTGTAATGTGTGACTGCATTCCTCTTGTTATTCACCGCCAAATATGTCGAACGTAGAGCCAACCGTTAAACCGCATTCATAAAACCTAAGCTGTTCCCCAAGGAAGCCATCTCGGTCACTAGCATTACACTTGTAGTATTTCACGTCGCATTTCTAAATTCTTGGCCATATAGAGGAAATTCGGTGAAATATGCTGTCCAAGTTCCAGTGCCTTATACGCCTGCGCGCCATTAGTTTGCGCAAGAGATTGCGGAGAAATCGCGTTTGTGTAATTTGCCCCTTGACAACCTAGCTCGTTTGGTCTCGAAGCGAATGTCTATGGGTTACTTGGGAAATCATTTGAGCAAATAGGTTTACAGGTCTTGTGACGGTTGGTTGATCACGGCTGCACACTTTAGTGCTTTGTCACTTTAAGATCATGTTTGAACTACTGCACTAATCTGCCAGGGCGTTAAAGCGACAAATTACTATGTGTGTGCACATAATTATTAACCGTATGTGACCTTAATAAATTCAAGTTTTATGAATTGTACGGTCTCAGTTTTAAAATTAAGTCACAATAAATATATTAAAAATAATAAAGACATTAAAATTAACAAATCTTTAAATACTTGGTTTTTAAAATACTAAACTTTTTTAAACTACGATATGTACAAACATTTGTTATATACCATTTTGAACCTTATTTAATCAGCTAACGAATTGAATAATAGCAATACTCTTAGACAACCAGTTCTTGGTTGGTTGTAAATTTTGGTGAGTCACATTTATAGGTCGTCAGAAATACGTTACTATCGTTAGGACCTCTGTAGGGTTTCAGGGACCTCTACAAATGGACGGACAGCGTAGGCATATTAACAGGCTCCCTTCGGGCTCGAACTTAGAAATAGGTATTTACCGCTGGATGCACGGCGTGGCCGGTCTTGTGCACGACGGCGTTGAACCCATTGTGGTCGTCGGCGGAGTACGCCACTGTGCGTGTCGACCCGTCGGGCTCCACTAGAGAGTAGCTGCCTTCACGGTAAAGAATAAAGTTCCAATTAAATCCTTTAATATCTTATGCTGGCACTCCACTTGACGGTATTTTCCAGATATTTGAGTAGCATCTTTTTCCTTCCTACAGCAAATGGAAGAGAGGCAACGACGCAACGCGAATCCAAGTGGAGTGCCAAAATTAAGCCAGTGTTTAAAAACGCGAGGGATTGCCAAGTAGTCTCTTTAAAAAGAAACGTCGATTTTGCAATCACTCATCTTTTTTTTTGGACTTAGGGTTTGCCAGTATTTTTTATTTTTAAAGGGGCGATGTGAATTCAAGAACTAAAAAACACTACTTTTAGCATTCAGTAAGCAATTCTATATTTTCTAAGAAAAATGGAATATGGGTTTTGGTGTCAAAAATCGGTCTGTCTTCTGAAAAAGTTTTCATTTTTAGGGTTCCGCACCTCGAAAGGAAAAAGCGGAACCCTTATAGGATCACTTTGTTGTCCATCCGTCCGTCTGTCAAGACCTTTTTTCTCAAGAACGCATGGAGGTATCAAGCTGAAATTTATGTCAAAACTTAGGTCTACTGTCCTTTGGAGCTGTGAAAAAAACAAATTTCTAAGCTGACGCAATCAAAAGATACAGCCGTTTATGCCGCAAATTTTCGAAACTCGCAAGGGAATCAAAACCTAAAGAGCTTCCAGTCGATCTAGAATCTTGAAATTTGGTACGAAGCAACGTATTATAGCACAGATAAAGGAAAAACTGCGAAAACCGTAAATTTTTAGCTACATCACAAAAACAAAACATTTTACGATTGCAAACTTTTATGCAGTTGGTAAACTAATCGCGACCTATATCGATGTATGGAGAAAGCAGTTATAGACCGGCTTTTTTATCAAATTATACTTAATATTAATAGGTACAGTCGATTTGAATTCTTCGAAAAAATTTAATATAATAACTTGAATATGATGCATCAGAGGCCCTGGTCAAGATTAAATTACACTTGCGATTTTCGAAACTAGACAAAAACATGATTAAATTTCGAGTTGATAGTAAACGGACACTTTAACGGGTAAGGACCAAAATGTTGGACACGCTAACTCAAGCAATTAAATTTTCAATTAAACTTTTCCCTTGTGCGACAAAAATTAACCATACAATTGTATGGAAAAGGAACTTATTTCGCCTTCGTTGTTTCTATGATTAACTACGCTTAGCTAAGGTCCTCATCCAAACAGCGTTTGCATCTTGGCTACGCCCTCTGCGAATTAAGCATCACTTTCATTTCAAAGGAAGTTTTGTCCAAATTAAAAACTCCGCTTCTTTGGTTGACTGACTATTCTTGTAATAAGTATTAGTGGGTGATTGAGTGACCCCAAAGAAAATAACCAATTTCATTTGGATACTGACCTTTAACGACATCGCCGTCTCTTTCCTCCTGCTGCGACTTGATGTCTCCAGTATGAGGATCTTTCACTCCGTAGTTGAACGCGTACTTCGGGTAAGACTGTTAAAACATACGACCTATTGAATAAACTTTGCCAGCAGTTAGTAATGTATTCAGGGCCTCCATAGGTAAAACATCCTTGCCGCCATTACAATGTTTTAATGTTTTATTTGGGTATAAACGGAGCAACAAAACGTGAAATTATTTAACTGAAATCTAACATCATCCAGTAAAGTAAGGTACCACCAATTATAAAATCACGTAGTTAACAATAGAATTGCTAGTATTAAACACAAAGTAACAAAGCAAAGAAAAAACCGTAGTTATTTTATCCAAAACGAACTTAAACCTAAAGAGCACAAAACCTATCGTCGGTGAAACTACAATACCGCGTAACAAACAAATTGAACAAGTTGCAATATACACCTAAAGGGATAAGTCAGTAAGGTACAATTTGCAGCTTATTGAATCAGTTAGTTACGCGGTATTGCAGTTTCACCAACGCTATATTTGTATTTAAATGTTAACTGAATAATTTCAGCCCTGAGGAGCTATTATTCTATAAAACTATTAAAAAAAAAAGTAGAGCTAACAATAGGGGTTAAGCCAATTTAGTAGTCTCCATAACCCTATTTATTCACTTACCCTGGGTTCCTATATTCAAAACGTCTCGTTAGATGTGACGTCTCGTTAAAATTTGACATTTGCTACGTACAAAATGTGTCTTATTTTAATGAGACGGATCGTTTTAACGAGACGTTTGGAATATAGGAACCCAGGTTTAAATATGTGGTTTTGTGGCCAGACTTACCACTGGCTCGGCGACGAGCGGCGCGTGCGCGAGAAGCGGCGCGTGCCCATACAGCGCGCCCGGCAGCGCGTACTGAGGCGCCGCCCACGCTGCGCAAGCGCACCCAAGCAACAATAGTATCTGTAAAATACGGTAACTTATTACTTCATCGAATGTATCATTTCATCGAATGCTATTTTCTGCTGATACCATAAAATTTTCAAGGTATCTTAAACATTAATTGCGTAGGTTAGGTTAGGTTAGATGTTTAAGATACCCTGAAAAAACGATCCTTAGGAAATACCCTGTTTTGATTCCCTTGAAGATTTTCCTTTTGAGGTACTGAACCCTAAAAGGGTGTACAAAAGGGAACTTATCACATTAAGGGATCTCTTCCAGCTAACCGTTGAGATGTTAAAACTTTTCTGAATGGTTGTGCAATGGGTAGGCAATCTCTTAAACACCCTAACAGATTTTCATCACATTAAGAACCACCCTAGTTAGACTAGGTAGCTTTGTTTTTTAAAATCCTCGTCTGAGTTCCCTTTCATAGTTACGATGCCTCTGACAGACACACAGCACATGTTAAACATGCACCCCTTTACGTATAAACGTGGAATAACCGTGAATTAACTTATGCCATGCTTTGTCCTTATCTGGGTCGAGATTCTACACGGTAAAAACGATATCGCCTTTGAAGTGTTTCCGTATTGTCAACGTTTTGTTAACTCTTATGTCATTCATAATAATGACGGCCCAGTCATAAACGATTCTAAAACGCGTCAAACACGATATCGTTATAACGCAGTAGAATTGAGGCCCTAATAATTGTGACATTTGCATCTGACAGAAAGTGACAAAGCATGGCATAAGCTACCCCATGGTTATTATTCCATATTTATAAGTAAGGGGCATAATGTTTAAGTCAGGGGTTATAAATGTATAGGACACTAGTTGTTTCCCGCGACTGTTTCTTTAGAAGTCGTTTATCACTACTTCCTCAGGAACCGTCTATTTTGTCCATACCGAATTCCATTTAAATCGGTTCAGCGGTCTATGCGTGAAAGCGTAACAAACAGACAAACGACAGACAGACAGGTGAGTTACTTTAACATTTATCTAACTTTATGTATGTATGTTAACTCCTTATTGCACATAAACAATTACAAGACATTATTTGCATCAATATATATACCTAATGTACATAGGCGAACTTTTCCCATATGCAAACTTGCAATTTAGGATATGTTCGAGATAAATACATTTCTAAGATTTGTTTTTTAACATTGTCAGTTATACACAGTTGTTGTTTTTAGTTATTTGTAAGATAAATAAGCTTTAGAACAATATGTTTGCAATATATTAAGAGGACAGTGAAACAAAAAAATCCGTACTAAATGCGATAACGTTTTTTATTCCTTAAACGTTGTCCGATTTTTACAATTTTTGAATATGTTGTAGTTATTATAAAAAACTATGTCTGTACGTTTTTCTTTCCAAGAAAATATTTATTGAAAGGAAGAAAAAATAAAAAAAAACAAAAGCGGAAACGTAAGACCTAGTTTTTCATAATATCTACAACATATTCAAGAATCGTGGAAATCGGATTGGATTTAGGGGTGAGACACGTTATCTCCCGGAGCTAAATTTGTATGGATTATTTTTGACAGCTGGGTCATACACAGATTTAGGTTACCGTCTTTCCTGTGGACACACCGAAAGTTAACGTTTTTAAGGCCCAATTTCTGGCTAAGCCCATTCCCGCAAAAACGGCGTCAGGACTGCTTTAGACCTATCATATAAAAACATAGCTTATACGCACACAAGCTTTTAACTATTGAACATAGGAAAGACAACTTTGGTTTTTAAGAGTGTATATGACCCAGCTACGTGATTTAAGCAACACGCTTGACAATCCTCTTAAGATATGGTAAAGCGATTTGGATAAATTCCATTCGGGCTTTCAAGGATTGATTAGATCCAGAGACGACTGAAGAAAAAAGGAGGCTTTTATGTAGCATTTTAAATTTAGATTAGAAACTTAGTAATACGTGAAAAAATATGATGTGTGAAATCGGCATTAAATTCTTAAACATGAGTACATGAGCTATTTTTTAAACTTTCCGATGTAATAAAACCTTAAATTAATTAATTTTTGTATCTTTTAATTTTAAATTAGCTGTTGTATTTACTTACCCACATGACGTTAGGCACTATCTCGGTAAAGGCTCCCACGGAGCCTGCGCCGGCGCTTATAAACGGGGGCCCCTCCATGCACCGGCGATGCACCATGCACCGCGTGCACTCTGCGCTCATAGTGCAAGATGATTCATTAGTACTATAAACAAGTTTTGCATCGTTGGGTCAAATCATTACTATTATTATAAATGTGAAAGTTTGTTTGTTGGCTTGTCCTTCTTTTTCACAGAGGGCGCCACAGGGCCTGTGTATTCTCTTTGGTAAAACTATACTGATTTTGATACTTTGATGTATTGTTAGCTCTTATTAACTTGACAGTAATAGGGGCGTATTGTTTATAAATCAGCCCCTATTACTGTCACAAGCAATATAGCTTTACTGAGTAAAACAGAGCATGATGGCATTTTACCCCAAGGCGTCTCACAGTTCCCACGGAAAGAGCGTTAATGAACTTCTATGCGATTGAAAACGCGAGCAGAAGTTAGAATTTTAATAATACTATGTATGTCATTATTTCTCTTAAATAAAATCAAAATTTAGTTTAAAATGTATAAATAACGTTTGTTTATATCACGATCCAATATATGTATTATATTTTTAACAATAACAATACGCGGTTGTTTTTATAACTATTATAATGGATGCATGGATGTTTGTTACTAAATCACGCCAGAACGACTAAATGAAATTTGGTGTATGGAGATGGTTTGAGTCCCGAAGATGGACATAGGGTAAGTACTTTTTATCCCTAAAAATTGGACGGTTCCTGAGGAAATAGCGATAAACGACTACTAAGTGGACGGAGTCAGGGGTTTTTTTTTTTTATTAGTCGGGGTAGTTTTTAGTTCAGTTCGATTAAAATCGATTCGGACGGCCATTAAAGACTTATCAGAGGCCCTAGTCAAGATGCGTTCGCTAACTAGCGTTTCTATTCGTTTTGTTTTTAAACCAACCGCGTCGCTGGTAGATCACTTCATACGAAAAGTCACGTGCTCTACCAGTGAAGCGATTGGTTTAAAAACAAAACGAATAGAAATGCTAGTTAGCGAACTCGTCTTGGCTATGGGCTCAGTTGGTCTAAGACAAGGACGAGAACGTCATCGTTATCAAAAATGTATAGGATTGACCTAAGCTTTCAGACGGTAACGTCGAGCGCTTAATGTCAATTCCATACAATTTGTCAGTTTTCGAATATCGTTTACGTTAGCGGTATACATGTGGGCCCTAGCCAAGATGCAAAAATCAAGGTAAAGACCTAAACCAATTTTCTACAATGTGTCATCAATGTCATCATCAAAAAGTATTTCGTAATCATAACCCACACTCAAATTCTAATGATTTTTCGACGTTTTCCTAGATTTTGACACGTTTAACATTTTCTTTTATTATCATTAAAGTCATCAGTAAGTAGAAAATAAATAAACCGGCCAAATGCGAGTCGGCTCGCGCACGAAGGGTTTCGTACCACTATCTATACAACCACGGTGTGTGTATTAAGATCTAGCAAAAAACGTTTGCCGACCTTATTTTTTTTAATTTAATTTTTTATTCTTAAAGTAAATATGCATCTAAATATTTTGTGAATATTTCAAATGTCTACCTGTTGTCGTTATTAATATCGAAGAAAAAAAACAAAAAACCGGGTACGGAACCCTAAAAACGAAAAGTAAATGAAATTAGTCTCGTTGAATGGCCTAGTTCTAAATATTTTTCTAGGCTTAATGTCATTATTAAGTATTAAAAAAAAAAAAAAACTTTGATAATTTTTAATGTGTTGTCATTTTACTTAGACATATCGCACTGCTAGATCAAAACAGTATCAACTCAAAAAAACTGTTAGATTTGTTTCAAGTCCAAACACATTGGTATTAAAGTTGATTTTAAAATATAGTTTTATTTTGAGTTGATGCTGTTTTGATCTAGCAGTGCGATATTAATGATTCGTTCCAATGTTGGAGATCAAAATTAAAAAAATTAAACAATCCAAACGTGGAATTACAATTTATAAATTCCTACTTCTAATGAAAAAATGGTCATTAGTCGATTAATACCGCACCTTGGAATTTCATAATTTGAATAAGCTAAACTAAAACTAGCGGAACATTCAATACCAAGAACTCCCTATTGGGTGTGTTTCGTTGCTACATCAAGAAGCCAGGCCTTGAATGACTCTGTCAACACCTTACAGAGTAATGTATAAAGAGCTAGATATAGTTTTGCAAGCGTAGTCTATATTTTCGCAACTTGACCGACATCACATGACTTATCTCAGTTATTTTATAGCCGATCGGTGTTATTCCATAACGACTTCAACCGAGCACTAATATAAGTCGATGTCTTTTACCACCGAGACGAGAAGCGGTCAATCCCACACAAATTGACCTAGTCCCAAACTAAGCTCTAGGCTTGTACTATGGGTACTAGACAACGATAAACTTACATTCTTAAATGTATAGATAACATTTATTGAGAAACAAATATTCGTTCTCATCACACAAATGGGTAAGGACCAAAAAGTTGGCCACGCTAACTCAGTCAATTAAATTTTCTATAAAACTTTTCCGTTGTGACACAAAAATTAGCCATACATTTGTAAGGATAATATGTATGTAAACTCTTTATTGCACAAAAATATAAATATTACAATTATAATACTAAATTAATGTACAAAGGCGAACTTATCCCTAAATGGGATCTCTTCCAGCTAACCCTGAAGCAAATGAGTAAGGACAATGCATGGGGTTGGACACATACAAGTTTGCACAAAAAGAAATGATAATACGGATAATATGGGATAATTTTCGTGTCACAGCGGATTTTTTTTCATTTTTGTTGTTTGTATGGTTAACTACGCTTAACTATGGTCCATTACCCAAATACTTATATTTATTATTATTTATTAAAAAAGATACACTAATAGCATTTACACAATTAAAATATAAAAATCATTCACATAATATTATAAGTCTGTGTGCAATACCGGAGCAAGTGTATACAGCACTCTCACAAATAATTATCGCTAAAAAGATAACTCATGTACAATTAAACATTAAACATTACAATATGCCCCGGGATTCGAGAGAGCGTACTGTGGCCTAGTGGCTTATGAGGTCGATTCGTGATCGTAAGGTACCGAGTTCGAACCCTGCGGTCACCATGTACCAAACAGTTTTTCTAACTTAAGTACGTTACGATGAAGGAATAACATCGTGAGGAAACCTTCACATTCTAACAGTTGAGTATAACAGGGTAAAATTAAAAAATATCTTAAAGGGGTCAAAGTGTATCCCCAAAGGGCCCAATTGTAAGATAAGAAAAGATACCGGGATTCGAACCTGGGACCGCTAGGTTCGTAGGCCGAGTCACTAACAACTAGACAAAACGCGTCGCCACATATGAATTCAAGTATCAGACAAACGGGCGTCATTGTCAAAACATAACGCTGTTCCGTACAGAAGAGACTTCCTTAGAATGTTACTATAGTATAATATACATCATTCATTTAATAAAACGTTTACACAAAACATCCAGTAAGTTTAGTTAAATAGAAATCCTGATTATGTTACTGTAAAAGAAATTCTGAAGAAAATTAACGCTGACGCACAAGCATATTGGAAGAACAGTATACCTACTAATGTCAACGATAAGGCTTGCTCTAGGTTTGTACTATGGGTACTAGACAACGATAAACATACTTTTATAGAGAAATAAATACTTTAATACATGGAAAATATCCAAGACTCAGGAACAAATATTCGCGCTCATCACACAAATATCTGTCCTGACCGGGATTTGAACCCAGGACCACTTCGGAGACAGCGTCACTCCCAACTAGGCCAACGTGTCGTCGAGACTGGTGATTTATATTAAATTGGTCCAACCGCGAAGAAGGACTAGTACATGTATGTCTACATGATCTCAGAGTCCAAACAGTTACTATGGGTACAAGGGCTATATTAGAAGCTAAAGAACGTCTCAATGTTGGTTTGTAATAACCTCCTTTGGACCCACTTGGTACCCAATACTGTCCTTTAGAAAGTGGATTTAGCGGCAGTTTGCAATTGACACTGTCCTAGACATAGATCTGTGTGAAAGTAACTACTGGGTTTGTTATTAAATTTTACCAAATAACATACATACATAACATCACGCCCTCATTCCCAGAGGGGGGTAGGCAGAGCTACAGAAATACCAACAACTCTAAAAAGCCTTGTTGATAATTCTGTAACCACATTTTGCACAATCTGGCCAAGAAGTTTACTAGTGTATTAGTGACAGGTTGCAAGCCCATCGCCTAACAATACTACAAGCCCTTATTCCTTTAGTCGCCTCTTACGACATCCACGGGAAGACATGGAGTGGCACTATTCTAACCCGGCAACCAGACGGGCTCCCAAATAAAACTTAAATAAAACCGTTATTATCCTTTCTGATATAAAATAATTCGTTCCTAATATAAAATGAACATTTTTGAGACATCTGCTTATCGATGCTAAACTAAGCAGTCTAAACTCGGTAAAGTCTACGGAAAGTAATATTTTCTGTTGAAACCACAATATTTTCAGGATATCTTAAACATTAACTACGTTGTTACTGTCACCATACATCGACATAGATCGGATTAATTTACCAACTGCTGTAAGTACAAAATATTTTTTTTGCCATTGAATATTAAATTAACGATTAATGGATTTTTTTCTTTACTTGTGCTAATCCTTGTGCAATTTTAATAATAGTTGAAATCCCTTCAAAAGTAAGAAGATAAATTCATAAAATCGTCTATTTAAATAAAAGCGCTTAATTTTAAAATCTCTTCTCTAAAATAATCTACGGACTTCGTCGTACTTCTCTAACATTACATTAGTTTAAAGCCGCATAAATACTCTGTTGAAACCCTCACGGAATTGCAATGCGCATGCATATCCGAGGCACTGCAACCTAGATATGAGAGATCAACTCGCATCAGGGAGCTTCAATGCAGTTTATCTTGCAAGAATTAGTGCTTCTGTTTGTTTGTTGACTCGTAAATTTTCGTTTCAAATTCTATGAATTGAAATTTATTGATTTAGAATCTAAAATATCACAGTACCCGTGTGTGCCGAGTGGTTGCCGGTTTAGAACAGCACCACTCCATGTCTTCCCTTGGATATCGTAAGAGGCGACTAAGGGAATAAGGGCTGTCACTAATAATGCACTGGTAAACATGTTAGCCTGATTGTGTAAATGTAGTTGCAGAATTACCAACAAGTCTTTTATTTTTCTGTAGAAATACCAACAACTCATAAAAGACTTGTGCATAAAAGACTTGAGCTCTGCCTACCCCACTTAGGACATGAAGGCGTGATGTTATGTATGTTTGTAATATCACAGTATTTTTTTCTAATGGATTTATACAGCTCATGTTTGTTTATGTAGGTAATTGTAGATTATTGCGATCTCAAACCACTGGCAAGTACATAAAAGCTGGCATAACACAAATCATATCACAATAATTTAAAAACATGGTAGAAGATCATCCAAGTAAAAGACAAGACTAAAATATCACTTGATGAATCACATATAATAACATTTTCAAACAAATGTATTTATATGATCTGGGGGGTTATCATGAGCTACCTTTGCAGTTCTGTTTACGCTCAGAGAAAAGGACAGAGCTATATAACCGCCATAGCTCTGTCCTTTACGCTGACCGTAAAATGAACTGCAAAGCTAGCTCATGATAACCCCCCTGTATGGTAAATATTCTGAAACACTATCTATGTAGACGACTCGTTAGCCTAGTTGGTAGTGACCCTGCCTACGAAGCTTGGTCCAGGGTTCAAATCCCGGTAAGAGCAATAATTTGTAACGAGCGTTAGTATTTGTTTCTGAGTCTTGGTGTTTCCTAGGTATTTAAATTTAGGTAATTTTCTCTATATAAGTATAATTAGTATAATTGTCATTGGTAAGTACCCACCCCATAAAACAAGCCTAGAGCTTAGTTTGGACTAGGTCAATTTGTGTGACATTGTCCCCGGATATTTATAATTTATTTATTTGAAACTAAAATCATTCATGCTAGGGTGATCGAACCAGTTATGGTCAAGGTCCAATGATGGACATTTGACTCTTATTTTACAAAAAATAAAGGTTATTCATTTATTTTGCAACAATCAATTTATAACCTTATGATCTTTGAATTAAGAGTAAAGTGTCCATTATTGGTGCCTGTCAGCTTAAAGTGTCTAACACTGGTGCGATCACGCTAGTACAGTAACGAAATCTGTACATACACACCTTAACAATAGAGTGACGTTCAGATATTTGCGAGCACCTGGTTTTCTGCAATATTTTTGATTGCAACTGCGCCCATAGGCCCAGATATGGTCTGTTGAAAAGTGTTAACTGCATATTTAGATTGAATGAACTGACAAACATTTGTATTGATAATATCACCAGGTTACAGTCAAAGACTTTAATTTTTATGCCTCTATGGAACCCTGTCATAATGACAATATTAATCATTATTTTAGTTTTCTTTCATGTGCTTTGACGCTGTCATTATGACCGGGTTTAATAGTCGCATAGCATTTAAAGTCCTTGACTGTTCTAGGTGCCTTATTCTCGCTATCGTATTGTCTTTTCAACGTAATGATACCTAGCTCTTATTAACTTAATAGTAAAGGTGGCTTCGATGGAAGATGCATAATGTGCAGCAGTGGACGAGCAGGTATATACCTGCTCGTCCACTGCTGCACATTGCTCCTTCTTAGCATATGCTAAGAAGGAGCAAAAGGAAGGTAGACGAGTTAAAAAAAAAGGATTGAAAACTGTAGAATAGCAAGCTTTGTAATCTTTTTTAAAATTATAAGATCAATGTTATTATATAACTTGAATATTGGAAAAGGTATTGCAGACAAGAAATGAATCACAAAACATATTTAAAATAAAAAAAACGTATGCACTGTTAGCTTGTCCCCGCTTGGAACCTCAAACACCTTTATGTGATATTTTATTTGTATAAGTATTCTATCCTCGTTAGCCCCACCATCCTACAAACAGGAACATTTTTGTCATTGGGAATTTGTATCTAGCAGCAAGGAAATAAAGTTCAAAAACGTTTGCTCTATAATACCAATTTCAATTTTTAAACAAAGAAAACTAGACTTTATTCTTATGGTTATGTAGTTTAAAATAAATTGCTTTGATAATGTACATCCTAATGCGCATCGGGCTTTACGAGGCTATACTATTCTATTATTTTCCAATATTTAAGTTTTATACATAAAACATCTCTTACAACTATTTACACAATGAGCTTGTTTTTCGCTTGTCAGTTGATATTTTTAATAAAATCGTTCACTTGTATCAGTTGAATAAGGATATATTATTTATGAGTAGGCCAGCTGTTCAAAGTACTGTTATTATATTCTATTACTGACAATGACCATCGACAAACATTACGTAATCAAGACCGTGTGCAACATCTTGTAAACTGAGTTATATCACAGCCATCTGATATTATACTTTGTATGAGAGGACTAGCCATTATAAAACTACTTCCTGCTCATGATAGTTTTGATATATTGCTTGCTTATAAAATTAATAGCTTGGATTTCCCAGCTTCAAATAGGATAGTCTTTATGGTATTTTCATCATGATCTTAGCTAAAACACTCCTCTGCAAAGTTCAAGAATAAAATTATATTAAAGTATTTCAGCCAAGCCTTCAAAACTATATTTTTTTTCAATTTCAATTATAAACTATTTTCATGAAACATACTTATCTAATAAGCATTTTGATTATACTAACTTTGCTTTGGGAGCAACGATACCATAGATACATGTTTAGCTTATAGCACCCCACTTTTTTGTCGGGGGTTGTAATAGATTGGACAAAGTTAAATAAGCTAAATTATAGAATATCCCCCGGATGGTTGCCGGGTTAGAATAGTGCCACTCCATGTCTTCCCGTGTATGTCGTGAGAGGCGACTAAGGGAATAAAGGCTTGTAGTACTGTTAGGCGATGGGCTTGCAACCGGTCACTAATTCACTGGTAAACATCTTAGCCTAACTGTGCAAAATGTGGTTATAGAATCTTCAACAAGTTTAAAGTTGATGGTATTTCTGTAGCTCTGCCTACCCCACTCTGGGAATGAAGGCGTGACGTTATGTATGCATGTATAGAATATATTACAAATACTCTTCATAGACCAAAAAAACCATACTCGGAACAGTACTATAATTACAAGTTTGGTTATACAACAACTCTAAACTTGTTGATAAATTCTGCAACCACATTTTGCCCGATCAGGCTAAGATGTTGACCAGTGTATTAGTGACAGGTTGCAAGCCCATCGCCTAACAGTACTACAAGCCCTTATTCCCTTAGTCGCCTCTTACGACATCCACGGGAAGACATGGATTGGCACTATTCTAACCCAGTAACCACCCAAGTTATCAATTCAAGTCATTTATTCAGTAAATTGGCCACATCGCACTTTTAGAATTATAGTGACCTAATTCAAACATTTTCAGCTTTCGATTTCGAGTCATAAATTTAGTATTATAGAGACCTAAATCGAAAATCAAAATATTTGTATTAGGTCACTATAATTCTAAAGATGTGACATGGGGTCTTTAATACGTCGGTAATATGCAGTGAATCTACCAGCGCGCTTCGGTCAAGACCATCATTGCATTGCAAAGAAGAAGCGCCGCATGAAACTCCAGCAGAAGGTCATTTTGTATACCATAAAATACAACCGAACTTAAAAGTAAGTAACATCACAAGGTAATAAAGAAGGCTTGTAAGAAATATTACTTACAAACTTATTTATTTGATTTATTACAAATACGCCAGTAACAAAATATGGCAGTCACAGCATTCATCATCTTGCATTAACCAAATTATAACATTTATTACCAACCAGCGGCGCCCTCGCTTAACTCTGGTTAAACGGAATAAATAAAATGTGGCCTAAATAAGCCAGGATATCGAAGCCTATGATTGAAATATTATTTTAAAAAAGTTCGTTGGTTCTAGATTTACCCTACAAACAAACATTAAATTTTACCTCTTTATGCGTGAGGACCAAAAAGTTGGACCATAGTTAAGCGCCGTTAACCATACAAACAACGAAGACGAAAAAAGTTCCGTTGTGCGATGAAAAGTATCCTTATAATTAGACCCCGCTATCGGAGGTGCAAATTGGTAGCTAATGTAAGTTAAGTAAGTTATTTTGAAATACTAGCTATGTCGATAATTATAGCTATATGTCGATATTTTTTCTTTACCATAATGAGGGTCTAGGACCTACAAACAGGACTATATAATTACAATATGAATGTGTTAAATATTTTTCATTACTATAAATAAAAATCTTCAATCTTTCATCATTACTAACAAATTATCGTTATCTTCATAGCAAAAACCATTCATAAATGATTTAAATTTTAAATAATCAATACATCTCTCTTTTATGTCCACCAAAAGGGATATTGATTATCGTATTCTTAATAAACGATCAGTTTTCTTTCCAGATTCTCTGCAGTAATCTAGTGCAGCAATAAACCCAATATCTTATCTATTCATTCTAATCATGGATCCCAAAAAAACTTGTCAAATTGTAGTCTATAAATGGTATAGGTACCTACATATAAAACTAGTTGTACAGAAAAAGTAAGAATATCTATATCAACATCATAAATATTTTTACTCATCCCTAATAACTTGACAGCTACCAATTTGCACCTCCGATAGCGGGGTCTACTTATAATTGGCAAATAATCGTAGCACAACGGAAAAGTTTCATACAAAATTTAATCGCTTTAGCTGGCGTGCCCAATTTTTTGGTCCTTACCCTTATAGCATTTATATACAAGCCCCTCCATACAATAAACCAGAACAGGACCATATTTTGAGGGGGAATTAGCATCTACCAGCAAGGAAATAAAAATCAATTTCATTTGCTCAATAACACCAAGATCAACTTTTAAAAATAGAAAAAATAACTTTATTCCCATTACAATATAGTTCAAAATAAATCGTCGTGAGTGTGTACATGTATGCTATTTATTGCACACCGCGCCTTAATGGGACAGAGTATAAATATAGCATAATTTCAAGTTGGCGCAATTAAAAAAAAAAAAAAAAAACGGGACAATCTCGCATAAATTGACCTAGTCCCAAACTAAGCTCTAGGCTTGTACTATGGGAACTAGACAACGATAAACATACTTATATAGAGAAATAAATACTTAAATAAATAGAAAACATGTCATCCAAGACTCAGGAACAAATATTCGCGGTCATCACACAAATATCTGCCCTTACCGGGATTTGAACCCAGGACCGCTAGCTTCAGAGGCAGGGTCACTCCCAACTAGGCCAACGTGTCGTCTAAATTTTATTGGTAGTTCTATTTTTTGTCTCCAAAGTTGACACTGATTAACGACTATTAAACAAATTCAACATCAAACAGTGTTTTATGCCCCTTATAAATAAATACAGAAATAGCTATACTGAGACGTGATCGGTACAAGATAGCTATGGACTGTTATGTGCGTGGTTTGTGGACACCTAATTGGAATTTGACAAGTTTAGAAGAGAGAGATAAAAATATCAATAAGATAAAGTTAATAAGAAACAACGAGATTGCTCAAATACCTATCTGAGGAGCTATGGAAGCGTCTTTTAAGTATGTAATCAATCGGCAGTTTCTCGAAGATTTTTCCCGCTATAAGAGGAAATAAATCGGGAATCCTTTTTTTGATATGCAGTTAACTAAACGGTTTGATTCACTTACGAGTTCAGTCTTCAATTCAACGGGATTGCAGATTTGAGTATTTCATATCCATTTCAACTTGATACCTACAAGTGTTCTTGAGAAAATGGGTCTTGACATACAGACAGGCCAACAACGAAGTGATTTCAAAGGTTCCTTTTTCTTTTGGAGTTACGGATCCCTAAAAACTGTTGAAACTTGAATTTTTACATACTGAGCCCGTAACTAAGCGTGCCAAGGCCTAACAGTTCCAGGCAGTAAAATATTCCTCCTTAGTCTTTTAGCTTTACCTGTTTACTGTGCTACTTAGCATGCTTTAATAGATTATAATAATGCCTTTGTAAGTATAATCGATTGTTTCCCAATATCGTCGATAAAATGAATGGGCCTCTATTCAACTGCGTTATAATGATATCGTGTTTGGCGTGTTTTAGAATCGTTTATGTCACAGTCGCCATTATTGTAAATGACAAATGACAGTTATGAAAACGTTGACAATACGGTAACACGTCAAATACGATATCGTTATTACCGTGTAGAATCCCAGCCCTGTGGGGCTAGACAAGGTGTATTCGACACTCGCTAGCGATTATGTTTCGATTGAAAAATATATGGAATTGACGTAAGTGTCTCGTTACTATCTCGGTGGCTTACGTCAATTCCATACATTTATCAATTGAAACATAATCGCTAACGATTGTCGAATGCAACTTGTCTAGCACCACTGGTTCTTTAGTAGTAAACTGACAGTCGTTTTTAAACGGTACCAAATTTGCCACTGAAAGGAAATACGCCGTTGCTGTATTCCGGGAAATAAAATCATGATTCTTGACTGTTGTGTAAACAAACGGTTCACTGACATAATTACGGGTGAACTAAGACGTCCATGTATACGAACAATCACATGTTGTGATTGTTTATCATAATACAGTATTATGACTCGCTTCAAAGTTAATATAATTTCAGATTGAAATGCTACCATTATGTGCTGTATGTAACTTACGCATAATTCTAACTAGCGCCTTCCAATAACATTTAAAACAAATAAAAAGTTTAAAAAATCTGATAATGAAAAAAAAAATGTTTCTGTTTTTGTTTTTATGGCAAAGAGCAGGCACACGAGCACTCGGGCCACCTGATAGTAAATGGAATCTGAGACCCATAGACATTTGAATTCTCAAGACTATAATCTTAAGACTGCAATCCTAAGACCTCAAATGCGTTGCCAACCCTAAGGACTACCTGTAAATAACTCTGGATTTATTTCAGGACCATCGTGTAGAAACCTTATAGGTTAGGTTAGGTTAGTTTTATAAAAATCCTGAAATATATAACTTTTTTTGCGAAACGATGCATTTGTCAGAGATTGGTCGGCAAAAAGGCCGATAACCTACTTTTTTTATGTTAAGGAGAAGGCACACGAGCACTCAGGCCACCTGATGGTAAGTGGAATCTGAGACCCATAGACATTTGAATTCTCAAGACTACAATCCTAAGACCTCAAATGCGTTGCCAACCCTAAGGACTAAGATGAAATGCCTCTATGCTAGTAATTTCATTGGTTGTGTTATCCTTACACGGGAACACAACAATGCGACTGCTGCTTGGCGGTTGGTTAATGGATAAGATGGTGGCAGCGATCCGCACGGACCCTGCACAAGGTCCTACCACCACTAAAACGTTACACGTAACATGTGTACGTTTCGTTACCAAAACCGAATTCATCAATCGGTAACAAAATGGATAATTCATATTTTATTTTTTAAACTTCTGTTTTGAATTTGACAGAAGTGCGTGGAAGTACCTACCCCATGCGTTTCTGTGAAGTCCACGAGAGAAAATACTCTACAACCGGACAATAAAATTGTCCTAGCGTGTGTTATGCATGGATTTATTTATGTAATAAGTCCATTGGCGACATACACCTTAACAGGAGTAAAAACCAATAATTAAAGTTAGTAGTTCTAATGTCTAAAATACCTCATATTACATTATTTCGTTCTTTTTTTGTGAATTTCTTGCCTCTTGAAACTGTGAAACTGTTGAGAAAATAAAAAAAAAACACAAACGGGTCTGAAAAACTGATAGGGACAGAGGTACTTGAAAATACCATTCAACATCAATAATTCTAGAATTCTTAACACGCACGTGCCTTTTACTTTAAAAAGGAACTTCGTTATGACAAGGTTCCAAAGTACCAAAAAAGCAGTAGCTAAACAAATCTCCAATACTAAACAAACCCTTCTCAAGAAATGCATATTAACGGTAACACTCGCTCGTTATAATTATTATCTAAACATCCTCAAACAAATTAGATGCGCGCGCGCTGAAATACCAAAATCCTACAATCCGGAGCACAGCGGCCGGTCGCGCGCGCCGAGCGTCATGTCGGAAAGTGCGTTTCTCCTTTATTTTACCGATCCAGAACTAAACTTAGTTGCGAGATAACCACCGACTAAAAGACACTTAATTCATTGACTATAAATGCGCTCACTCCTCATGGATTTCGGCTGCTACGACAAAAACTCCGGGGAAGTGGAGTGCTACCTCGAAATACGTAAATAAAATTTTGAACGGTGATATAGCTTTTTGATGTTGTGGAAGATCGCATTGTAATTTATATTTTTAGTTGAATCGGTTTTTGGGTTGAGTAAACACCGGCTACTGACCGTCAGTTTGTCTGTCAGCGCAGTGTGGACTTGTTTGCTGACTAGAACACTGATTTGAGCATTTACCTAGACTATAACACAACTTAATTAATTAACCGAAGTGGAATTAACGTTATGCGCAGAGAGCTAAGAACTATGACTAGGAGTGATAATGTGCCTACCCGTAAGTACTTATCCGTTGGTAGGCTTTGATGATTATGTCATTAAATATAAATAATTTTGCATCTGGATATTTTAGATTGCGATACGGGTACTTCTTGCGCTATCACAATACAAATGCGTAAGTAGTTTGCTTGTTTATTTGATTAACTTTTTAACGTGTGCGTAGAAATTAAAAAAGTAGTTCAATATGTTAGTATTATCGATTATCGGTAGTTGCCTTGCTTAATAGCTTTAAAACATACATATAGTTATAACTTATATTAATAATCAAGTTTAAAAGCAATTGTAGTAAACCAATAGATAAGAAAAGTCATATTTTGTGTGTGGGCTAGAAACATTACATTAACGAGAACTAAAGACTGCTGCAAAAGAATGTATTAATGTTTTGAAATATACATACACATAAGGGTGAGGACCAAAAAGTTGGATTATGCGATAAAAATACTTAGGTACAAATGTATGGCTAATTTTCGTTGCACAACGGAAAAGTTTCATAGAAAATTTAATTGCTTGAGTTAGCGTGCCCAACTTTTTGATTCTTACCCATAACATTAGGGTAACGATACGTCCATTGCATATAACTTTTTTAGGACAGTGTGCAAGCTACCGTAAAATGGGGTGAATAGAGAATCGTGGGGTGTTTTTTTTTTTTTTTTTTTTTCAATATTAGCGATATAGTACACAAGTATGTCATGTCATGACATACATATATATATGTCATATGTCATGAGAAAATGACACACAAATTGACCTAGTCCCAAACTAAGCTCTAGGCTTGTACTATGGGTACTAGACAACGATAAACATACTTAGATAGGGAAATAAATACTTAAATAAATAGAAAACATCCAAGACTCAGGAACAAATATTCGTGCTCATCACACAAATATCTGCCCTTACCGGGATTTGAACCCGGGACCGCTGGCTTCGGAGGCAGGGTCACTCCCAACGAGGCTAGCGTGTCGTCAATATAAATACAATGAAAATAAATCATAACTTTGTTACTAATCAGATCAATTATTAAATTGATAAGAGTATTGGAAAATTACGTTCAAATCTTAGTCTTATAATTAGTAATATAATATGCTTCATTTTACGCTGTATTTCTATTCATCCCGCGAATCTCTATTCACCCTATTTAACGGTACCTAGCCCTACTCAAGGCCTAGGATATAAAATTGGAGTTGTCGCAAATTTTTGTACCATCATCATTAGAATAGCACTTGTCAGTTATTGCCATTCAGATTACCTCTGCCATGGGATGTGCTCCCAAAATTGAAACTCGAAGCAACGTCTCTATCGATAATTATATAATCCAAAACTTTCAGAGATTTAGCTTCTGAATTTTGTTTAGTGTTTCGGAGTACTTTGGAGAATTTAACTTGACGTATTACAGTGTCAGCTAAGTTGTATTCCACAAAAGCTAGCAATTGTAGAAATCTATCAAAATATATCGAACGCCAAAGTTAACTCACGACAGCTACATTAATCTGATACAAATTACTTGATCCCTGCAATATACACTCAGGAGCATCAATAAAACTAACCTAACCAAAAAAATGCATTTTTGAGACAAGCTTTTGTTGCCTTCTGTAGGTACTTTTTAAGGTTCCGTAGTCAAACTAGGAACCCTTATAGTTTTGCCATGTCCGTCCGCCCATCCATGTTCGTCAGCCTAGCGCAGAGACTCTTAGTACTAGAAAGCTGTAATTTGGCATAAATATGCATCTTAGTCACGCCAATAAAGTGGTACAATAAAATATAAAAAAAGTATTCGTTTTAGGGTAGGTACGTCCCCTACACCTAACGTGGGGATGTATTTTTTTTCTCATCTATCCTATAGTGTGGGAGGTCGTTGGATAGGTCTGTCAAAAATAATATGGGTGTGTGAAAACAGCTTGTCGATGAATCAATCCGTTTATGAAATATTAAGTTTTTTAAAACACACGCTTTAGCGCACAACTACAAAGACTAAAAATCAGAAAAAATACTTAAATGATAGAGCATATAACGAATTTTAAATGAAAACTATCACGACTAAGTAGACAGTATTGGTTCTTGAGATACAGGCGATTAAAGTGTTTATACCTACTAAAATCATCTAAGGCGGCACCAATTGACTTTAAATAGAAAATTACTTATTACTTGTCTTGTTGATTTTTATGTTTGTAGTACTTAACGGCTTCGGAACCCTACACTGAGCATGCTCCGACATGCTCTTGCCCGGTTTTTTGGCATCATCTACTTATCAAGACGATTCTAACAAGCCCTAACACGACGGGTTTATCATGTGTAATTTAGAAGTTCCTATGGCCACTTTCCATCTTCATCACCAGACCAGCTCGTTGGTGCCATATTATTACATTGTCATTGGGTTTACATAAGTATGCAAAATTTCAGCTCAATCAGTCACCGGGAAGTGGTTCAAAATTTCCTTGCAAATATTGACGGACAACTTACTACTCACAAAGCAAGTTAAATAAAAGCTTGTAAAAAATGGGTCACTTTCTATGGAAAATCTTTACTAAGTGACCCGTTTTCATTGCTCTTGATTATAAATTAACGTTCGCGAAATACGATTTGGTTAGGCCCATCGGGCAGTCAATAAAATATACAAATGTTCCTCCGCAGCCAACCCTGAGGCTGTGGGCTGCGTTGAGAGGCTCGTCACCTTCATGTCTCTTCTCTTGGTCATCATCACATTCCCCTTCTCGTTGTTTGAATGCTTTAAGGTAAGTTTCTCCAAAGTGAGATCATTTAATCATTAACGTACACGTTCTGTTACCTACATTTTCCATAAATGTGATCACTGTCCAAATATAATAGTTTTTTCATCGTATATCCATTTTTTTTTTCATCCTTATATTATGTTTAATTTGGTCTTCTACCAGTCAGTAACGGAAGAGTTATAATCCTCGTGACGCTCACCAGACTACAAACAGGGAGATGTTTGTTAGTGAGAATTCAATTCTAACAGAAGGAAATAAAGTCAACTATATTTGCTGTTATTTGAGCAAATCATCATCAATTTAAAATACAATCAGGGGGGTTATTATGACATAGCTAGGCCTTTTTTTTTACAGTGAGCGTAAAAGAGCTTTGTTCTTTACGATCACCGTAAAATGAACTGCATAGCTAAGTCATAATTACCCCCCAGGCCATCATTGCAAAGTTAACAGTCTGCCTTCTTTACCTACTGTTTTTTTATAAGACCTCAAAACAACGTAAAGACATAAATTAATAAGAATTTTATCTATTTAAGGTGATTTCAAATTATAGGTGGTGCAGGAGTTTGAGCGAGCCGTGATCTTCCGCCTTGGGAGGCTGAGGAAGGGCGGTGCGAGAGGCCCCGGCTTGTTCTTCGTGTTGCCCTGCATTGACACCTACCGGAAGGTGGACCTGAGGACAGTGTCGTTTGATGTACCACCCCAGGAGGTAAAAAGACAAGACATTTCCCAGAGCGGGGTAGGCAGAGCTACAGAAATACCAACAACTTTATTGGTTTAATTCTGTAACCACAATTTGCACAATCAGGGCAAGAAGTTTACTAGTGTATTAGTGACAGGTTGCAAGCCCGTCGCCTAACAGTACCTACTACAAGCCCTTATTCCCTTAGTCGCCTCTTACGACATTCACGGGAAGACATTGGAGTGGCACTATTCTAACCCGGCAACCACACGGGACAAGACTTTAACAATTAACTACATTTATGGCATAGACAGTGTAGTGTGAAGCAGAGGACTGATCATGGCCAGTGTCCAGCAGCTGTTCTGCTTAGACAAATGGCGGTATCTCAGATAAAACTCCTGTAGCAAATGCAACCTTATCTCTAACGTAAGAGGATTGAATCTGCTTTGGCTATTGATTTGAGATACAGCTTTTTGGTTTATGAGGGCAGTGCAGCAGTGATCATATTTTGGCTGATGTGATGATGGCACAGAAGGCGAGATAAGATTGATGCCTTTTAGCAACACTAGCAGTATCACTCTTGATTGAGACCCGTATTAATAACCTGGTCTTCAGCAGGGCTTTGGAATGGTTCGAAAAACACTGATAAAATTATGATTCTTAATCAGATTCTTCGTAAACACTCGCTCGGAGCATAACCGATTCACGAGCGTTATATCGCTGGGATCAACCTGTTCTTTTAGGTTTTTGATTCTTCCTGTTCTTGGGTGGCGTGGAGACTAAGGTCTTTTAAAATGATAGGGCTTGCTTGAATTTAAACAGAGCAAGTGAATATTCAAATGAGATTCTATTAAGAAAGTAGTAAACACGAGAAAAATTGGTGGTGGTGGGCGGTGCGAACAAATTAGCTAGTTACTTGAAGCAGAACGGTTTAAATTGCTCTTTTTTGAAAAACGAAATAATATCGATTCCGATCGGGCGGAAAATAAATGAAAATACTCTTTTTGAAATGTTTGAGCTTGCTGACGAGCAGAAAAAAAACAGGATTCTGAGCCCATCTGAAAACTCGTCAAAATTATAGTTTTCTTTGACGTGACCCGTCTTAGTCTTCGAGATTATTAATCAGGCTCAAAGATCTTGAAAGTCTCTTTTCTTCGCACTACCCTACATCGACTCTTTCCCTCTAACGCAAGGTGAATCTGAGAACCATGTCATTTTAATATACAGACTCAGGTGAGTATATTAACTGAAAAAATGACATGGAATTTTCTTAGAGTTAGCTCCAGGCTAAGTTTGACCCGAATTTATGAATTGATTTCTTTTTGCACTTGGTCACTTGATTGATATGAAATATACGTTTGACATGCTTTTGTCATGCCACTTTTTCGCTCTCCAAAGTATCAAAGAAATAAAAAAGAAAGAAAGGAACATTTACAAAACAACAAAGAACTAGAATCTTGACTAGAGTCTTGGATGTTTTCTATATATATTTAAGTATATATTTCTCTATCTAAGTATGTTTATCGTTGTCTAGTACCCATATTACAAGCCTAGAGCTTAGTTTGGGACTAGGTCAATTTGTGTGAGATTGTCCCCTGATATTTATATTTATATTTATTTATTCATACATATATTATGAACTACACAATAATGAAATAAAAACAAAGAAAAATACATTTGATATTAAAGCTGAAGGTATAATAAGACAAGTTCCCATTTAATGGTCTCCCATTCCCCAATAAAAATACATGAATCTTTACCCTGAACATCTGATTTTTATCGCCTAAACGTCGGTAAGAACAGTTAACCCCGATCCAGCATTAATTGACGGCCCTGTATACTATCCATCAACGTTTACGACCGGCAAACAATCGTTCTTTGAATCCGATTGTCTAGGAAAACTAATAATAACCTGTTTCGTCAATGATGCACGAGTTAGGGCCTTTCGCATTGCGTCCCTAGTTACTGGAAATCAGAGACATTGTATGGTTTCATTTAACTTGAAAACATTGACGAACTTATTTTTTTTAGTTTTGTTAAGATTTTATCGAAAGTTCCCTTCGTTACCAAAATTGATAAAGTACGTTTTTTAGTAACAAAAAGGAACTTTTCAGAGAAATGTTTTTGGATTCATTAGAATTATATTGAAATATACCGACACGTCAATTTAAAATGAAATGCAATCGGGAGATGTCTCAAAGTAGGAAAACCTTTTTTTTTAATGCTCATATTTGTAAACAAGTACCTATCGGAATTAACAGGAGCGCGTAGAGCTAACGCATGTGCTTCTGTTTAAACTGTCCTCGCGTGTGATATCCATGGACTTAGTTATTTCTATAATAAGTTTATGGTGATTGCCTGAAACTCGACTTTGGCGAAATACCCTGGTAAACGAGGTAAGGTTTTTTTTCTTTAATTTGACTCCTCGTCAAATTAAAGAAAAAAAATAGTATCATTCATTCATTAATATTCGTTTTGTCATTGTGGTGTCCGCGAAAAAGGCTTAACTTAATGCATATACCACAAGAAATCTATTCTTGCAAGTGTGTTCTAGGAAAAAAAAGTGTAAAAAATTAATAAAATGCTCTTTTAATTGTAATACGTATAGTTTTTTTCCATTTATCTCCTATAATATGAACTAGGTAATACAATTTAGTACCTAGTGTTCGTTTAAGTCCTATATTTAAATAACATTTAATGAAAATGGCTACTTGAGCTATTGAACGCCCATAATAAACCCTATATAATAACAATTGATGCTTAAGGATTTGCAATTAACACTAGTAATGTACTTAAATAGGTAGTTAGTGACATTGATGACCTTTTCGGAAAGCTTAGGGAGATCGCATTTATAGCATGTAAAAGCCAGTAACTCATTAAAATATCTATTAATATTTTACGGCGAGTCGGACAGTTCAGAAGTGGAGTATTAAAAGTAATTACTCGCAACTATTTTGCCACTAAAACGCCCCTACAATTTGAATCTACAAACCAATCCATTCAGTTATTCTCCCAACAATAACACGCTTATAAATCCCAATCATAAATCGATGCGCGTTTGTTTCGACAAGAACCGCGGCGACGGACGAATAGCAGAGTCGACCTCATTCGACGGTATTATACACCGTCCAGACGTTATTGCCTCCTAGATTCCAAAATTCACGTTAAAGACTTAATTGTAATAAATTAGCTATTGTCCGCGACTCCGTCCGCATGAAAGCCATTTATCGGTATTCCCTCGGGATTAGTGGCTCGTTTAGTGGTGGTTAGGGCCTTGTGCAGGGTTTGGATTGCTATCACCATTTTATCCTTTAATCTTTAACATGACTCAAAACCACCATCGAAATCATATTACAGGACTATGTCACACAAATTGCCCTAGGCTAAACTGAGTTCTAGGCTTGTACTATGTGGGTACATACATTTCGGTGATTCATTTTTATATATTATGTTACTAGTGACCCGCCCTCGCTTCACTCCGGGTTAAAGTATTATACATATGTTATAAACCTTCCTCTTGAATTACTCTATCTATTTAATAAAGCCGCATCAAAATCCGTTGCGTAGTCTTAAAGATCTAAGCATACATAGGGACAGACATCGGGAAGCGACTTTATTTTATACTATGTAGTGATAGATAGATACATACATAAATACGATACGATAATACATCGATTTACGGTATTAAATATGCCACCACGTATACTTGAACTCGTATCAACTAGCAGCAAATTGATAGTGGAGCCAGATTGACATTTCCCGAGTTCAAATGTCGTGAGAAGCGCGCGCGCCGCTCTCCGCCTTAACACGACTGCCAATTAGAAAATAAATCTATAAATAGCACGTAATAGCCAGTAAAAGTAGACATATTGTGCCATAAGGTTACCATGGAGTCCGAATAAACCAGTAATCATTTAACCTTAACATATTTCCTTGTCAAACAACTCCGCCGGTTTAAAAAAGGTTCCACGTTGCATTGCACTTGCAAGTAAGAGCGGGTACACATTGGGCGCTTTCAAACGCGCGCTTTGCTAATGTACGTTTTGTGAACCAAGAGTTCTGTTGATGTGTAGACACGCAAGCGCGCGCTTCTGGTCAAGCGTGCGTCAAACGCGCGTTCACATATTTCCGTACGAACGCGCGTTGCGCAGGCGCTAGGCGCGCGCTTCAAGATACATGCGCAGCCACTTTGCCGTACATTCGATCGCGCGTTTTCGTGTAGAGTGGACGCATATTTCACCAAAATGGAGACTTAAAACTTTGATACAGATTAATTTATCGATGATATGATATCCAAAAGCCGTAAGCTTTATGGGACGTGGAAAGCCCTGATTATAAAAAATGGGTAATAAAGAAACGCTATTGGGAGGAGATGGAGGACTACGGATTCTCATGTTTACAGATTTCCATCTTAAAGATTGGGAATCTGTAGAGCTGAGAATCTGTTGAATTGGGAATCTGTAGTTCTGAGAATCTGTTGAATTGGGAATCTGTAGTTCTGAGAATCTGTTGAATTAGGAATCGGAAGAGCTGAGAATCCGTGGAATTCGGAATCTGTAGAGCTGAGAATCTGTAGAGCTGGTAAAAATTGGCTTTGACAACTTCACCGGCTATCAGGTGAGCTCAGAGAAGAGCTTTCCAGTCCAGATGCCCTAGACAAGATGCGTTCGCTAACTGGCATTTCTATTCGTTTTGATTCTAAAAACAGCATCACTAGTAGATCACGTGACTTTTTGTATGACGTGATCTACTATATACGCGATTGGTTTAAAAACAAAACGAATTAGAAACGCTAGTTAGCGAACGTGTCTTGGCTGGGTCCTCAGTGCCTGTACCGTGAGTTTTCAGTGACCATATTCGCTAACGAGTTAAACGCTCTGTCCCTCTCACTTTATTACAATACTGTGAGGGGCAGAGCATGAGACTCGATTGCGAGGACGGTTACTGTTAACTCATGGTAAGGTTATATGTCTCCTCTTCTTGTTTCCAGGTGTTAACAAAAGACTCGGTGACGGTTGCCGTGGACGCCGTCGTGTACTACAGGATCAAGGAACCCTTGAACGCTGTGGTTAGGGTGGCTGACTATAGGTAATTATCGCGTTCGTATTTAGGTAATACGTAAGGTAACATAAAGGGGTAAGTTAGAGGTCGACTCGTGAACGTAAGGTAACAAATCCGAAACCTACCCGGGGTAAGTCAGTTTTTATGACTTAAGTCCACTTTCCGATGCATGATGAAGGAAACATCGTGAACAAAGTTCAAGGGTGTGCAATCGAATAGCTGAGTGTGTAAGAGATCTTCATGAAGAAGTTCCTGCCGGCTCGAAATGTACTTGTCCAAAAGGGTTTATCTATACAATATTACATAATATGGTGAAAACAAGAAAGTTTACGAGTATCCTACTAATATTACAAACGAATGGATGTTTGTAGTGTTGATGCTTTCACGCAAAAACTACTGGACGGATTTAGGTGAAATTTGGAATAAAAACAGCGTATGCCTTGGATTAACACATAGGCTACCTTTCATATCGCTATTTCCTCGGTAACTGATTTATATGCGTACGAAGTCGCGGGTGGAAGCTTGTACTTACATAAAGTAAAAATACTTTTTACCTCAATGCACATGTCAATAATTTAATACCTAAAGCACCAAATTGATTTTAATGGAATTTGATGAGAAGATAGCTTAAGCCATTAATATTATAAAGAGGAGCGATTTATAAATTTTGGTATCACTGGACTAATTTTGAACCTTTTTTTACAACTGTTAATGCTTATTGTCACTAAATAACATCAGCTATATTTCATTTCGCTACGTGGATGGAGTGGCAGGCAATAGCTATTTGCTTATGAAAGCAATGCAATACTTGCATTTCAAATAACGGTCATCAAATCTTGTAAAAAGACTAAAATTTCACAAACACTTACTTTTTCTTTTTGTAAATGGAAGATGAAATATTTTAGTATACGTATAATAAGATTTGTCTAGACAGCAGTCTGTAAAACGTTTTCGGCAGACGTTTGCAATATTACAAAACCCGACAGTTTTGTAAAGGATTTTTCATTTTGTTAACGCGTCTTCTCACCATTTAGTAAAGTTGCAAGTATAGTATGTTTAGAGATATTTTTATGTTGGTCGAAATCTTTGACATTTATTAAGTCAATCGCACTTGCAGTAAATATTTATGGAATTCGTCATTAAAAAACCTATATCTAATAAATCTTGTCTCATTTATTATGGAGTTCACAAGCTGATCTGATGATGGAGTCAGAAGGGCCCGACGCGAAATCTTTGCTGTGTTAACGCAGACCCGCCGAGTAGAACTAAAGTTTTCTTGTTTTGTCTCAATAAGCCGATAATTATTATGCAAAAAGTACAGAGGCCCTAGCCAAGATGCGTTCGCTAACTAGCGTTTCGATTCGTTTGGTTTTTAAACCAATCGCATCACTATTATTAGATTATAATATTAGATCACGTGATTTTTCGTATGACGTGATCTTCCAGTGACGCGATTGGTTTAAAAACAAAATAAATAGAAACGCTAGTTAGCGAACGCAACTTGGCTAGGGCCTCGGTTGACGACAAAAACTTGCAGTAACGTGAAATTTTACTTTAACACATTTGCATTCACAGGTAACGTAACAAAGTACAACGTAAGCCAAAATAATTGAATCCCATATTATACCTACCAACATACCTCACAAAAAAAAATTCACAGCGCATCAACCCGTCTCCTGGCAGCGACTACGCTCCGCAACGTGCTGGGCATGCGCGATCTGGCGCAGCTACTGTCGGACCGGGAGGCCATCAGCCACATGATGCAGGCCAACCTGGACGAAGCCACCGACCCCTGGGGCGTGGAGGTCGAGAGGGTGGAGATGTAAGAACCCCTGGAACTCCATTCGCTAGTAATGTTATTCTAGCAACAACAACAAGGTTGTGGTTCATCTCATATGATAACCCCGCCGCCAAGCTGCAAGTATCAAATTTTCATTCTTATGTAGAGGGTATAAAGGGCATTTCTGGCGAACCCAGGACTATGTTTTGTAGTTATGTTAATAAGGCCACTTTCATATTCGTCATCAGACAAGCTTTTTGGATATCTGTTACCAAATTCACTTAAGCATGCCACATTACAACGCATAATTGAAAAATTTAATTCAAAATTTTAACCAGATATATGTACATAGAGTCATGCGATTACGTAAATAAGGATAAACAACAAATTTGCACGATTATTTTCATCACTTTATAAATTGTTTTATCATTGTCATTATTATATCACCAGAAGGCTACATGCCTTTCCCAAGAATTAATCAGCTTCCTGCCATTAATAAAATTGTTTACTGTTCCAGAAAAGACGTGCGACTACCAGTTCAACTACAGCGAGCGATGGCGGCAGAGGCTGAAGCAGATCGTGAGGCTCGAGCCAAGATCATCGCTGCAGAAGGAGAGATCAAGGCTTCCAAGGCACTGAAGGAAGCCTCTCTAGTCATGATCGATAATCCCATGGCACTTCAGGCTAGTTTACACATTATAGTTAAACTTATTAACATCACTGTTTTTGCATCAAAACTAAAAACTAGCTCATTATCACTGGCAGAGAAAAATTGCTCAAACGACAGTCGTGGTTTTAAAGAAAAAGTTATCATTAAAAAATTTGCAGATGTTGTGGTAAGAGCACACGTCTCACGTCCTGGCGATTGTGGGTTTTAACCAAGGTCGCACCGCTAGGTTTTTGAAATGTAATTACTTTGAATTACTTGAAAGGAAAAAAATAATGTAGTAACCATGCCTGCTCAGTTTTAGAAGGTATTTTTCCTAAAACTACTGTTTTCACAAATTTCTCCAATATCTGCTTCGTACTGCTGACGTAATTGTAGCTCTATCAACTTTCGTCGGACTGGTAGAAGTCAATAATTTTTTGAGAGGTAATTATTCTAGGCCCTTAAATTACCCACCTGTAGCCACCATAAGCAAGGCTTCCTAGGTAATAACCAGCAATTATGTAATTATTTTTTTTGATTATTCTTGTTATTCTACAGTTGCGGTACCTACAATCACTGAACACCATTTCTGCAGAGAAGAACTCCACGATTATTTTTCCATTCCCAATGGACTTCCTGAAGACTTTCCTTGGCATGCCAGGCCCTAGCAACAACATGGCGTTGCCGCTTTAAATAAACAAATGATTAAGAAACAAGATCTGATTATGTTTAAATTCTCTTTAGTAGAAATAATTAAAAAAACGGGTCCACGCAACAAACTGTACCGGTATCAAGTACACTACACGGCACGAATAGTTTTACCAGGAAAAAATATTACAGTTCCAAAGTTATGGCTGTGCAAAAAAAGCAGCCAACAACAAAAGCTTGTATCAAAATTAAAATTTGTGGCAAACCTGTTCCTCATTGCAACTCACATAACCAAGAACCTTTTACTCAAAACTGAGTCATCCTTACTAATATTATAAATGTGAAAGCGTGGATGTTTGTTACGCTTTCACGCAAAAACTACTTGACGAATCATCATGAAACTTTGTACACATATTCTGAGAGGTACTAGAAGTAACATAGGATAATTTTTATTAAAAAAATAATATGTTTTACAAAAATGAAAAAATAAAATGTCAAGAAAAAAAATTGCAGCGGGCGAAGCCGCTGGCGGGTCACTAGTTTTTATATAATTAAAATTAAAAGCAATTATGTGAGGAAACCGTAGCAAAAACAATATGTTTCAGGAGATAGATCTCCTGTGGAGGATGTGCATTAAGCAGTTATGAAAATACAATATGAAAGAACATACTCTTGAAGCATGGTCGTCCAAGTGTTGATGTTCTTCAAGATACAGAGACAACATAAATTAGCAAAATGTGATCAACGCAATGTGCAGTTCGAACAATACAACATGCAACCCTGCAATGCATATTGGTGGCAGTGAGTATTTAAGTGAATTGCCTGTACCTACTCGTAGTACTAGTACATACACTAGGCTTCCCTAGTGTATGTACTAGTGCTACGTAACTTCAACTTATTAGGTAAAGAATACGAACACTGCTGAGGCAGACATGAGGTTCTCATTTATGCCCCGGCTGTCCTCGTGTATCTCTGATTACGGTCCACAAGCATCCTAGATAAGATTTTATGCATTGCTTTGCGTCAAGAGGTCGTCCCCAAGGGAAGCATACTGATGTTCTACATATAAGAGTCCATAAACTGAACCAATCCAGAATAAAACCCATCATTGGCATGCATTTGGATCTTACAGAACTTCGATTTTTTCACACACGGCATCACGAAGTCCTGGAACTTTAAAAACAATGTAGTTGAATTCCAATTGTAGTTGTATGATTTTAAATAAAATTGTTTTGACTACTAATGTTGGCCTTTCTATTTTTATAGACCATTTTTGTGATCTTACATGGTGTTCAAATCATAATACGTTATTAACGTAAGTAGGCTATTAGCCTATAAAAAAATTGTCCAAACAGATGATCTATCTACTATTAGACCCGCTTCTCAACGGGGACATCAGCGGAGCAACCAGTCGCCACCTCCAACAATATGTATACAGATCTATGGAGGGTATCTCACGGTATCCACTTGGTTGCGCTCAGGTTAATTTTGCCATGGAGACCAGGAGAGAAGCGGGCATTTTGGACTAAATGAAATAAACTCCTTGTTCCTGCCAGACAGCCAACCGATAACAGATAAAATAAGAATAGTCGTCCGTCGCAGTCATAGTCATAGGAGCTCCAATATATCAAAGTACCCAGGGTCTACAATAGGTTAGAGATGACCCTGAGCACGTATCTGAATGACCTTTTCCCAAAAACACCGGCCGTGTTTTAGTTCGATGGGCAAAAAAAGTTTAACGTGGGAGGTAGAACATAGGTAGAACAACAAATTGACACTTTTATTGTGATCATGCGTACCATTTGCCAACAACACCGTCATGTTTTCTTAACTCTTTTTTGCCAAACGTATAGTAGCGATGAAGTTATCTCATACTATCTCTGTTCGAGCGTAAGGCCTGGAGCAGATCAGCAGAGACCTATTTAGGTTTGGAATGGTTCGGAACAATAGTGTACAATAGTAGTCAAGTTCAAGTTAAATTTATATCTATATGGCTACAGGGCCTCTATTCAACTGCGTTATAACGATATCGTTTTTGACCTGTTTCCGTATTGTCAACGTTTTGATAACTCTTATGTCATTTACAATAATGGCGACTGTAACATAAACGATTCTCAAACGTGTCAAACACGATATCGTTTTAACGCACCTGAATAGAGGCCCTTTTTAGTGGGACAATTCTGCCAGTGTCAAGGTTGGAAGTTATGAGTGATCGGTGAAAATGTTTTTCCAAAAGCAGATGCAGATTCATCAGTTGGGGGATCTAAAAATAAATAGATTATTTAAAATAACTACAATTACCAATACTAAATGTAAAATGTCATTTTACAATAGTAATCTTTGGTTCTGAACTCCTTTACATGACATGGCAGTCTCATCTGAATAATTGGCAAATCAGGCTACTTTGATACTAGTAATCAATTGATTATCTCTAAGGAGGCTTGACTTGAAGTTAAATAACGAGCTTCTTGCTAGTAAACAATGGATCTTTCCTTTATGCTTACTCTATTCTTTGTCTTTAGCAACACTCCACTGTCAACCAATTATCTTTGTCAACATTATTTCCAAAAGGATTTATATTATAAAAATCACACGATCAATTAAACAATTTTCCTAAGGTTTTCGTAGTGAAAGCTTCCAATAATGAGTGAAAGACGTACGAAACGCATATTAAACCTCAATTTAATCGGTATGTAAAATATAATGTTTAAACCCAAAACAATCAACCAAGCGACAAAAGGAATGTAAATAAGTTCGTCGTCGATGATCTGTGAAAGGGTGTTACTGCCATTGGCATTAAGCATATAACCAGCCAACCGTTATGGAGATCTTTGGGGAAGACCTATGCCCAGCAGTAGATGTCCTTCGGCTGATATAATAATGATGATGATAACGATGACTTTATCATCATCCTCGGCGTCGTCGAAATCATCGACATAAATATTATCATATCAGCCGAAGGACATCCACAACGACATCACGACGGACAACGACGCTGATGAATCTGGTGATTACGACGACGACGACAATGATAATGATGGTGATGATGACTATGACAACGGCGACAATAATGATGATGATACTGATAATGACGATGACGATAACGATAATCATGACCCATATTTTTACTACTTTAGATGCTAACATTGTATGTATGACTTATATAAAAGAAAAATATAAAGCAGGGATGTACACAGGCGAACTTATCCTTAGTTAGTAGCTGATGGTAATACCAGTTGACTGAGCTTAAAGGAACTACTAACAGCAAGTGACTGCACTCTTCTCAGCTACATTAATGAATGTGGTATCCTTATTACAGAATACAGGGAGGAAAAATGTAACGAGAAAGTCCTACGGGCATTCGCAATGTTGCTCATTATTATATTTCCCATAATGTTGCTATGCTGTTTCAAGGTACGTTACTTTTAAAACACTGATTTAATAGAACACAATTTTCATGCATCAAAACAACACGAATGGAAAATTGTTTATTTCCATTACAAATAGAAGGCAATATGTAACAATTCATAACTTGGCTCACAAGACACCATATACACCAGCCCATCGAAGGTCCACTTTTCAGCATGGTCCACTTTCCCATATGGTTCACTTGATTTTCCTAATTGTCGCCGCCGAGCCGTAAGCAAACCTAGCGCCGAAACTTTTAGCCAATTGACAACAGGATATTTTTGAAAAGGTGTTCCTTAAAAAATCATGCTTATAGAAGTTTGTTTCAAAAGCATACTTTCTTTATTTCCCTATAATTTGTATTTACTGAGTTTTTTTTTATATTTTCAGTGTTTGCTTTGGACTAGAAGTCAGAATGACGTCATTATGTTTGTTACCGCTTTTTTGTTTTCTTAAGTCTAGTACTAGCTGTAACGTAAAAAAGACCTTGTAACATTTAAACTCTTAGCAGGATTTGTCAGATTTGTCAGGATCGTAGCAGGTGGAAAGAAGTGATCTCTGCCTACCGCTCTGGTATGTGATGACCAAAAAATAATAATTATAATTAATAAGCATGTTTTTTTACAGAACACCTTTTAAAAATGTCCTGTTGTCAGTTCCACGTCAATATTTAGGTGTGGCGAGACTATTGGGCCGTATTAATAAACTCCTCTTGGCTGAAATGCGTCACAAGATCTGTGGGGAATCACAGCTTTTTATTATTTGACGTTTCCTTTGACGTATTCTGAGGCAGGCATCTCAGTCAAGAATTTATCAAACTAATTAAATTAACTCAGCGATAAGACCGCTTGTTGTTTACCTGGGTCTTTTAAATTGGGCTATTTCTCTGTAATGCTTTTGCTTGGTGGACAATAAAGTATTTTGTATTGTATTTTATTATATTGTATTTATATGTACGGCTGTTAAGTCTTCCGGATCGGCAACGTAATAACAGTCTCAAGAAGTAAAACGCAGCTGGACCTCAGCACCGGTGTAACCTCTAAGCTTCATGCCATGAAAAAAACTACTCCATCATCATACTTCAGGTGGTAAAACAATACAAACGCGCGGTAATCCTTCGCTTCGGCCGGGTGCGCAAAGACTCCCCGGCAGGCCCGGGGATCATCTTCGTGCTGCCGTGCACCGATTCCATCATCACCCTGGACCTCAGGACCCAGCATATTAGCGTGCCACATCAACGGGTTGAATTACCAGTCTTTTCAGTAGTCTCAGTGACCGCATATTAGTGTGTCACATCAATCAGTTGATTTACCAGTAGTTCCAGTAGTCTCAGTAGCGGTATAGTAGTGTGTCTTATCTATCAGTTGAATTATTAGCCATTCTAGTAGTCTCAGTATACATAGGTGAATGCACGATAGATTCGGATACAAATTCATTGGTTCTGCAGTTGTACATTTTGCAACGTCAAAGTTACTGGTTTTTGGGCAGAGTTCATTTGGCTTTCATGTTTCAGATAATCACAAAAGATTTTGTGACTGTGGTAGTGGATGCTATAGTGTACTACCACGTCACCAGGCCCCTGCAGTGCGTGATGAACGTCCAGTCCCACACGTAACCTTCAAAATATATCTATTTTAATATTTTTCATCACCATCATCATTATTTTACCCTTATCCCAATATTCCCTATCAATATCTATTCCTTTGTATTACATAATTTTTCACACATTCCACCCATCACTTCTTTGGTTCTTTTTCTTTGTATTTTATTAATATTAAATACAATAATCGACTTAATCCTAAGTTAACCTACATTTCACTTTGTTTTAAAACACCTTGCTATTATATTGTAATCATATTGTGTTTTTTTGGTAGCTCTGAATCACTTGACAGTATAATGCAGGGATTGTAAAACCGGTTTTATTCAATACCTGTGTAGGAAGACGATCACGTCGGGGTCACCAATGTAGTAGAGAGGACAATAGAGAGATCTCTCTCCAGGCGGGTGTTGTGCCTGGGGACCGAAGTCCATTTGGATGAAGTTGGAAGTTGTATATAAGTCAACCGACTGAAGAAACTTCGTTAGCGCGATGTAGCGCACTGTCAGATTTAGTTGCACTGTCTGCCGCTGGTGGCGCTGGCGAGTTGTTTGTTACAAGCTGTCGCTAGGTCGCCACACCAGCCCCCCTTTGAGACCGGAGGTTGATGGTGATGGATGTCGTGCAGTCTGTGCGTTGAAAATGCCGCTTGCAAGTGCCAGTAGTAGTAGATGTCTCCAGTAGAGCTCAGAGCCGCGTTGGCGAGCGTAGCAGGAGAAGAGGAGTGGAGTGGAGAGTACACAGTGAGTCGTGTATCTGCTCCGTGAAGTACTCGTAGTAGGACGCAGTGAGTCGCGTTGCTGATTGAGAGTATTGTGCACACTGTAGACACCAGGCATGGAGATATATCAGAATGCTAGTGGTGCACAGTGTGGTTTGTCTGGCTTGCTGTGAGACTGCGTCATAGTGCTTGAAGGTCGTCAGGTTGCGTAAATGTCCATTGTCGTGGGTCACCAATGTAGGAAGACGATCACGTCGGGGTCACCAATGTAGTAGAGAGGACAATAGAGAGATCTCTCTCCAGGCGGGTGTTGTGCCTGGGGACCGAAGTCCATTTGGATGAAGTTGGAAGTTGTATATAAGTCAACCGACTGAAGAAACTTCGTTAGCGCGATGTAGCGCACTGTCAGATTTAGTTGCACTGTCTGCCGCTGGTGGCGCTGGCGAGTTGTTTGTTACAAGCTGTCGCTAGGTCGCCACACCTGTATTTACATTGTCAAATTATTAAGGCTAAAAAATAGTACCTATATTCAAATTAGAGGTATTAAATACCTGTATTCAATACCGCTATTTATTGCACCTGATAAGTGTGATGTGACTTAGACTGTAATTAACTGCAATTTCAGACTTGTCTAAGGCGAGTCTAAGTTTTTTGTAAGAGCACCGAAAACATTTACATATACGAATAAACGAGAATATTGACACTGACAGGTATTACTGCTAATGGTTTTTAGAGGTAATGTATCAAAAAGAGGTATTGTTCTCAATTGGCTAAACCGATAATATACTTGAATACCGTTATTCATTATACCGGTAATCAGAGCTTTAGCGGTATAAATAGCGAAATGCAATTATAACCGGTTATACCTCATTTAAAACCGGTAGTCAGAATACCGGTAACGATCCCTGGTATAATGTCTTATCTTATATTACTTATATGGGCTCTTTCCGATACACTTCGACCCCTTTAGGATCTTTTGTGCAATTACCCTCTTACACACTCAGCTTTTCGAATATGCAGGTTTCCTCGCGATGTATTTCCTTCTCCATAAGAGCATCGGGTGATGTACTTAAGATAAATAAACTCATTGGTACAGGTGATCACGGGTGTTCAAACCTTACGATCACGAGTTGACCCCCTAAGCCAGTGGTCACCGACGCTCTCAACCATTAAGGGTATACTTATAATAAGGTTTTTTTACCTTTTTACGATTTTATTGTGAATTCATTACGATAATGTGACATAAAATAATGTTATTTTCAATCACTACATAGTATAAAACAAAGTCGCTTCCCGCTGTCTGTCTGTCCCTATGTATGCTTAGATCTTTAAAACTACGCAACGGATTTTGAAGCGGTTTTTTTAAATAGATAGAGTAATTCAAGAGGAAGGTTTATATGTATAATACTTTAACCTGGAGTGAAGCGAGGGCGGGTCGCTTGTATGAAATAAATGCCTACCTACCTATAAATGAAAGATAGGCGACAAATATTGCTGGTAGACAACTAGATATTAGAACAGAGTTGTCTGTAGAAGTTAATAAGAATGTAACCATATCAGAGCTGATCTGAAGAGGAAGTCAATAGATGAAAATAGGATCGCCGTTGTACTATACATATAGTAAACCTACAAGGTACGAAATCCTTAGTTTGGTTTCGCAAGATGCAAGCAAATGACGCCAGTGTAATCAAAGTACTTTACCTAAGTATATTTGGTTACAAAATTTTGTCGCAAAAATGAAATTTCCCACAGAAACTTATCAGGATAAAAGATTAAGGAGTGTCCTCACTGAGAGGATTCGCGTTTCATGAGCAATGTGCGTCGAATATTCAAGCGGTGTGGACCACAGTAACGCTAGGCTCAACGTCCACACCACTCGAATATCACACATGAATGCTCTTTGTGAGGTGCGCTCCTTTAAATAATAATTTGTTTGTTTTATAGACTTGCTACAGAGATGCTGGCTGTTGCAATTTTAAGGAACACAGTTAGCAACCACACGTTGACCGACGTGTTGACTACCAGGGAGACGATAAGTATGGAGATCAGGGGCGAGATAGAGAAAGCCACAGCTGAGTGGGGCGTTCAGATTGAACGAGTGGCAATGTAATAATTTTCAACTGATATGGGTCACTCTGCCATTCATCCCTATTATATGCATACACCATCACTCTCTTGTCTCTTAATAGGGACGGATGGCGGAGAAGAGGAAAGGACTTTACCCAATCAGACAGGCTATAAAAGTTACTTAACAATTTAATGTCAAAATATAAAGTTTTATTACGATTGTTTTTTTTATCGAGAACATTGAACTCAGTGATTGCAATAAATAAATACAGTATGCCGTTACGAAAGATCTCATCATCATTATCAGTTCCAAATATTCCCTGTTGCAACATGGTGGGTGTAAGGTTTTTTATAAATATAAGCTCTCCATGTGCTATTTTACTAATTGGAATTGATGATTATATCGATCGATTTCAATGTCGCTCATGCACGGCTAAAAGTAATTATATTTATTTTAATGATTTCAGAAAAGATGTTATCTTGCCGGTTGAATTGCAAAAAGCAATGGCAGCTGAAGCTGAGGGTAAGAGACTCGCAAAAGCCAAGATAATTGAGGCAGATGGAGAGGTAAAAACTGCAGAATTCCTCCGAACAGCTTCACGGATCATGATGCAAAACCCACAGACAATGCGGGTGCATAAAATCATATACATTAGTAGGATTTTTAGTGGATCAGTGGTTTTTAGTTAATTAGCATCATCATTTGGCCTAAAAGACGTCCATCGTGGCAAACCCTGGAGGAGGCCTATGTCCAACAAACAACTCCTATGCCGTCTGTTTGCAGTAACTACTTTTTAGTTTCAACCCTATTTTCACAGCCACTTTATATTAAATTGGATTTGGTGGGTTCGGTCAGATCAGATGAAGTTGTCGTTGTGATGTGTCGTTGGAGATCTACCCACGCTACGTCTTCAGTATCCCGTTGCCACCTAGTATCACTTCGACCAGCGGCGATGGTTTTTAGTTGAAGTTTATTAATCAACGTCTCCTGTCTTCCCGTGGATGTCGTAAGAGGCGACTAAGGGAATAAAGGCTTGTAGTACTGTTAGGCGATGGGCTTGCAACCTGTCACTAATACACTGGTAAACATCTCAGCCTTTTTGTGCAAAATGTGGTTACAGAATTGCCAACAACTCTTGTCGTAGTTGTTGGTATTTCTGCAGCTCTGCCTACCCCACTCTGGGAATGAAAGCGTGATAATATTTATGTATGTATGTATTAATCAATTCTAAAATGTATCAACGATTTATTTACATCAAAGTTTTAGGGCCAAATGTGCTCTAAATAATGCAGCTTATTTTTCAACTCTAGTAAATATTCACGGTGTCATAAAAATCCATAAAATTTCTTTTTCAGCTGAGATATTTGCAAACTCTGAATTTTATTGCATCGCAGCAGAAAACTTCTATATTTTTCCCCTTTCCTCTACAACTTCCGGAATTACAGAAACCGAAAAAAAGCCACGAAAAGTTAGTGTCATTACACTTGTTGTTAAATAGATCATTAATTATAATAACTCGGCGTTGTAAAAACACCAACACTCTTAACTGTACATCGGTGGACCTTATTACAAAAGGCATAAGGTCTACCGATGGACAGTTAACAGTGTTGGCGATGGTGCATGCCACGCTTGCACCACAATGCTACGGCAAAGATGCGGTCGAACCCAGAAGTAGTTATTAATATATTAAATTCAAACCACTCACCCTTCAACACGTTACTGCGACAAGGTACTAAAATGAATCTATTTTTGACTTCGACCGCACATCTGTGAGAAAGTTGTATATAAACTCGGCTTTATAAACTTGGAGTGTTTAGGCCATGCTTTGTCCTTATCTGCCATTGTGGCATTTGAATTCGACGGAGAAGGACAAAGCATGGCTCAACGGTTACTGTGAAAAAAGTTTATAAATTCTGGTCTCTTCGGATTATGACACAGTCTGAAAAATAACACAATCCGACTTCAATTTAACTAAAATTAATTTGATGTAGTTACGTATTTATTTATTTAATCATCATTATAATCAATATTAACTAGGGCTTTCTGACACAGGTTATTTTGTACCTACTAGGAAGTTCCAACCGTTGATGTCATGTAGACTTAAGTTTATGGAAATAAAATATTTATCATTTTCATTTTTATTAACGTTGGCCATCCTATCCTACTAATGTTATAAATACGAACGTTTGTTTTCGACTGAACGGATTGGGATGTTTTGAGTGAAGTTAGCTTATATCCTGGATATTCCCTTATTCAGCCAAAAATTATTTCAGCCAAAGGGCAGATCCAAAATTTTAGCGTAAGCGGTATAGCTCTGTAAACGTACTTTGTCCCCTTCTGTTTGTCTGTTTGTCTAATGAATAAATAAATAAATGTTTTTTTTTCACAAATTCTCTAAAAAATAAGTTAAAGTAGTGTTACAGATGAGACCAAGAAAGTTGTGGATGATACGAGTATTATCGGGCGAGCGGTACCCCTAGACGTCCAATCAGAAACTGGCGCGAGCCTACAAACGAGTAATGTCTATGTGTAATAGACAAAACAACACACGACAAATGACTCTAGTAGCGGCATGTGAACCTTTTTAAACTGAAGGTAACTGTGTTCTACACATAGAATAAGAACTAAAAACAAAGAAGGAGCCTCAAACCGAAAGCGTCAAATCAATACCTGTCTCTCGAAAATTTCTATATTATGAATGTTCAGTATGTTAAAAAAGGAAAAAGTAAAATTAGCCACGTTTGACACGTTTAAGAATCGTCTATGTCACAGTCGCCATTATTGTAAATGACATAAGTGTTATCAAAACGTTGACAATACGAAACCACATCAAAGACGATATCGTTATTACCGGTGTTTAATTCCAGCCCTGTTGGCGACCAGTTTACACGAGTTGACAAAACCTTGGTGTGAACGGCTAGTTTTAGCAAGAACTGGACTCTATACTCTTTCCTTTTTTAACTTATTGAACATTCGGCTTGAGTTATATCAGTTTTGCGATCACCTATAGATGATATTGGATGATATTTTCACTGACGACACGCTAGCTTAGTTGGGAGTGACCCTGCCTTTGAAGCTAAGGGTCCTGGGTTCAAATCCCGGTAAGGGCAGATATTTGTGTGATGAGCACGAGTATTTGTTCCTGAGTCTTGGATGTTTTCTATGTATTTAAGTATATATTTCTCTATATAAGTAAGTTTATCGTTGTCTAGTACCCATAGCACAAGCCTAGAGCTTAGTTTGGGACTAGATCAATTTGTGTGACATTGTCCCGTGATATTATTATATTATTATTATTATTATTATTCATATTAAAATTTTCGAGACAGGTCGCTTTCGTTTTAAAGCTCTTTCTATGCCTTTAGTTCTAATTCTATGGTTTCACATCGTCATCAATCTGTCATCACTCGGAAGTAGACATACTTCAATCACTGATTTGTATTGCAGGGTTTTTTATATCGTAACATAGCAATAAAATGCAAATAGAAAGTCCAATATCATCTATAGGTGATCGCAAAACTGATATAACTCAAGCCGAATATCAATCATATGGAGATCTAGTGGCTCCGACTCAAGGTTAGCGCAAACGTGCAGTGACGATGTTTTTTCTGATGTTGTACAGTTGTTTTATTTCATGAAAGCGGGGTGGGCCATACTTATAGTTGTTACACATATAGAAACGCACACTACGATGACGTTTAGCGAAGATGGCTACTCAATCGGAGCTTACCCTGCGAAATACCTTCGGGTTGGTACTGTACATATTGGCCATCGTAGTCCCAAACTAAGCTCTAGGTTTGTACTATGGGAACTTGATAACGATAAACATACTTATATAGAGAAATACATAGAAAACATCCAAGACTCGGGAATAAATAGTCGCGCTCGCAAATATCTTCCCTGGCCGGAATTTGAACCCGAAACCGCGTCCCGAGCCTCACTACCAACTAGGCCAACGTGTCGTCACAACATTTGTGACATTTTTGTAAACTTTCTCCAGCTACCGTATCTTTTTGTTTTATGAGAAGCCTATTGCTAGAACGCACATATGCGTTTAACCCTTTGAACGCCGACGACACCTAAAGAGTCATGAGCTGTCGTGCCTACAACGCCACCGACACTTATAGTTGTCACAGGTACAGTTTCAAAGAGACGTTATTTCGTATGGATTAAATTAAATTTTACATAACTCTGCATACATGTTTGGCATGTGAGTGAGGCATTTGTATTTGACGCAATGTATTTAAAAGGTTAAAGCACTAGGTGTAAGTTATTAAAACGCTTATATGCGTTGCTGACAGTTATGCGAACGCGTAATGTAAAAGTATCACACTTCTGTTGAAGTAAAATCATTTTTTTCATGTTTAAAGTAAATTTATAGTAACAGATGAGGATGACAAAGTTTGACACCAAATAATGTTGAAAAGCTTAAATAATACACGTAACAAGTCTTTTGTATTACGTTTCGTAATCCTGCTGCTATAGTTTCAATGTATCGATCCGTCTGTCCGTCCGTCAGTCCGCAGTTTAGTTCTAGAGACTCTTAATACTAGAAAGTTGTTATAGGGCATGATTATACATATTAGTCACCCGACAACGTGATAAATAAAAACGTGCAAAAAATTCACTTAGTTTTCTTCTCTGCGGCTCGGCTGCGGCTAGCGGCTCTGTATTGTTTTTAACTGAGCCACCATCACTGTCAAGTAAATAAGAGCTATCAAAACGTTGGCAACACGGAAACGCGTCAAAACCAAAAATGTTTTACAATATAGAATCTCAGCCCAGATGACTGGGTCTGAGTTTGTTATATGACTATAGTGTCCGGCCGATGAGAAGTAAATCTTGACACCTGTCATTTCAGTACTAATTATAACCTCAAACCCAAGAATAGGTTATAAATTGTACTGCGATGACAGGTGTCAGGATTTACTTCTCATCGGCCGGCCACTATAGTCTTCTTTTCTTTCAGGTGGTCATTCACTCATTGAATATTTTGTAGTATTTTTGTCTGTGATATTGTGCATTGTGACTTTTCCATTTTCACTGGCCTGTATTTTCGTGGTAAGTTGAATATCTTAGGAGACGTTTTCAAAAAAAAATACATAGTTAAGGGCTTTAATTAAAACAAAAAATAATTAATTCCTTTGTGTAACAAAAGTTACCCATATATTTTGCATGACTAACTTTCGTTACATTAATTACGAAATCGTGATTTTGTTTCCGTTAAGCCTTTAACTATGTACATTTTATTTGAAAACGACCCTTTAAATACTTGCTGCTTGTTTATTTACAGTTTGTATAATTGTAGGTGGTTCGACAATTTGAACGAGTTGTTATACTAAGGAACGGAAAAGTTTATGGGGATGAAGTATTTGGGCCTGGATTGATATGTCACCTGCCTTGCGTTGACACTGTTAAGTTTACAGATTTGAGAATTGTCTGCTACACTGTGCCCCCACAAGAGGTAAGTATTTTCTACATTCAAGGGCTAAAAAAGAGTGTTTATCATTTTATCGAAACACGTTTCATCGAATGTATCACTTCATCGAATTTCAGTTTACCGAACGCTATTTTCTGCTGAAACCGTAATGCTTTCAGGGTATTATCTGTGTGTTGATAAGCAAATAAACTATTTTGTATTTTTGTATTTTTTGTATTCTTAAAGAATTAGGCTTGTAAAACACACTTTCCCGAAATATGCACTTTCTCTAAAGGTGCACTTCTTTAGAAGGGTAATTTTCTCGGAAGGTACACTTTTTCTAAAAGTGCACTTCCCGATATGTACACTTTGTCAATAGGTGCAGTTTCCCGGAATGTCCACTTTCGCCGAAGGTACATATATTTTCCCAGAAAGTACACCTTAGGGGTAGGGATGTCCCTGTTTTATATTACTAAGGGTTTCTATAAAATAGTGCAAATGCAAACAGATGGACGGATGGACGGACAGAAAGACCGAAACTATAAACGTTCCGTTAAAATGTTTGGCTATTTTGGATACTTCTTACTATATACATAAGAAAATAGGGCAGTGTACATTTCGGGAAAGCGTGCGTTTTGGTAAAATGCACTATTTGAAAAAGTGCACATATCGGAAAAGCGTGCGTTTTGGAAATGTTTACATTTTGGGAATGTGCATTTTGCGGAAAGTGCACCTTTGCAAAAGTGCACATTTCGGGAAAGTGTGTTTTACGAGCCTAAGCCTTCTTAAGCATGTAAACTAACCTACGTACAGTCAAGAACTTTAATTGTTATGCCACTATAGAACTCTGTCATAATGACAGCGTTAATCATTAATGTTAGCTTTCTTTCATGTGGTTTGACGCTGTCATTATGACAGGGTTCCATAGTGGCATAACAATTAAAGTCCTTGACTGTACATAATGTTTAAGATACCTTGAAAACATTATGATTTCAGCAGAAAATAGTATAAAATATATTTATTTAAATGCTGAGAAGAACGGTGCATGTAACTCATCGCAGCAAAGTCAAGACTTAACTTAACCTCGCATTATATAAGATTATGATTATAAAATGAAGTATGTATGGATGTATCCATGTAAATACTTTATTGTACAAAGGCTAACTTATCTCCGTTAGGGATCTCTTTCAGCTAACCTTTAAAAAACGGCAACTAAATAGTAGACATTATACCAAAATATTCCTGCAAGACAACCACAAAAAGTTTCCTTTTAAACTCAACTTCTAATCATTTGTCCCGTGTATTTATAATTATTTATTTAAATAATCTTAATTGAACTAGAGGTTTTTATTAGTTAAGAATCTAAAACTAGTTCTACACAATATTACATGGTACTTAAATATAGCTCGTCATTACTTATTAATTATTGTTATTGTCATTTATTTTTATATATTAACACCTAGTAGTAAACAACTATGCTTTTGAGGTTGTCAATAATCGTCTACGACGTTTCTTATTCAGACCCTATAGCCAAGATGCGTTCGCCAACTAGCGTTTCTATTCGTTTGGTTTTTAAACGAATTGCGTCTCTGGTAGATCAAGTGATTTTTCGTATCACGTGATATACCAGTGACGCGATTGGTTTAAAAACAAAAGCAATCGAAACGCTAGTTGGCGAACGCATCTTGGATATAGGCTCAGCTTAAACATCACACGTCCTAGACGTCCTAGTAGCCTAGAGTATTTTAAAACCCAAATGCTTTTTAGGGTTCCGTAGTCAAACTAGAAACCCTTATAGTTTTGCCATGTCCGTCCGTCCGTCCGTCCGTCCGCACTTCCGCAGCCTAGCGCAAAGACTCTTAGTACTAGAAAGCTGTAATTTGGCATGAATATGCATGCATATTTATTAGTCACGCCAAGAAAGTGATACAAATATATTTTTTTAGCGTATCTTCCCTACACGTTACGTGGGGATGTATTTATTTAGACTCAAGTGTCCCCTCCCCCCCCCTACAGCCTAAACTACAAATACAAAAAATCTGAAAAGGGTCATACACAAATTTAGGTTACCGTCTTTCCTGTGGACACACCGAAAGTTAACGTTTTTAAGGCCTAATTTTCTGGCTAAGCCCAATCCCGCAAAAAAGCCGTTAGGACTGCTTTAGACCTATCATATAAAAAATATAACTTACGTGCACACAAGCTATTTAACTATTGACCACAGGAGAGACAACTTTTGTTTTTAAGAGTGTCTATGACCCATAAACGAATTTTAAAGAAAAACTATCACGACTAAGTAGACATCATTGCTTCTTGAGATAAAGGCGATTAAAGTGTTTATACCTACTAAAATCATCTTAGACGGCACCAATTGACTTTAAATAGAAAATTGGTTATTACTCGTTGATTTTTATGTTTGTAGTACTTAACGGCTTCGGAACCCTACACTAAGCATGGTCCGACATGCTCTTGCCCGGTTTTTCTATTGTCGATTGTAAGTTCTGAACGTTATGTTTTGCAGTGTTTGACCAAGGATTCCTTGACAGTAACAGTGCAAGCTGTGGTGTATTACAGGATATACGATCCTATGTGGGCGATCATGAATGTGTCAAATTTCAAGTAAGAGTTTATTTTAGTCACCAGTGAAAGCATTTCAAACAAGGATGTCAAGTTTTTAAAAGTAAAGGTGTATCTGATTGGCCTACTATTCAATACATAGCAATTGCACTGTGCCACAATTGCACATCATTTGTATCCTCTCTTTTTATCTAACTTTGCTTACAGTTCCCGATGCTCACTTTATAAAAGGGGACCAGCAGCGCTTTCTTCCTCCGCGCTTTCTTCTGCTTTTTTCTTTGTCTGTTTGTCCCGTAAATCAGCGTAATTTTTTTTTTAAGTTTTACTAAATTATTTCCAATTTCATTTCATTTTTGTGTATTGTGCTTTAACTCACCACCAAATAAACGATGTTCTTCATCTTCTAATTAAAAGTAACTGTTACCGCCTAAAAAGATTGACGAAAGAAATTTACAGTGCTAAAGTGAGTGGAAGGGTCGGAAGGGAGCGCCCTAGGCGTACTTTTTTGAATCAAATCGGGGAAATACTAGAAAAGGGCCGAATCTTAAGTACCCGAAACCGACGTGCATGCATGACTCGATGTATGAATGTGGAAGAAGCGAAAGAGCTTTGTCAGGATCGTAGCAGGTGGAAAGAAGTGGTCTCTGCCTACCCCTCTGGGAAACAGGCGTGATTTATGTATGTATGTATGTATGTTACCGCCTCTTGCAAAATTTTCAAAAATTTGGAAGTCGTGAAATTAAAAAACATTTTATCCGACCTTAAGATAAAGATAAAAGATAAAAGTTGTTTATTCAGTAAGCAGGCCGCACGGGCACTTTTACATGTCAAAATTCTACCAGCGCTTCCCAAGAGGAGACCACTGCTGAGAAGAAGCGCCACAAGGGTTTGGAAAACACCTAGACTTAATGACAACAGGCAAGGTTACCTACCCCCCGCTTATTTTGAGTGGCGGTGACCAACGGAAGGAAATAAATGCATAGAAATCACCCCATTTCACGCTGCACCGACTCAGACACCATTCAGTTGCCTTCTCTTAGGATTTCTAAACACGTCAAACGCAATATCGTTTTAACGTAGTAGATAGAGGCCCACGCCATTCACAGGCGAGGAGGGTAGCACAATGATGTGACACAGTCGTGGTCGAGCTCTTGCCCTAGCTTATTTCTAAATCCTGTGAGAACCTTATTGCCAGGGAGCGCAACTTTGGTGCCGGTGACGTCACTATGACGCTAATTCACTTACAGGATGCTTTTATTTATAAACAACCAGCGGCTTCGCCCAATGCATTTTTTTTTCTTGACATCTTTTTTATTTTTGTAATTTTTCATATTTTTTCTAAATGTAAGCTATCCTATCTTTCAAGTTGGATCGATTTGCACACGGTGTGCAAATCAAATTTAAAATCGGTTCAGTAGTTTCGGAGTCCATCGCGGACAAACAACGTGACACGTAATTTTTATATATAAAGATGTAAATATTAAAATAATGACAAAGACGATATGAATAAATTAAATTAAATTCATTTTTTCATTATTTAAGTACAATCAGAAAAGGAAACTTCTGCAAATACGGCTGTATAGACTCCATGAAAATTTTGCTCAAGCGAAACCATAATGTTTCGGTTCTATTTACAAATGAAAAAATTATTGAATATAAATAAGTTGTCTCCAACAATCTTCTTTATAATGACAATCATAGCCAATTATTGTTTCTTATAAGTACTGGCCGTCTCAACTCAAGTGTCAATAACGGTAAACTAAAGAGGCCAATAAGTTGTTATTAATGATGATGTAAAATCTAGATAAAAATTAACACTCTTATTGTACGTCATACGCCTGTCATCGGCACCAAAGCTTCGCTCCCTGCTCATCGCTGTATATAGCCTCTTTGATTTAAGGTTCTATTCAATTCTAGATTATCGACTAAGTACTTAGCTGCCACGACCCTCAGGAATGAAGTTGGATCTAGGAAGCTGTCAGAACTGCTCACGAACCGGGCTGAAGTTAGCCGCAACGTTCTTCAACTCATGAAGCAGCTGACTCGCGAGTGGGGCATATACGTCGTTAGAACTGAACTGTGCGTACATTCATTATTTTTTTTCCTTCACTCCTTTTCACTCCTTGTTTTAACATGGTCTATTTCACCAATGTCGAGTTTTAGACCATCACCATGAACATTTTTCATAATTTCGTTTATTATTGTCGTTATGGCATGTAAAATTATGTCATATGAAATTAGGGCAAGTGAAATTATTGCGTATGTAATTCGGTGAAACGATAGAGACCCAGTCCATGGGTATCACGCGAGGACAATAGTTTGTTGAAAGAGTATTCACTCTGGTAGACTAAACAGAACGCACATATGGGTTAGGTTAGTATCAAGTCTAATATCTTCTTGACATGTTAGTTTAACGTTTTAAACGCCATTTCAAACACCAACGCAATGTAACCTTACACATAGACTCATTAAGCTTATAATAGAACTCGATGATGATAATGATTCAATGATGATAAATAGTTTGCGTTTGTAATGGAATTTTAGTTTCCACGTTATTTCTTCTGGGTGTCGCTAAAACTGGGCGAAATTTGGGTGGTTATAAGTTTTTAATGTAAAAATATGAATTTAATTATTATTTTTTTCGGCCATTCTCAAAAATGCTAAATTTTGCGTGTCCGGCTCATTAATAATACCTAAATACGTTCAGACGTTAATGCAATATTTTTTATTGTATACTTCATGTTTTTATCTATAAGTAGAATAAACATTTTAACTTTATTATTTATTTATTACTAATTATTTTATTTTTTGAACCCTCGTTCGCCAATTACCATAGCCTGTCCGCACGCTACCTTTGTCTTTAAATCTGCTCCTCATTTTAGTCAGGAATAAGTTCAAGCTACGCCATTCAAAATCTTGAGAGACCGAGACACTACCTGTGTTATCAGATAAAAAAAATAAAAATAGGACTATTTGATCAAAATGTATCATGATTTATGCCCCTGTCCGGCCCGAGTATAATTGCCATCGCCATTCACTTTCGAAGTGCTCATCCCTAAACAACGAAATATTCGGACATCACTAGTACACGAGACGCGACCTGTCAGTTGTGCCGTGGCAATCGGACAGTGCGAACGTCTCAGTGTTGGTGTATACGCCGAGGATGCACGTAAGTACCTAATTACCGTAGCTTTGGTTTTCAAATTTTCTAATTCCCGTTCCTTTACTTATGAATTCGATTTCTTATGGAAATATTCTAATACTTAGTGAACCGAAAGAGATGAGAACCCTTTGTATATTACGATTTTCCAATAGTTTCAATCGCTTATATTTTTTGATATTTTTAATAAATTGTTTTGTTTTCTAAGTACCGTAGTTCTAATTACCGGTTATTTTCTAATTACCGTAGTATGGAAATATTCAAATGTTTTCAATTTTATAAACAGAGTCACGAAATTTATAGAGTTTCAACATAATTTACACTAGGGGTCCATTTCACAAAAGCTTGTTATAACTAACTAAACTTCCACTTGTCTGACAAGCGGAAGTTTCGTTTTAATTCATATTGTTGGAAAGAGATTTCCGCTTGTAATACAAGTTACAAGCTTTGCAGGGCCCCAGGTTTGAAGACTAATCGACTACATTATCAAATTAATTAAGTAGGTATCATATTTATGCACTTTTTTACAGAATGGGAAAACCAAAGAAGACCAAGGAGGAAAATTTAAAGAAAAAAAGACTTGGCTCGTCAGCGGCGGGAACGTATTAAAAATGACCCTATTTTGTATCAGCGAGCGAAAAAAAGGAAAAAGAAAGATATGAGAAGAGAAAAAGAGACAAAAAGTTGTTACCAGTTTCCATTCCATTCCATTTTAATTGTTAGGTACAAGAAGTTTGCGAATTTCGATTGTTTTGCATTTTTTTTAGATTTTTTTCTTACTTATTCGTCTCTAGATTTGTAGTATGACTTTTATTTCTGCCTACATTAAAATAAGAAGAAGATTGTAATTGTTATTTTGATAAAAAAAATGTTGATATTTGAAGGCAAAAGTGCTCTTCAAATGTTTTTGAAATAAATAGTTTGATTATAAAATAAAAGTATTTTATTTCAACGTCGATATAATCTCATTAAAAGAAAAGGAAAAGTATTCATATAAATATTCGAGTAGTTCTTTAATGTAATAGTACCTAGTTTTATTAGTCTTACTTCAAACATTTGCCCTTTCTAATTACCCTAGCCATGTAATAGTACATTGTTGTCTAGGCGCGGAAAGTAAGGGTTTTCCTGACGAGGTGGTTAGCAGGCCGAGCAACAGCGAGGCCTGCTAAAATACGAGTCAGGAAAACCTCGTTTCCGCCGAGGCATACATAATGCTTTTCTCAAACATGTGAGGAAATAATACAAATACATTTTTAAAAAGCAAGTTATTTAATTTATATTAACTTTATGTTTCATTTCAACTGTACACTTGAGCATCGAATAAATGGACCACAATGTAGAAGGCTTCTTATTCTTAGATTGCTCACTGAAATATGCTAGAAATACACCTTCAGCAAAGCTATTTACATTTTTGTTTGCCCTCCACAGCATAAATTGGTCATAAGTTCGGTTATATTTTTCCTTAGACTTAGCGGGAAGCAGGTTTTGTCTAACCGAGGCAGCTTCAGATTTTAGTACAGGTGTGGTACCTATTTCGTCGCTTTCGTCGCTTGAGCTCATTTTTTAAGGTAAGTAAATCGCACAACAAATAGTTTCACATTCGGTTTCACAATAATTATATTACGCAGAATGAACGAATGTCATTGACTGTCAATTGTTTTTAAATACTAACCATAGACATTGGAATGCAAATTCAAAAAGAAACACACGCACTGTGCTAAAAAAGCGAGCAGTTACTTTGGCTGTTTGGAATTTTTGTCTTGGTCCTTTTGATTTTGTATGCAATTGACAGAATTTTTAAGAAAAAAATGGACATGGACGGAAAGTGTTTTCATATGACTTTTTTACTCCTAGGAGTAAAATGAGGCACTTTCCGTCCTTGTCTTTCAATCGGAAAACCGTTCTTTCCGAGCATGTTTGAGAAAAAATATTTTTTTCTAATTACCGTGTTCATACAATATTTGAATCTCAATAACTCAAAAACCACTGTATTTATTCTAATGCCATTTTGATACATTGTTTAATTAGCTTACACTTGTTCATATTCAAAAGTTATTTTCACAAAACAACGAGAAAAAAAAATGCCTATGGTAATTAGGTAGAGAACACTCGACTCTGAGAATGGCCGTTTTACGTGATTAATACTAAACATATTGTTTCTTCAGTATAAATATTAAATTATATTTTATCGAAACTCCTTTCATCAAACGGATCATTACGCAGAATCTTCAATTAATCGAAAGGCATTTCTCGACGTATGTTATGATTGGTTTTTCACATCACCTACTCGGAAAGGGACTTTTCTTCCCTGTTAGGAAGGATCAAAATGTCACTTTTCTGTTCAAGGACATTTTGTTGTCAGTATAAAATATAAACGCAATTAAATATGAAAATATTATGCATATTATAATCGACTATAATATATTTTTCATTCGGAAAATTTGTTTCATCACTAAGATCTTTTATTTTCCTCATAGGTGATGTGAAAAGCAGTTCGTATCACACGGTAACCAAATTATTTCCACTTTAATGGTATGGTGATGCTCAGGATTTAATGTATGTCCTGAAAATATCATGGTTTCAGCAGAAACAAGCGTTTAATGAAATGGAATTCGATAATTTCATTCGACACGTGCTATGAATTTCGTAATGGTGCTTGTCTTTTGTCTTAAATCTTCTTTAAATTCTTATGCGGATGTATTTTTTGACAATGTCTCATTTCTTTTTCTATAGTAAAGACATCTCTCTGCCGCTACAGCTGCAAAAGGCAATGGCTGCCGAAGCTGAGTCGACGAGGCTAGCCAGCGCCAAGATTATAGTGGCCAGCTCCGAGATAGAGTCCAGCAAGAGCCTGCAAACAGCTACTGAGATGTTGATGGATAATCCACTGGGAATGCAGGTAGGTTAAAGCGGGCTGGTCTCCGCAGCTCGACGACCTATTTTATGGTAACTCATCACTTCATCGAATTTTACTTCATCGAATGTATCATTTCATCGAATTTCATTTCATCGAACGCTATTTACAGCCGAAACCATAATGTTTTCAGGGTATCTCAAACATTAATTACGTAGGTTAGGTTAGATTTTTAAGATACCCTGAAAACATTATGGTTTCAGCAGAAAATAGCATTCGATGAAGTGATACATTCGATGAAAGGGGTTGCAATGAAATTATAGACTCCCCTTATTTTATGCGCACGCATGTATTTACAATATCCTCGAGTCGCACAAGAAAAAAAACGCAAGAACAGCTAAACGCCCAATGTGTGTGTATGTGGTAGGTATATAAACCAAAACATTTTTATGTCCAAACTGGTCATGAGTACGGTGTAATGTGTGTTTAGAACGTTTTTTTTTATTTTTTAAGTCTGGGCGTTAATACGAAGTGTTACTTTGTACAATGTGATGAACAGTCGAACTCATAAGTAGCTGTACGTTTTAGTCCTTTGTCGCAATAACGTATTAAACTGATTGGTTTGAATTTAGTTTATCAATAACTGCGACGTGGTACTAAAATGTTCAGCCACTTATGTGTCCGTCCGAACATTGGGCGGCACGAGGATAAAATACTATAATAATAATGTTATTGGCGTTATTGCACTCAATAGGTATATCTATACACTTCCGTGACTCACTGACTGATAGACAACGAACAGCCTCAACCACTGGATCCAGGAACTGGAAATTTGGAGGGAACATTATTTAGAGAACATTCGTAAGGTAAGAAATAATGTTTCGAAAACCAGCCACGGATGGGAAGAAAAAAGGGAATAACAGAAAACGAATAACTTCTTTTTTACATTTTTGCCCCCGTCAATCCTGAGTGACAATTTCGTGACAAACGACAAGTACAAAAATGTAAACTTTAATGGTTATTGAAACGTAATTTGCAACGAAATGGTCACAACTCAGCGTGATGCTGGCAGGGCCAGCGCTGTTCTTCCGTAGTGGCCATTTGGTGAAGTCACGGCACGAGTTTGAACGTCATAACATTATTAACGTGCATCAAGTTAATGTAAATAAACACAAGGCACCTATTCCGACTCCTGCTGATAATCTTGCTGCATGATACTGATATGGGTGATTCGTTGCGTGACTTGTCTTGTCACATCCATGATAATAACAAAATGTTTGTTTCAGCTGAGATATTTGCAGTCGCTCCACATGATTGCAAGTGAGAAGACCCACACAATAGTTGTTCCATACTCAGAGGAATTGGTGAATTTATTGTATAATAAGATAGGATTCAAAAAAGTATCAAGAGGTGAAAATAAGAGACACATAGGTGGATACAGACATAAAAAGAGATATCGAACATCTTCGTCACAATATAAAATGAATAAGAAATACAAAAATGCAAGAAATTATTCCGGTCAGTATACAAGTCGTGCATCTGGTTTTGAGTATCCGTTATTTTTAGAAACATGAGTGATTGTCGTTCAAACCACCATTATACCTATGTTTCTTTTAAACTCGTCATCACAATAGAATACTTTAAAGGACTCTTGTAAAACTGCATTTGAAAGCATAGTTGTTGATGTTTGCTTGGCAGTGAGTGACATATTCATGTGGCTTGAGTTGTTGAAAAGTATACTTAAAGTAAGTATTTCGTATGTTAGTTTTACCTTTACATTAGTTTATAATACGATTTTAGTTTATATTGATGTAATATGATAAACGTGTAAAATATGTAACATGACACACTTGTTATACTTATTATTAATAAATGTATTTTAGTACTTTGTGGGTTTTTTTGTGGGTGATTTCGGAATATATTTGATAATGACCACCGCGTCAAAACAGCTTTAGCGCAGGACCTATTGTGGTGGTAGTAGCCGACTTTATTCTTAACTTATTATTAATATTTAGTCTACATATTTGCCAAAATTAAACAATAATGTATTTATATATTTTTTATTAAAAGTAACAAACAATTAATAAATAAACAACAACAAATTAATTACAACATTACTCGACTAGTATTCCCGGGAGTCCTCCTGCTCTTTGGGTTGACCGTAGTGCACTGGTTTCGTGGCCTTCCCGCTCTCCTTTTTATGCACCGTCGCCTGCGCATACAAATGAACATGTAATACATATAACTAACCAGTGTTATTAGTGTTATTACATTATTGTTGCACTGAGACTACGTAATGCGCGATTTTTTGCTATAAATTACGTTGAGCTTTTTTGTCAGTTAAATCGTTAATTAACCACGCTGCACAAGTTGCATGATATTTTTTTGGGATCGTGTAACTCTTTTTCTAATCGTTGCTATGCCACAATTGTATGCATAACAATTGTTTTACTTTCTATTTTCCTTCGCTAATGTGTATTTTTAGAGTAAATAGAAGAACGTTCTACTCCTTTTAAACTTACTAGTTCAAAATTATCATGAGAATTAATATCAGGCGTTTGAACATTAAGTTGTATTAAACTTACTTAATTAATGGCTTGCATACCATGTTTTAACAATCACTATGAACTTAGAAAGATAAGGGGGATTGCCACGACATAGGTAAGCAATTCAGTTAACGATGAGAGACAGCTATATAACTGCTATAGTTCCGTCCTTTACGCTCATCCTAAACTGAATTGCTTAGGCATGTAATGGTAACCCGTTAGCTTCATAGATATCACACGCGAGGTTAATTGTTCGGTTAATATTTGCTCTGGTGGGCTAAATAAAATCACATGGAATTAGCGCCACGCGCCTCTGCCAAGTCGATCAAGGTTTAAAATACTTTAAAACCTTTGACTGATTAGTGTAGCAGTTCAAACATGACGTTAATGTGACAAAGCTCTAAACCCACTATACTACAAACAGGGTTTTTTTGTTAGTGGGAATTAGATCCTAACAGCAAGTAAATAAAGTTCAAATACCCGTGCTCTATAATGCCATTTTCAATTTTTAAACAAAGAATAATGAACTTTATGCCTATTAGAATATAGTTTAAGTTTGCCCTGATTATGTACATATTTCACATGGAACCTTATGAGGATAAGCCCGGCCGTACCATCGAGCTGGTATGATGATATCAATGGATGGTGGTCATAGGAACTCCTCAATGGATTATAGTAGATCCATCGAGTACATTATAGTCCATTCGCTTAGATAGTGTCGTTGCCTTTGTATCGCATCGCCTTGGCGCGTGCCGCCTGTTGTCAAAGGATGCCGCCGCGTAAACAAAGAATGCGTGCGGTGTACCCGCAAGTCAATTTGACAGTTTACATCGATTTAAATTCGTATTTTTTTACAATAACCGCAAGTGCGTGCGTGCGGGTGTAGCGACACAAGCGAATGGAGTATAGTTGGTACTGATTTTGTTATCAGTGTCATTTGACGACACGGTGGCCTAGTTGGGAGTGACCCTGCCTTCGAAGCCAGCGGTCCTGGGTTCAAATCCCGGTAAGGGCAGATATTTGTGTGATGAGCGCGAATATTTGTTCCTGAGTCTTGGATGTTTTCTATGTAATTAGGTATTTATTTCTCTATATACAACGTGTTACAAAATAATCCGTTAAAAAGAAATTACAAAAGTAGTGTCAACCCTTATTAAATAACGTCAGTTCAGTATCTTAGGTATACAGTATACTAGGGTTGACACTACTTTCGTAATTTCTTTTTTACGGATTATTTTGTAACACGTTGTATAAGTATATTTATCGTTGTCTACTACCCATAGTACAAGCCTAGAGCTTAGTTTGGGACTCGGACAATTTGTGTGAGATTGTCCCCTGATATTTATTTATTTTATTTATTGATTATTTATTTATTACTAATAGTTTTCCACGTTGAAGTCGTCTATTCCCTCAAGGACCTACCAATTTTTCGCCATAATAAGTACCAAAAACCAAACCTCGTCTAAATCGGTTCAGTCAGCGGTTTACCCGTGAAAGCGTACCAAACAGAGTTGGGTAAGGACCAAAAAGTTGGCCACGCTAACTCATGCAATTAAATTTTCTATGAAGCTTTTCCGATGTGCGACGAAAATTTGCCATACATTTGTATGGATACTTTAAGGGAACTTTACTCGTCTTCGTTGTTTGTATGGTTAACTGCGCTTAACTATGGTCCAACTATTTGGTCCTCACCCAGTTACTTTCACGATTGCTATATAAGTACAGTCGGCAATAGGCAGTAAGAGTTACAATATAAAGCAAGATGGGCTAAATCTGATTGGAATAGCATTTTTTTTTTGTTTATGACAAGGATAAAGCACACCAGCACTCAGGCCACATGATGGTAAGTGGAATCTGAGACCCATACACATTTGAATTCTAAACACTATAATCCTGAGACCTCAAATGCGTTGCCAACCCTGAGGACTAAGATGGAATGCCTTTATGCTAATAATTTCACCGGTTGTCTTACCGCCACACGTAACCAGTTCCGGTTAATGGATGAGAAGGTGGTAGTGATTTGGTGCTGCTGTGGTAAAGGAGTTAGTTTTTGTATTACTTGCCTGGAAGCCGTTCTTAGGGTCAGCGGTATACCGGACCAGGCGGATGGAGCCGTCCGGTTCCACCAAGGAGTACTCTCCGTGAACGACGTCACCGTCGCGTGACTCCTTGTGGTTCTGCAGGTTTCCCGTGTGAGGGTCTTCTACTCCATATGCGTAGTGGTAGTCTGGTTTTGCCTGAAGATAATTGGTAAGTTCAGCAATGTTTGTAAGATGTGTACTGTAATTCGCCAAGCGCGACGAAATGAAAGTCCACCTGCGGCAATTTTCTACAATATTGTCAGTGGTGAGCTCACATGTCCGCAATGCGCAAGAATTGTCACAAAGAGAATTGGCTACATGCCACATTCGAGCTCACCAGCGACAACAGGGTCTCCTTTAAAACGGTCGCCGTGACCGAGATCGGTCGGACCAACCATGTTCACTACATACGCGCCTTCATTCCCAGAGTGGGGTAGGCAGAGCTACCAGAAATACCAACAACTACAAAAAGAGTTGTTGGTAATTCTGTAACCACATTTTAGCACAAACAGGCTAAGATGTTTACCAGTGTGTTAGTGATAGGTTGCAAGCCCATCGCCTAACAGTACAAGAAGCCTTAATTCCCTTTGTCGCCTCTCACGACATCCACGGGAAGGCATGGAGTGGCACTATTCTAACCCGGCAACCACACGGAATGAATGTTCACTGTAACTTGAAAAATTATTGGTTGTTAGGGTTCTGAACCCAAAGGTTAAAAACGGTACTAAGACTTCGCTGACTGTCCGTCCGTCTGTCTGTCACCAGGCTGTAGATCAAGAACCGCGATAGCTAGACATGAAATTTTCATAAATTATGTATTTCTGTTGCCGCTATGACAACAAATACTAAAAACAAAATATACCTAATATATATTTAAGGGGGGCTCCCATACAACAAACGTGATTATTTGTCGCTTTTTGCTTTCAATTGTCATACACAATTTATATCGATCGAAGATAAAAGTTCGTTTCCGTTTCGTCCGGGCCATTTATAAGAAAAAACGGTAGGTATTCTTTACAGAATTGAGACTTGTTATTAACACTATTATATTATAATTCACTTACCACATAGTCAACGGTCTTCAAATGCGCGTACTTAGCAGTATCCGGATGGATCCGTCCAGTCTGGTGATCATAGCCGTAATCCGCATGCTGCTGGGCTGGTATCCCCTCCGCGGCTGGTACCTGAACCTCCACAATCTGCCCACTGACAGGCCCACTAAACCTGTTGTATGAATAACCTCCATGCTTCCCCGAGAGACCAACCGTCACTAACGCCAAGAAAGTAGACACCTAAAAAAAAAGACTGTATAGGCATACCTTAACAAATCAGCGGTGAATTCGAGATCACGCTTTCACGACAAAAAATCCAACGACCTTTACGCTTGGACGTTTGTTACACAATAACATTGGCAATGAAAAGTTAAATCGGTCGAAAATTTGATTCTGATTAAGGCAATGAGCAAAAAGTAATAAATTTTGGTGTCCTAGATCGAATAATTAAATTAGGTTTCGGCTTGGTCTAGAAATATTGGTTAATAGTTTTGTTTTTCATCGTTATTATTTTATACAATTTATTTGACTTGTTTAGCATTTTTGTTGTTGTTGAATGAAGTTTTGGTTATGCAGTTTTGTTTTGTTATTTTTACTATGCAGTTAGAGTTTAATCAGTTTTTGACAAATTATCTTTTTGGCTTTAACCCCGTTTTGTCGACACTCTTTTCATAGAACGTATGATTTTACAGAATGTTCATTTTATCAACAGGCTTTGCTAGTTACAGGGGATTAGGTTTTGTGATAGTCACAAGTAAAACCTCTACTTTATTGTATTTAAGATAACTTGAAAACAACAGGGTGTCAGCAGAAAATTGGTTTTGATAAATAAACAAAGAGATACCATCTAATTGAGCTGTTGAATTATGTTCATCTATCTCTCGTTACCCTTACTTAATCTTAATTGAACAATTGAAGAGTTATTTGGTATCTTATTCATAATTTTCAGTACCTATCATAAACTGATTTAACAAAGTAAAAAATCACACATGGTGGACATATTATTCAGAGCGTGTTATATTATAGAGCTTAGTTTGGGAGTATAATCGCGTCGTGAAACATTAAAATTCATGAAAAGGTGGTTTAGGTTTTATAGTAACGCGTGTAACGTACCTAATGTTTTGTACAGTAGCATTAAAGTTTAAAATGTTAATTGTTTCCTTATCAGGGCTGGGATTCTACACGGTAATAACGTTATCGTCAATGACTTGTTTCCGTATTCTCAACGTTTTGATAACTCTTAATATGTCATTTACAATAATGGCGACTGTGACATAAACGATTTTAAAACATGTGAAACGCGATATCGTTATAACGCAAGAGAATAGAGGCCCAGAACTATCTTAACGCCATATTGTCATCTTTTTAGAGTGATAATATGACATGTGTGGAGCTACCAAATAACAAAATTACTCTTTTGTCATTCAATTAAGTATTAACATTTCTGATATGACATTTGAAGACTTTATCATCTTTATCGGTTAGTTAAACAAATTGGGTAAAGTTTCGTAGTTCCGCATATACTATCACTGTAACGTGTTACAAAATAATCCGTAAAAAAGAAATTACAAAAGTAGTGTCAACCCTTATTAAATAACGTTAGTTCAGTATCTTAGGTATACAGTATACTAGGGTTGACACTACTTTCGTAATTTCTTTTTTACGGATTATTTTGTAACACGTTGTATAACTTTAACATAATTTTGAATACGAAACAACATTTTGAAAATTGTTTTGTGCATCACGTGCCTTAATAATACCTAAAGCACCGAAGTAAAACTTTTTTTAAATAGCTCACATTGCACTCTCTCCACACACCAAAAAAACATACGCATTCTTGATTTAGTATAAAATAAAATTATTTCAGTTTAAAATTTCCCGATTGAAACTTTAAAACACAACACCTAATTCAATTAACTTGACACTTTGATTGTTTTACCTTGAACAAGAAAGCCATTTTGGTTAGTTAAGAACTGCAACTAGGATCCTGTGGAACTGACGTGTAGTGGTCGGGTGGAACCGTTTTATACCCGCTGTCATCAAGCTGAAGGGGCAATCGTGGCCAAGCCGATTGCAACAAGCTATGAATCAATAATTTTTCAATATCTACGCAGCTCACAATAGCCGAATTGCGTAGAGTCTTTGAGAAGGGCCGGAGATTTCTCCGGGTAAGGTTAACCGATGGATATCCTACGACCTCGGCGCTGATAAGTGTGAAGTTTGATGCGTAATTGATAACTACGATTTAGATTTAGACAGCATTACTCGTACACACATTTCAGTATTAGGTAAACTAAGTAACATTTATTGTAATGTTTATGTTGCTGCGTCTCTTTTATCTAAGGTTGTCTGGAAGAGATCGTTTATAGAGATAAGACCGCCTGTTGTCTACCGTGTACCATTTTTTTTTTGTGTGGTGTTCAGTAAAGCGTATTTGTATTGTACTGTATTGTAAAATAGCATAATTTAGCCGATGTCTACAATGAATGGATTATAATTATATCATAAATAATAATAAGTTAAGTTAAAAAGATAAAAATCCTCGATATAATGGAAACCCCTTTCATCAAATTAGCTCTAAAAATCAGCGTGTAAATCGGTCCATCCGTTTGGGAGCTGCGATGCCACATAGAGACACAGACACACACACGCATACACAGATAATCACGCTACCTTATGACGGCCTCTATTCTACTGGGTAAAAACCATATTGCCTTTGACATGTTATGGCATTGTTTTTAACCCGGCCGCCATTACTGTCAAGTGAATGAGAGCCATCAAAGAGTTGACGTTCCCCAATGAGTAAAACCACATCAATAACTTTCGCTCGTTTTATACTCCGGGTATTGCAATTTCGATATCAGTTTACAGTTTTCTGATATCTGTTATATTTACGAAATAATCGCCTGGCTACACTTAACGATTAAGTACACCCTTGTGTAATGTTGGGAATTGTTACCTTTTTAGGGTTCCGTAGTCAAACTAGGAATCGTTATAGTTTCGCCATGTCCGTCCGTCCGTCCGCAGCCTAGCGCAGAGACTCTTAGTACTAGAAAGCTGTAATTTGGCATGAATATGCATAATAATATTAGAAAGAAAGAAAGAAAGAAAATACATTTATTCACAGCAACACAACAATAACAAATAAAATATAATAAACAGAAAAAGAACAGTTGTTGTGAAACGGTCCTAACTCAGCAACCGCTTTATTAGTGACATCAACAAAGTGATACAATAAAATTTTAAATATTTTTTTTTTAGGTTACGTCCACTGCACGTAACGTGCGGATGTATTTTTTTCTCGTTTACCTTATAGTGTGGGATGTCGTTGGATAAGCATTTCAAAAATATTATGGGTTTGTGGAAACAGTTTTTCGATTAAGTAATCCGTTTATGAAATATTAAGCTTTAAAGCGCTAATTTTGTTAGATTCTTGTATCCCAAACAGCCAAAACTACAAATGCTAAAATCTGAAAAAAATCTTAAATGAAAGAACCTATAACGAATTTTAAGGAAAACTATCACGACTATAGTACCTTGTCTATTTAAAAGAGTTAGTAGGTACTAGAAAACAGAGAATGCGCGTAATTGGTCAGCGATAAGGACGATGCACAGGCACAAGGTAGGTACGTATGCCTGTAAAGTTTAGTCAACATCTGTCGCTCGTACGGTGCGGACGCTTTCAAGTGCTTATCTTTGGTTACAAATTTTTACCTGATTTTAAATTACATACTTAATTAGGATTTATAGATTAATAAACATGACATGTCAATGTCATGTTATCAATAAGTTAGTTATTTGAGGTGCCTCTAACTACAAACGAAAATCACGAGAAATATTAATTACGAATATTGCAACAAGCGGCATGTAAGCCGAGCCCGCCATCGACGTGCGACTAGACGCCCACTGGCAGTTTCTTGTCTTTTTCATTTTCATACAAAAGTGCAACAGAGAGAACGCTTTGCTAACTCTTTTAAATAGACAGGGTATACGTAGATATCATTGGTTCATGAGATACAGGCGATTAAAGTGTTTATACCTACTAAAATAATCTAAGAAGGCACCGATTGACTTAAAAAAGAAAATTACTTATTACTGGTTGATTTATGTATACTATACTCAGCATGGTCCGATATGCTCTTGCCCGGTTTTTAATTGTTATCTTTACATAGGGGGCGCCCGCGACTTCGTACGCATAGAATTAGTTTCCCTATTTGAACTCTTTAGGAGATGAATTTCCAAAAATCCCTTCGTAGTGCACCCCTAGGATATCCAAGGCATATTCCCTCCAAATTTCAAGTTCTCTAGGTCCAGCGGTTTCGGCGGTGCGTTTGTCTGTCAGTCTGTCTGTTATTGTCTCTTAATCTGTTTGTCTTTCTGTTGGTTACGCTTTCACGGATAAACCGCTGTACCGATTTAGATGAAATTTGGTAATGGATGGATGAAACTTAGGTACTTTTTATCCCGAAGAATTCAACGGCCCTGAGGGAACAGCGATAAAGAACTTCTACGCGGATGGAGTCGCGGGACACAACTAGTACTTTATAAAGTTACTATTAGGGAAAAACCGGGCAAGAGCATGTCGGACCATGGTCAGGGTAGGGTTCCGAAGCCGTTAAGTAGGTACTACATACAAAAATCAACAAGTAATATTTAATTTTCTATTTTAAGTCAATTGGTGCCGTCTTAGAGATGATTTTAGTAGGTATAAACACTTTTATCGCCAGCATCTCAAGAACCAATGATGTGTGCTTAGTCTTAGTCGTGATTGTTTTCCTTAAAATTCGTTATAATATAATTATGTTGATTCATTTAAGATTTTTTTCAGATATTTAGTATTTGTAGTTTTGGCTGTAGCTAACTGGGCGCTAACAAAAATTAGCGCTTTAAAGCTTAATATTTCATAAACGGATTAAGTACTTAATCGAAAAACAGTTTTCACAAACCCGTAATATTTTTCAAAGACCTATCCAACGACACTCCACACTATAGGGTTAACGAGAAAAAAAATACATCCCCTTGTTACGTGTAATAGGGGAGGTACGGTAATTTTTTTTTTTATTATTATGCCGCTTTTTTGGTGTGACTTATATGCATATTCATGCCAAATTACAGCTTTCTAGTACATACCAAGAGTCTCTGCTCTACACAGAAAAAAAGGATTACTTAAAATAAGACCGCCCATTTTCTCAAAATGTTTCGTAATTACAAAAAAATATTTATTCGGATTAAAAATGGATTATTGATAGAAAAATACCCATTTCGTCGTTCTAATACTATTAAAGTCTCAATATTTTGCTAATTTTGAGATTGATATTCTTATTTTAAGGTATATTTCTAACCATATCAACAAAAGAAACATATTTTAATTACAGAACTTTGAAATGTCTCGAAACAAAAAAAATATCTTGAGTTAAGATTTAGTATTCTCGAGTCATAACTATTCTAAAACTAAGAAGTTTTATTTTTTAATGAAGAAAAATATTGACTGATATCAAGATTTGTTTTATTCAATCAATAAACAGGACTTTTTCAGATCAAAGACTATAAATTTTCTTAAAGCAAACAAAGTATATTGAGTCAAGAAGTGGTGTTCTCAAGTGATAATCATTCTAAGCCCAAGATATTTATAATTTATTGTGAAGAAAAATATTTACTAATTCTAAGAAGTCCTTGGTTTAATCAATAAACAAGGCGGTTTTAAATCAAAAACTTCGTATTCTCTCAAAGCAACTAAAGTATCTTAAGTCAAGATTTAATATTTTCAAGTAGTAGTAACTATTCAAAAACCAAGATATAAAAATTTGCTGTGAAGATTTTTTTTTTAGTAAATCCGAGAAGTTTTTGGTTCAACTAATAAACACAACAACAAACAGACTTTTCTTGAATCAAGTACTTTGAATTCTCTCAAAAAAAAGAAAGTATCTAGAGTTAAGATTTGATGTTCTAAAGTCATAGCTTTTCTAGAACTAAAATATTCTTTTTTTTTTAAGATCAATATTTAGCAATTCCAAGAAGTGTTCGATTCAAACAATAAACAAGGTTTATTTTCCAAGCAGTAACTTTTATTTGCCTCAAAACTAACAAAATACCAATTATTCTAGGAATGTCATTATAGGGGAGGCTGGGAAGGATTGACCCCTTTTTATTTCAGCTCCTAATTTTTTTTTAACATAACGTGAAACTTGTTTTCAGGCTCTTCCGGGACCATTAGGCCCGCCACATACATGCGCAATACCTAACGATTCGGGATTCCGTAAATACGTCATACATATATGTTTATTTCCGTTCGGAATAAAAATGCAAAAAATGTGTGAATCAGCTAGGCTAGATTCATATTCCATATTACATTATTTTATTATTGTTTACAATTATCATTTTTTGTTTATGGTTAAATTGGACTTACCTAAGTATATTTAATTGAACAACAAACAATTTACAATAGATAAAGCAACACATAAACCTACAGAAATTTAAATACTAACTATAAACTAAGAACTTAACTAACTAAAATAAAAGGCTAAAACAGATTAAATTTAATATTAAAAAATACTTAAAAAACTTATCATTAAATATTAACATGTTCCTTTGACTTCCAAATTATTATTCTTCCTAATTAAACATCATTTTATACAATTATACTATAGTCTATAAGTAATAATTATCAGGTCGCAAATATTAATCGGTAATGTCATTAAAATATTCCCCAAGTTTAAAATATATCCACTATCCCCAGGCTCCCCTACAGTTCTCTAATTTTTCTAATATTTACTTCACTCTAACACATTAAATTTTGATTGAACGCTATTGAAAACTAAGGTCAAGAATCATTTTACTTGATCCAAAAAAATGTGAAACTGTGTTGCATATATTTACTGTCTTTAAGATTATTTCTCTCATAACAATTTTTTTTTACAATATGTGGTGGAATATTTTTTACAATTAAGAATTTATTGCGTTGGTAATACAATACTATACCTACTGACGCCCGTGCAGCCCGAGCCGCGAGCGTGCAGGTCGTGACAAGTTTAAAAATCGTTGTTCGTACTGTTCGTACTCGTAGGGTAGAACGGAGGCTTCTTTCTATTCTAGACTTTCAATACCGAGAAAATTGTACTTAAATATTGTGATGGATGCTGTCGAGCCTGTGTTTGTGCCTGTAAACGAAGTGCTCGTGTCATGGGGTATACCCCTCGAAGTAATAAACACCTTTATAGGTAAGTAATAATTACAATCATATTAAGTATCATCCAGTCATAGAACGAAAACTTATTTCGTTTTGCTTTCACACTTTCTATAACATTATAACTGTAATGTGAACGAAGAACGTTTGTGCTTCAACAGTAATAGGTACATAACTTTATTCTATATTTTCTAGCAAATGGCATAAGTGTCGAACACTTTCCAAAACTGACACCAGAATGCCTAAAAGAATTGTGCCCGCATTTAGCCACTCGATTAGTGCTGCAAGAGAGGATATCCGAATTAATAACAGCACAGGTACGTAATGTCAATGTTAACAAACTTTGTGTAAATAATGTTTGTATTCTAATCATAATAATATCTGCAAATACCTACATATAAATCACGCCTTATTTCCCGTGGGGTAGGTAGAGACCACTTCTTCTTTCCACTTGTTTATTATTTGCATTAACTATTTTGGTGACTTTACATGCAGGCACCAACAGAAACGGAAACAAACTCCAACAACACATGCTGCACTCCAGCCAATAATACTTTGCTAATAAGCCTAGATGACATAGAAGTTACCAGCCTTCTTGAGTCTCCCAAGACAGTCAACAGTCAAACAAGAAAAACTTTCCCACAATTTGATTTGGAGACACTATTGCAAACTTCACCAGGTGGCAATAGCATTCTTAAATATTACGAAACGTATGGTAGTCTTGATAGCAGCAAAAGAAATCAGTTAACTGACTTAATAATAAAACATATATATACATACATCGTTAATTGGTAAGTAAGAATAACTAATAACTCATCATAACATTTACCATATAATACATTTGGCAGTAATGGAACTATATTATAACTTTTGTTTTTAGCCGTATAACCTATGAAGAGTACAATGTCCTAGCGGCCAAAATAATAACACTGTTTCCTAAGGAGTCAGTCGGCACATATTTTACAAAACCTTTAAAAAAAATTGAGTCCATAAATGGACGTTCCACAATAGCCCGAGGAAAATTAGTTGACAAGGTTCGTAACCTTTTATACAAGTATGGGGATCGCAAGAGAGGTTCAGTCAGCGAGTCTGAGAATACTCCACCACCTAAGAAGAAAAATTGTGATGATGACGACTTACAGGGTAAGTAACAAAACATTTTTTAATCTTTTGACGCTTCGGTAAAATATGTTGCACTTAAGAATCCTAGCCACTTTCATGGCAAATGCGAATTTGGACCATAAATAAAGGTATCTTATTTATAAAGTTTTATATTTATTTCAGAATTACACTCGAGGGATATATTGTGGTTAAATAACAACTCGGAACCTTGGGACGAAGTAATAATTAAATGGAAGGCCACATATAATCTAAGAAAGGAAGGTGAACAGAAAAATATGCATGAATTTTTACGAGACTGGAAAATCTTGTCAGACCCTAGAAGTGAAATATTGGTATGTAAGGATTTAAAATTAAGATTCATTGAGCCAATTTTATAATACATCTATAGTACAGTTGCCATCAACTACTAGGTCAGAAGTAGCTACCTCTGTCGCTGCACCCCGGTTTGTATCTAAGCCGGTACGGATCCTAGTTGAAATTTTTACAAAATTATTCTTTCTATTACTGCTATAAGAAAAAAATATAATAACAATAGAGTTAAATATTAAATGGGGTCCCTATCCAAGGAACATGTTTTTTCAGTGATTTTAGTCTGTCAGCGAGCACCGTTATTACCTAACTCAACTAGATTATTTTATTTTCAGATAAATATTGACTTCGATTTGTTGCATCCAGAAAAGGGTTTAAACTTTTACATAAACTGGGATACATTTTATGAAAAACTTATTGGACTGAAAAAAACACAAGACGAAAGAGTTATAAACCTTATTGATTCCTTGAAGAACATTGAAGGTGAATGTAAGTAAAATAAAACTTTACACTTTACTTACACTAAGTTTAAACTAGAGGAAAACTTGAATAATTAATTAATAAACATGTTTTTTTTTCAGTAAAAATCCCTACTCAGCTGAAGATCCTAGCAAAGCTGGTACCCCCCAAAGGAAGACTTTCAAAGAAAGTAAAATTCACAACAGAAGAAGCGATCGAATCGTTATTCATCTGCGTTCCGGTAAATGTTAAATTTCTTAAAAAAAAACTTTTTTCATAATTTTCACCGAAATACACCATACAATTTGACGGTAGTTACAAGGCGTTGCCAGTTATTTCAATGCAGACTTAGCTTTTCCATGCTTATTACCCTACTGCGTCAGAAGGAGGGTTATGTTTTTCGAGAGTATGTATGTATGTATGTGGGTATGTATGAATGTCTATTTCTGGGCACGCTCTGCAGTCTAAACGGGTTGACGGATTTTAATATACAAGGTTTCATTTGATTCGTCTTAATTGCCGAAATGACATTGGGTATTTAATATTTCAATACGGCGTCCGCTGAAAAACAAGATACATAATAAGTAACATTATTTTGACGACATTATCCCAACAGCAATTGGGTTTTTTAAAGCTTGCTTTTCGTTATTATCTTTATACTAATTTATTATTTTGTTCTGCTTTGTAGAATGCTGGTGACATCGAGCAAACCATAACTAACCAAAAAACAAAAGCCTTAGCAAAGAAGCTCTCCATCCAACCATACATTATACTACAAGGGTCGTTGTCGGAGTGTGCTTCACCATTACTGATAATTGATGACGTTAAATATCAGTTTCAAAGCATCAGGAAAAGTTTTGATACCCTTTTTAAACTGTATCATACATTTAACGCTAGGTACCCAAAGGCAGGTGAGCATTTGTATTTAATCATACAAAGATGCGTATACAAAATAGAGACAAAATATGACAATGTTGTCTGCTACATTACAGATGTATTAAATTTATAACTTAGCATTACCAGACACAATTTTCAATAAATAATATTTTCACCTAAGAAACTATACATACTTGTCAACATGGAATTGAATTGTAATTACTGCCAAGTAAGACTAAAAGACTTTAAAAAATACATTTTTCATTTGGAAACGGCACACAAGATTAACAACTACTTTGTTTGCCCTAATCAAAATTGTAAAAGAACATATGATAAAAAGAATCGTTTTAAAAGTCATTTAACCACGTGCAGTTCAAGTAATATTGAGACAAATTCGTGCACCAATAACATCTATGCTTGTAAAAGTGTGATAGATAATCATGTAGATGACACTGTATTGCAAAGTAGCAATGATGTAAATATAAATTGTGATACTACCAAAGATATAGATGGAAACTATGATAATGTAGCTTTTATAGAATCTGTGAAATCGTACTTAAATATATTTATGTGCAATTTATATAGTCACGAAAGCTTACCAAGGTCTTTAATACAAATTTTGATAGAATCAGTTAAAACCTTGATCTGTGATATTGCTTCTGATATTCATAAAATGATTTTAAACGAGCGTATAGATTTAACTAAAAGATTAACTATTGTAAAAGATATGATTTCAGCATTACAAGACATCTTTAAAGACTATGACACAGAGTATAAACGTTTAAAACAATTAGTAGACAAAAAATATTATGTAGCCCCCCTTGAGGTTAAGATTGGTAACAGCAAAGAAAAACAAAAAGAAAATAATAATATAATTATGACACTAAAGGAAAAAAAACTATATATGTCCCCACTAAGACAAACTTTAAAATCGTTTTTAGAATTACCTGGAGTTCTTTCTGCCATTCTTAATTATCAAAAAAATCTTATTGATGAAAGTAATGCAAGTGATGGTGATGTCATTAGGAATGTGATTCAAGGATCCCTGTGGAGAGAACTTATAGCTAATATGGATAAAGATAGCATTGTTATCCCTTTGATCTTGTATTTCGATGATTTTGAAAGTGGCAATGCCCTAGGGAGTCATGCAGGTGCATACAAACTAGGTGCAGTTTATGTTTCGATTGCAACCATTCCACCAGAAAAATCTAGTAGGCTGGAAAATATTTTTGTCACTCAATTATTTTACTCAAATGATAGGCTCTTATTTGGCAACTCTGCTATTTTTAACAAAATAATTGAAGAACTTAAGTTTTTGGAAGGAGTAGGCATTAATGTGTTTTGGACCAAAAAAACGTAACAGTAAAATTTGTATTGGTTGCTTTATCTGGCGATAACTTAGGACTCCACGGTATATTAGGATATTTTGAAAGTTTTATGGCTACAAATTTTTGTAGATTTTGTTTAACTACTAAGACAGATTCTGAAACACAAACATGTGAACTTAATAATTTGCGGCAGCCTGTTGATTATGAAACTCATCTTGAAAATCGTATTGGCATTAAAGAACAATGCGTTTGGAATAATTTAGAAAAATTTCATGTTTACATAAACATAACGTGTGATGTGATGCACGACCTTATGGAAGGCGTTCTACGGTACGGAATGGCGCTTGTGGTCCAGAATCTTATAAATAAACAATACTTTTCGCTTGATCGTCTGAACTCCAGAATAAAGTATTTCAAATTCAACACTTCTGAAAAAAATTTGCCGCCACCAATAAATCGTCAACATTTATTAAATAAAAGCTTAACTATGTCTGCCTCTGAAATGTTGTGCCTTACTAGAAATTTTGTATTTATAGTCGGGGATTTAGTTGAAGAAAATGATCCCGTTTGGGATTATTATTTATTATTGCTTGAAATAACAAATGTTCTTACGTCACAAGCGTTTACTTCAGATCTAATAGATTACTTGAAGGGTATTATTGAAGAACATCACAAACTGTACCTTAATCTATTTCAAAGTAAATTAAAACCAAAACACCATTTTTTAAGTCATTATCCTACTATAATAAAAAAAATAGGTCCACCTATACTTATTAGTGCTTTCAAATACGAAGCAAAACACAAAGAGTTAAAAAAGGTATGTCAGTCAATAACATCGCGTATAGATCTTCCTCTGTCTGTAATGAAACGTTGCCAACTCAAGCAAAGTTTTCGTTACGCAACAGACAAAGGTTTGACAGAGAATCTTCGATATGGTAAATTTGATTTTGATAACGATAATCTTAATGGAAAAGATTGCTTTTATGTTGATTGGTGTGAATTAAATGGCATTAGGTACAATGTAAATAATGTTGTGCTACAAGATGTTAATGATGATATTCCCAAATATTGTATAATAAACAAAATTGTTTTGAATCAGTATAATAATGATATAATATTTGAATGTTTCGTTTTGGATATTGTTACTTACAGTGCTCATTTGAGAGCATATAAAGTAGTACAATCAACACGTAAGTGCACCATTTTGTATGGAGATTTGTACACTAATTTAATTTCAGTACTATATAAGGTTAATTTAGAATCATACGTGAAAGTTGATTTTTGATGTTTATTTTATTTCATTTGTACGCAATTTTAATGTATGTTCGTATAAATACGAGTATATTAAAGAGAGTGTATACTCTACTTTCCGAAAATAGTTTTTTCCTAGTGGCGATTAATACCAGTCGCATATTTTCCCAGTTTATTTATTTTTCAGCAGCTTATTTTTCCAACAGGTTTTTTTAACCATTAGCACAATTTCTCATTAGTAATAGCTAATGAAAAGAAATCTTATAATGGCTCAAAAACTGAAAACTGTAGGTTATAGGCCAACTTTTTATTAGCTATTGAAAAATAAATATAGTGGTCATAACTAACCTAACCTACAGTTTTCGGTTTTTGAGCCATTATTAACCATTATTATTCTTTTTATTAGCTATTATTAGTGAGAAATTGTGCTAACGGTTGAAAAACCTATTGGAAAAATAAGCTGCTGAAATATAAATAAACTGGGAAAATATGCGAATGGTTACAAATCCCTTAAAAAAAAGACGCTATTGAGAAAATAAAAAGTGGTAAAATATGCGACTGGTATTAATCGCCACTAGGAAAAAACGATTTTCGGAAAGTAGAGTATACACTCATTAAAAGGAGTATATGGGTAATTTAAGGATGTGCTTTAAGAGGCGTGTTTGTTCTGAAATGAATAAAAAATATATAATTAATTATATGCGTATTTTAATCTTTAGAATGTTGCATTTAATTTAAGTCATTGTACAGCCGCTGTCAGAAGTTGGTGGACTGTGCCGCTCATACATACACACACAGCCACACACACACATACAATACACATACACTCACGGGCAGGTCGGTATTTAATAGTGAAAATTAAGGCCGGAGCACAGCGGATGCATGTGCAGCTCGAATACGTAGACGTGTACGTAAGCTTGCGCGTTGTAATGTATGAAACCTTATGTTATAAGAGATAGCACACCGGATGCTTGCGCGTAGAAGCGCAAGTAACGCGGTGTGCCACATCTCATAAGGATTCATACATTACAACGCAGTGCATGGCGCACGCGCACGTGTACGTCTACGCGCCCGCATCTGGTGTGCTCCGGTCTTAATACTTGGCTTAAACAAATACAATGACTTGAATTAAACTATCCCAATACCTTAACCGAAGATTGATAAATCTTAGAGTAACATAAAAGTAAATTAATTTCAAGAAACAGTATCTAGATATGAAAACTCGTTTTTTTCCTCTAATGAAAGTGTCACTTAAATTAAAAAAAAAAAGGTTTACTCTAAGAGTTGTTAATCTTATATGAAAATATGAAAGTAATCGCTCCAAGATTAAAATTTAATTATTTTTAATAAAAGTGATACTTAAGTCAAGAATTTAAATTTCTTAAACGAAGTAAACTTTTTTATTACTTTAAGTAATGTCAGTTTTATAAACAAACAAACATAGTTCTTACTGGAAGAATAACCTTTCTTAATTGAACAAAATTAAAGTGCTTAACTTGAGTAATCTAATTTCAAAATTAAAGTTACAAATATCTCCCTCGAATTCAACAACTTCTTAAAACAAGAAAACTTTTATTTTACTTTAAGTAATCTCAGTCTTATAAACAAATAAAAATAGATCTTATTGGAAGAATAACCTTTTTAAATTAAATAACACTGAAATGCTTAACTTGAGACACCAAATTTCATAATTAAAATTTTAAATAGCTCCTTCGAATTAAACCATTTCTTAAAACAAGAAAACTGTTTTTTACCTTTAAGTATTGTGAATCTTTCAGGGAAGTAACAAACAGTTTTCATCAAAGAATACTTCTCTTAATTATCAATAAAATTGTTGTTCTTGAGTGAATTGATTTTATTATTGACTTAAAAAATTTTGACTTGTTACAAAGAAACAAATTTAAGATATTTTTTTACTGATACGAAGTAAAACTTCTCTAGCGTCTATAGGGAGAGGATCATTTTCTTAATTTTAATAAATTTGCTTTAGTACAAGGCAATTTGTTTATTTTTAAGAAATCTGTTTTTACTGTGTAGGCTGCGGACGGACGGACGGATGGACGGACATGGTGAAACTATAAGGGATCCTAGTTTGACTACGTAACCCTAAAGATGACTGTTGCAATTAGTTCCCTTCTATTTTAAAGCATTTTTGGTATTTAGAGGTACAATGAACACAATGGCACCTATTAGCCACTTAGTAGCTTTATTTGAGTGATAGGTATAGAATACTAGTGTCACGAATGATTAGGATACGTATTATATTAGTTGTTGGGTCAGTAAGTCGTGTCAAAAATATGTAAAACCGAAATAATTAGTGTCGAAAAGTTGGCTTAATGTATTAATTTAATTAGTAACAACTGTACATCATTTTCCCAAATATAATAAATGCAGCATACGTGGTATGTAATTAAACTGCTCCGTATCATTTTTACGTGGGGTTTCAATTGTCTCAAACAACAACTAAAAATTCTGACAGTTGACATGTTGTCATTGTGACTACGTCACTTTTCATTTTCACAAATATTTTGGCGCGTGTATTTATTGCATTCGTTTATTGTAGCTGTAGAATTGCATACAGTTACGCTTTTCGTTTTGTTATGTTTAAATAATGTGAATAAATTTATTAAGTATTATTATCTGTCAGTTACTTGTGCGGTGTAACATGTCGAGCCCCGAAAAGAAACGTGCGAAGATAGATCCCGAGGATTCTATTAAAAATCTTTCTGAAAATGTATGCATGAAGCGTTTAAGGTCTGAGGTCAAAGCCGATTTGACGGCTCAAAATGAGGTAAAGGCCTTACGAAGAAAAAACTTTGTCGCTGCTTGCGAGAAGGTATCTTGCGAGGCTTATTTTGATCGTCAATCACGACTACAATTGGTTTATTTACCTATATGTGGTAAAGGCGAATGTAGCCATTCTTCGAAACACGATGTGAGTTTTCATTTTATTTATACCTATTTATATCAGTCCATATTCTCTTTTTATTTAGTTGACCTGGGGCTATGTACACGACTTGAGCCTCTTTTGCGGGTTTCACTCAGCACAGTTGTTCTGGTGTTTTAATTTGCTGGTGTTATAAGTATTCCATATTGGTCCTTAAGGTAGGCAGCAGATTTGCATTATTAAATTAGCAAATATCCATAGGTCTTATGTGCCTATTGACCTTCTCTATACCTTATTTTTTTTTGATAAAAACTTGAAAAAAAGTTTCATTTTAAAATACACCAACTACCATAATTATTGTCATCTTGCTATCAGCTATTCTCTTATTGATGTTTCAGTCATCGATCACAGAGATGCCATCGTATGCTGTGGAGATGTTTAAGATAGAAGTGAATACAGGAATGTGGTACGATGCCCTGGAAGTATGCCAGATGAGTACCACGTACAAGCAGTACTTGTCAGCTGAAGTGCTTAAGGAAATTGTAGAGATAATGATGGTAAGTGGAGGTGGATCTAAAATAATTGTATCCATGCATGTCTCTGCATTTATTTTGAACCTGTTGAATTCTTACCCCCTTACTTATGAACGTGGAATAAGCTTGGAATAGTTTATGCCATGCTTTGTCCTTATCTGTAATTGTGACATTTGCATCTGACAGAAAGTGACAAAGCATGGCATAAACTATTCCAAGCTTCTTTCACGTTCATAAGTAAGGGGGTTAGAGTATTTATAATAACATTAACTGCCTGATGTCCATGTAAGAATTTCACGTTTTTATCTTTGTGTGGTGTTCTATAACGCATATTTATATTGTATTATATACAGGTCCTGGTAGTTTTGTGCATAGCTAAGGTTAAAGAATCTACTGAGAAATATAATGAGATTTTTACAATTCTGTAGATCTGTATAAAAATTACAAACTAACTGAGATTGTGTATTCCCTGGAGCTTTAAGTTAATTTTGTTTTAGTTTTATGAGTTTTTTCATAGATGTACATACATACATACATAACGTCAAGCCTTTATTTTCAAAGTGGGATAGGCAGAGCAACAGAATTACAACAACTCTAAACTTGTTGATAATTCTGTAACCACATTTTGCATAGTCAGGCTAAGATGTTTACCAGTGTATTATTGACAGGTTGCAAGCCCATCGCCTAACAGTACTAGAAGCCCTTATTCCCTTAGTCGCCTCTCACGACATCCACAGGAAGACATGGATTGGCACTATTCTAACATGGCAACCACACGGGGGGTTTTTTGTAGATGTATTTCATTTAAAATATTTTATATGTTATGACCTCCTATTGTTGTAGCATTTTAATAGGTAGTATTTTCTAAAATAAATAGAGTAGATTCTCTCAACTAGAACACTTCTAAAGCTGGGTACGAATCTGAGCGGCTCAGCCTGAGGCATGCTCGCCCTGCGCGGCGAGCTGCTCGAGACCCAAATTGTTGCACATAAACATGCGCGGGTGACGCAGCGTACTTGACGCGAGCCGTCATTTCAAAATCGCGTCTGACACGATGACAGCCGCGGCTGCGTTTATCATAATTCACTGAATTATTAACAAAAAGAAGAAGAAATCGCCTCGGTAGTGGAACGGCTCAGCAACTTTATCAAATTTGTACGCGCCTCGCCCACAGACAAGTTAGAACTTGTCGCTCTGACCGCGGCACGCTCAGATACACGTCAAAGTTATGCGAGGCACGCACACCGAGGCGCCTTTGAGCACGGTCAAAAGACCGACTCTCGAAGGCTCGCCGCGCGCCGCTCGCCCGCTACTCGCGCACAGCGCGTGAGTGCGTACGAATTTGAGCAAAATAGGTGAGCCGTGCGTGCCTCGACCCGAGGCTGCTCTAAATCGTACCCACCTTTATAATGTAAAACAATGTTTAAATATTGTATTGCATAGCCATGTCTACATATTATATAAAAATATAATGTTTTAATTTAATTAAGAGGTATGTTTTTGCTTTCTTATTTGAAACATTTCACATTCCAGAATGTTCATGAAGACATTTTTGTAAGCTACTCTATAGAAGAACTAATAGACAAATGTCAACAAGTGTTGGCACTTAATTTCAGCACCCACCCACCATGTCTTGACCTGAAACTAAGAAAATGTTACAAAGACTTCCTCATGTCTCCAATGGATTTGAGAAAGAATACATTTACAAATAGATCGGCATTTGGCTGTAGCCAAGGAATAGTCAAGTATTGCATGGACAGGCTAGCGGATGACATAAATGAGAAAAGCAAAGATGAACCTATTGTTAACAAATATGAGAATATTCCTGAAGAAATGAAAGAAGGCGTTCAAGGGTTGCATTGGCAGAAGGAGAAGTTTGAAATATTTGAGTTGCTCGAGCGGCCGGAAAGGATTCAACGTCTAGTGGCAGTTCTGCAAAGTGTCATTGAATTGTTGCAGTTTGACCTAGCTATCTGGCAAACAAGGTTTAGTAAAATTCTTACAATATTAATAATAGATAAAAACCCCTGAAATTAAGGTTACCACTACTCAGAGAGCTGATTTCACTTAAACTTAAAATAAAATACCGGCTCACTCATGGATCCATTGCTCCATTGGTAACTTATCTTAAACACTAAAAATGTTTTATTAGGAAATATTTTTTTTTAAATGTGGTGAAGTTTAAGACTTTTGTCAGGATCGTATCAGGTGGAAAGAAGTGGTCTCTGCCTACCCCTCTGAGAAATGTAAACTGTAAACTTTCCTGAATTGGTATAAAACAAACTTACCCTAACCTACAGGTGCGGTAGGTTATCTCTTCAAACATTTTAAAAAGCTAATGGGTTCACAAATAAATGATTTTCTAACTTATGATCCATCTCTTCCCACACCCGTCAAGCAACAGTGTTCGCAATGTTGTGTTCCGGTGTGGGGATAAGACATCCGTTGAAATTACTAGCATAGAGGCATTCCATCGTAGTCCTCAGGTTTAGCAACGCATTTATGGGTCTCTGATTCCACTTACCATCAGGTGGCCTGAGTGCTTGTGTGCCTTCGCCTTAATATAATAAAAAAGATAATTTGAATAAACGAAACAGCGGCAAACGTTTTTTGGACTTGTGATAGGTTACCAATAGCATCCTATACTATTTTTTACCCCCATTTATGAATGTCAGTCTGTAAATCTCTTTGTACCTTTCTAGCTCCCAAACGGACAGTCTTATACAACGTGTTACAAAATAATCCGTAAAAAAGAAATTACAAAAGTAGTGTCAACCCTTATTAAATAACGTCAGTTCAGTATCTTAGGTATACAGTATACTAGGGTTGACACTACTTTCGTAATCTATTTTTTACGGATTATTTTGTAACACGTTTTATAGCCGAAAGTTAGCTTGCCTAGCTTTTATGTATGGCAAACTAATGGCAAACAAGCACACGGGCCACCTGATGTTAAGTGGTATTTGAGACCCATAGACATATCGTCGTGTTACTTACTCAACCTCGTACATGCATATTTTTTTTGCTGTTGGTAATTTCATTTTCATTCAGTAATACTTAGAGGCAATAAGTTGACCAACAGCAAAAAAACTATGCAGATACGAGTTTGAGTAAGTAAGACGACGATATGCATCCTGAACACTAAGATCTCAAGCTTAATGGGCCTAGATAAATATTGGTTGGGCTGTTCAAGAATAATTGGCTCTAGAAAGAGGTATTGCAATAACGTCCAGATTTTAAAGTAATAGCAGTCACTTAAGACTTTATAGCTTGCAACTAATTAATTTGTTGTCAATTCCTGGTTTGAGTAAATATTAGTGTGATGAGCGAGTTTTTGGTTAAGGAGTCTTGGATGTTTTCTATGTATTAAGTGCAGGTTTCGCCGAAATAATATCATGATTATATATCCATTAATATAGTCGTTGATATAACATGTATGTATATTCTGTAGTTTTTTTCTACTAGATAGTTTACACAGGCAACACTAGAGTGAAATGTTTTGTTTTAATTTCTGTTACTGAAGTCAAGTTTCGGGGAATCACCTAGTTTCGTTCGTATTTATGAGCTCAATATTAAATTTCAATCCTTATTACGACGGAATAAGATATATGGGTATAATAAATAGGTTGTATTTACAAGAACTTTTTTTCCACTAAAAATATCTGATTTTTATCTGATATATATCAAATATCAAATAATTGGATATTTATAATAAATATCGGATTTTTCGACCCCTTATTAAGTGTTTTTTTCTCTACATAATTATTTGTCTTTGTCTCGGACATTTTTTTTTATTAATGTAATTTTTTTTTTTAATGAAAAGTGTCCTAGGTATGTTACTTCTTGTACCTCCCAGAATATGTGTAGAAAGTTTCATGAGGATTCGTCAAGTAGTTTTTGCGTGAAAGCGTAACAAACATCCACGCTTTCACATTTATAATAGGAGTAAGGATTAAGATTCGGGCCTGCATAATAGGCGATGCGCCCGCGTCCATTGGAGCTGGTTGTCGAAACAACCTTTTGTTTCCTATTTATAATAATTATAATGTATCAAAAATCCCCCCGTGCGGTTGCCGGGTTAGAATAGTGCCACTCCATGTCTTCCCGTGGATGTCGTAAGAGGCGACTAAGGGAATAAGAGCTTGTAGTTAGGCGATGGGCTTGCAACATGTAACTAATACACTAGTTAACTTCTTAGCCTGATTGTGCCAAATGTGGTTACATAATTATGTATAAACAAGTCTTTTTAGAGTTGTTGGTATTTCTGTGGCAATGCCTACCCCACTCTGGGAATGAAGGCATGATGTTATGTATGTATCAAAAATAATTTGAGTAATCTCCTGTTACAGGTACAAAAAAAACATAATAAAAAACATTATGATACCGAAAATTAAACCTTTGATAGCTACTTATCTGTGGTCAGACATTCCGTATAAGACTGGGGCCGTAACAAATACTTGTCTTCAAATAATAAAACTGTTCATCCATTTCATTCACCTGCAGTATCCAGAGGAACATGTTCAAGTTATGACGGTAAGCATATAATATATTTATATTTCAAAAGTTCTCGAAAACATATTTTGATAGCAGAGTAATGTTATTTGGGTTACGTAGTTAAACCAGGAATCCTTATAGTTTCGCCATTTCCGTCCGTCTGTCTGTAGCTTAGAGACTCTTGATACAAGAAAGCTGTAATTTGGTATGAATACCAAATGTTAGTCACGCCAACAAAGTGGTAAACAAAATGTAAAATATTTTTTTTTAGGGTACCTCTCCTTTTTGTAACGTGGGGATGTATTTTTTTTTCTCGTCTACCTCATAGTGTGGTGTGTATAGGTCTTTCAAATATTGTGGATTTGTGAAAACAATTTTTCGATCAAGGGATCTGTTTATGAAATATTAAGCTTTAAAGTGCTAATTTTTGTTAGTTTGACTGCGGAACCCTAAAAAAAGGACAATGTCACACAAACGGTGTGGGGATAAGACAACCGGTGAAATTACTAGCATAGAGGCATTCCATCTTAGTCCTCAGGGTTGGCAACGCATTTGAGGTCTTAGGATTATAGTCTTGAGAATTCAAATGTCTATGGGTCTCAGGTTCCACTTACCATCAGGTGGCCTGAGTGCTCGTGTGCCTTCACCTTAACATAAAAAAAAAAAAAAAAAAATTGACCTAGTCCCATCTAAGTTCTAGGCTTGTACTATGGGTACTAGACAACGATAAACTTACTTATATCGAGAAATATATACTTAAATACATAGAAAACATCCAAGACTCGGAACAAATACTCGTGCTCATCACACAAATGCCTGCCCTTACCGGGATTTGTATAATAAAATTTCATATTTGTTAGAGTAAAATATTTTACTTTTCTTTTACAGACTTGGGTGAATACAATGGTCGAGACGTTCTATCTGTGCGAGACCGATTCGAACAGCGACTACCCAAACACAGGGAAATATTGTGAAGTATTTGCGAGCAGGTTTTATGAGAACATGAAAGGTATTGTTTCTATATTATTTATATTTTTATATTCATTTTGTATATCTGACTGCTGGGCAAAGGCGAAGATATCGTATCTTATCTTATCTTAAAGATGGATCCTTTCGAACACACTTCGACCCCTTTAGGATCTTTTGTGCAATTACCTTCTTACACTCATTTATTTGAATGTGCAGGTGGATTCCCTTCATCTGGCATAACTTTTTTTTGGCATAATCATCATTTGGCATACAGTATTTTTTTCAGAAACCATATACTTTTCAGGATTATTTAAAATAGCATTGCATAGAGCCCATTAGGTTAGGTTAGGTTTATTTTATAACAATCCTAACAATCATTATTATGCCAAGTGATAATTATGCCAAAAAAAGTTATGCCAGATGAATGTAAACCGTGCAGGTTTCCTCACGATGTTTTTCCTTCACCGTTAGAGCCTCGGGTGATCGGTGACCGTGGGGGTTAGAAATCGCAGGCTGACATCAGATTCTGTATTCATTCAAATATTTTATTTAGTAAATAATGGCATATACACCAATGAACTTCTTGGCCTGATTGTGCAAAATGCGGTAACAGAATTATCAACAAGTCTTTTTAGAGTTGTTGGTATTTCTGTAGCTCTGCCTACCCCACTCTGGGAATGAAGGCGCGATGTTATGTACGTATGTAATTATGGTAGTTAAAACAAATTAGACAGGGACTTTTGACATGTTATTTTATTGGCAAAGTTATTATAACTACCGGTGGTAGGACCCTGTGCAGGGTCCGTCCGGATCGCTACCACCATCTTATCCATTAAACACCCGCCAAGCAACAGTGTTCGCGTTGTTGTGTTCCGATGTGGGGATAACACAACCAGTGAAATTGCTAGCATAGAGGCATTCCATCGTAGTCCTCAGGGTTGGTCTCGGATTCCAATTACCACCAGGTAGCCTGAGAGCTCGTGTGCATCCACAAAAAAAAAACTGATTGATTGACAGTAATGGTGACCGAGTTAAAAACAATACGGTAGCACTTCAAAACCAATATAGTTTTACCAAGTACATAGAGTAAATAAAGCATTTGGCAAATGATTTGGATCTACTGTACCTACTAGTGGTGGTAGGACCTCGTGCAGGGACCGTCCGGATCGCTGCCACCATCTTACCCTTTGACCTACCGCCAAGCAGCATTCGCATTGTTGTGTTCCGGTGTGGGGATAATAACCGGTGAGATTACTAGCATAGAGGCATTCCATCTTAGTCCTCAGGGTTGGCAACGCATTTGCGGTCATAATCTCTTCCATTGATTAGTCTTGATAATTTAAACAGCCTGTGTGCTCGTTTGCCTGTTCAATGCAAAAAAAAACTTCTGTGAATTAGAGTGTCGTAGGGTTTTGTTGTTGTGTAGCAATTGAATTTGTAATTAACATTATTCCAATGGTAAAGTAAAAAACGTGAGGAAATCTGCACGGTCTTGCATAGCATTTAATTGAAAGTTATCAAATTGATAAGTTAGTATAGTTTAACATATCGCATGTTCTAAACGATATAGTGACCTAATTCAGAAATTTTAAATTTCGACTTAGGTCTCTATGGTAATAAATTTATGTCTTGAAGTTTGAAAGCTGAAATTTTGGATTGGGTCACTATTGTTCTGAACATGTGATATGTAGTTTATTGACAAGTTTAAGTATGTATATTAATGTATAATTATATATCTTTGTATCTATTTATGTAGGTATTTGAATGTATTTTTTCATATAAGTAGGACTTTTTGGTTAGCTTTAGTTTTTTTGGTGTTTTAAATAAAGTACACCTGCTTACTCAATGCTCAACCTTTCACTTTTCTCAATCTCTCAAGGGTTAGCTGGAAGATATCTTTTAAAGGGATAAGTTCGCCGTTGTACTTCTTTTTTATTATTGTTCTTTTTTTTTTTTAATTCTTTTGTACAATAAAGTGTTTACATACATAAATAGATAATTACATGATGGCAGCAGAGGACATACATATTTTATACAACATTTTATTTTATAGCATTTGTCTTTTGTTACAGATCTTCCACATGAATCGACTATTCGTATCCTGGAAAGAATACAGCCGTCATTCATGCGAGATCTAATAGGAATGCACGTCACACAAAAATTCTTATCAACAAAGGAAACAGATATCATCAAAATCTTAGTGGATTTCTTGAAAAAACGACAATGGGAAAATTTCATAGAGTCCGATGAAGAAATACAACTATTAACAAGTCCTAGTGGGTCAGTGGATGATATAGAAAGTCTTATGATAAGATGTCAGTTAGAAAAACCATTCTCTAACTCCCATAACAACAATGATCTCTATCCCAAACTTGGGCCTTCGGAAAGATTCAGCATGTTAAATCTGGAACAAGCGCATGTTGTTCATGTAATTTACATCACATTAGCTGCCCACCTCGACGCCTATAGTGTTCAATCTGTCCAAGACACTTTAGAAGAACTAAACGAGAAAATGCAAGATCTAACGGGGAAGGAATTGTTGATTTTACCCAACGAGGGTATTTATTCTGTATCTGAAAACTTCATCAAGAAATATAGGTCAATATATCAAACGCTTAGAGAGCTCATATTGATATGGCTTGAAATGAAGAGCAGTAACGAGTTTCCGAATGTCCTTAGGGTTTTTGAGAATTTGCCTTTATTAGCTTAAAGCGAAGTGAAGCTTTAGAAACCCAGTGAGCACGATTCTGGCTTGACGTAACTGAAGCACGAAATTTTGCGTCATTGGGCGTTTGAGTTTTATATTTTAATAACTTGAAAGACATTACAAGTTATATTTTTATAAGTAAGTGGTAGGAAAGGCTTGATATCTTTATCGGACGACACTTTACTTATGTTAGTGTCGCGCTCCAATCGCAGTGTTTTAAGCTTTAAGGCTTGTTTACACTGTGATTATTGCCAGTGTTTAGTGCAAGTAACGTCCCATATTGCTGATCCGCTTGGTAAACAGCTACTTTTGTTCAGGGTCTAATCACTTATAGACAATAGTGACGTACTAAGCACCTGCACTCGCACTAATCAAAGTGTAAACATGCCTTTAGTAAGTGCAGATGATTAGCGATAGCAAGTATTAGTGCATTGGTTTAGTGTGAGTTGTTTCCAATATTGTTCAGCTTATTTTCTTAGTAATCACCGATCAGTTAATTTTACTAGCGTCTGGTCGAAGGCTAAAATTTAACTAAGCGGACCCGCCTCTAAAACTGTTTAGTGGCACGCTGCAAGCAGAGGGGAGGGGCGCCATCAATATTCACTCTAAACAATTACGGGTCAAACGAGTGCTAATCAATCACCTATCACTTGCACTGATCACTCGCACTTATAACTAGTCAAAGTGTCAACAGGTCTTTAGGACACGTTCACACCATAAACCTTTCAACCTCATGAGACCCGTGTGCCAAAGGAGGTACATAGTGAAGGCAATCTAGTTTTAACTTTATTTTAACTAGTATAGAGTTCATTTTGATTTGTTTCAAAATTGAAAATGGCATTTAACCCTTTAACCGCCAAAGCCGGCAAATCACGTCATCGGATTTTCGTGCCGGCGCGGTTGCGGCATATGACGTCGTTGGCGTCAGGTTCACGAAAAGTTGCAGCTGGTCATGGCGGTCAAAAGGTCAAGACCAAAGGTAATTGAACTTTATTGTATTTGGTAGTGGATTCAAATTCCAACACGCAGATTTTTCAAAATCTCCCTTTTCTTGGTATGGCGGGCCACACGACGCTAAAGTAGATCAACGATTGTTTTACAACAAACGTTATGCTTAACAGTTGAAGAGGAGTCACATAAACTATTTTACTTTTATGCTGCAATCTTGTACCTGTTTATTAAATAAACAATTAAAATTAATTTTAATACAATTACAACGACTTTCTTGAGCAAGACGCGCTTAATAGATCATTTTCTGACGTCGTACGATATGGGGTTATTTCTCTGGACACTATATTATTATACTTTTAACTTTAATTAAAAAAGTAAGGTTAACTGCAGTACAAACATAACATCACGCCTTAATTCCCAGAGTGGGGTAGGCAGAGCTACAGAAATAACAACAAACCTAAAAAGACTTGTTGATAATTCTGTAACCACATTTTGCAGAAGTAGGCTAAGTAGGTTAACTGCAGTTAACGGATTTTATGAGCAAAACCTTTTTCGTCTGACGGAAACATTACAAGTTACTATATAGTTTGATTTTGGTTGTGTATTCAACAAGGCTACGTGAATAAATATAAGATTTAAGTATATGTCACAAAACTGAATTAAAGGTAATTTTATTTTTCTACACGTTTATTTTATTTATACCGGGTGTCGCCTGTAATAGAAGCAATAAATTTAGGGATCGTTTCCACACCACAAACGTAACAACATTTATTCTACAACTTTTGAATATAACTTAATGTTAACTAAATATTAATAAAATTTGGTCTTTCAAGCAAGCAATGTATTGCGAAAACTACGAAGTTTGTAGGCTGACAGTAGATGTTAACTAGACTATTGGATGGAGTACATTGAAAATGCTATTTAGTTTGTTCGAAAAAATCCCAAATAATAAATAACATATTTTTATAAAGTTGTAGAACAAATGTTGCTACGTTTATAAAGTAGAAACGATCCCTAAATTTATTGCTCCTATTACAGGCAACACCCGGTAGTACATCAACCATTCCAAACGTAACGTAGACCCAAGAGCGTAAATAGGTGTGAAGTGCAGTATGAGAAGGTACGTATTGTCATCTGCATATAGCAACTCTGCCTTCATAAGCCAATAGGCAGTATCTGCAATTCAATAGCTAAAGCAGATTCAATCCTATCTCCTTAGTAATAAGGTTGCATTTGCTACAGGAGTTTTATGTGAGATACTGCAATTTGTCTAAGCAGGGCAGAACTTTGTGGCATGACTATAAACCTTTTCGTTATCGATACGTTACCCTCACTACGTCCGTCGAGGTTTATGGCCCACGCCCGGACTTTTATGGCCCCGGTCGTCACTTTGGTTGAGGGCTACTATAGCAAGTGCCCCCACGCAGCGCTGTTTCGTACAGACCTGCGCGGTAGACTCACATAGGGTATGTCAGTCAGGTACACTACATAATTCCGAAGAACATCACAATTTCGAATTCTGTCATAGAAGACTTTATTTTCTGATAGCAACTGTTCTAAACTTTTATTGAAGATAGGTCCAACGTAACATAGCTTTTGGATAAATCAAAATTCGGACAAATTAATATTTGAATTTATGACTTGGGAATTTTAAGGTGGTCCCATGGCGGTCTACCGCGGATAATCTGTGGTATGCGCCATCTAGCTTGGGTCTGCTCGTAGTTTTGTGCCGATGATTAGTTGCTTAAGTCTAAAAGCAACGAACAAAACGTGATTCAATTAGAGAAATAATATTGAGAAGTGCAATAGCAGTTTTTAGGACCCTGTGTGTTGGTCCAAATTACTACCACCATCATCCATAGTAACATTATAAATGTGAAAGTAAAATCCGTTTGTCTGTTTTGTGACGCTTTCACGGATAAACCACTGAACCAATTAGCTGAAATTTGTCAGAGATACTTTCCGAGGGAATAGCTGAACGACTTCTGACAAGCAGCCGTTCATTTTGTTGTGAAAAGACAGCTGGTGAAAATGGGTTGCCATCTTAATTCTTACGGCCGCACTGAGATGTCAATTAAATTTAATGCTTGTTAAATTATGTGTTGTCTTATTCTATTTCAATAGCAAAGAAAGTGACAGCAGCAACTTTAATCAAACTTTTAATTAATTAATGTCTCTGAGTATGGCACTTAGTGTTTGTAAGCATTTGCAGTCTTAGAACTCGCGGTTAGCGCGGGTTATTCTCCTTCTTCCAACCTATCCGACCCAGCTATACAATGACAACTTGATATATCGATTTTATGTCCATAAAACCAAATGCACTTTGAGAAAATATGTATGTATGTATGTATGTATGTAAACACTTTATTGTACAAAAGAAAAACCAAAACAATACAAAAAATAAAAATAAAAAGATGTACAAAGGCGAACTTATCCCTTTAAGGGATCTCTTCCAGCTAACCCTTGAGAGATTGAGAGAAGTGAAAGGTTGTGCATCGAGTAAACAGGTGTGTACAAATTTATTTAGAGCACCCAAAAAACAAAAACAAACCAAAAAGACTATAAAAACAAAAAAAAGAACCATAGAATAAAAACAAAACTAATACATTCAAATACTTACATAAATAGATAGAAAGATATGTAATTATACATAAATAAACATACTTAAACTTACATATACTAAATATATGTATATATCAACATTTGGATAATTGATACAATATTTAGGAAATAGAGTCAAGCCAGAACTTTTTTAATTTGCCTTTCAGGGAATCTACCGATTGTGATTGCCTAATACCCGCTGGTAGCCGATTCCACAACCTGACAGAGTGCACAGAAAAGGATTTGGAATAGGATTTAGATTTGTGAGACGGGAAAGCGAGGGTGAGATTGGCCTTTGAGCGCAAACGGTTTTGGGAGCCGGTGGCCATGAAGCTAAACCGCTCAGAAAGGTAGGAGGGAGAAAGAGGATTAAAAATAGTGTTAAAAAGCAGCGACAGGACGTGAACATTTCGGCGAAAACGAATTGGTAACCAGTTTAGCTGTGCACGGAAGTGGGAGAAATATTGTTGCGGCATATAACGTCGTTGGTGTCAGGGGCACAAAAAGTAGCAGGCGGCCGTGGCGGTCAAAAGGTTAATAGTGTAATATTGTTATTTGTTACAAGACAGTAAAATTTTGTAAAAAAATATGAGAAACACCTTCAAATATTTTCTCAAATGCTTTTTTCAAATTTTTTACTTCTGAATCTTCATTCCGAGTTCTATTGTGCTGGAGTTATGAAATGTCTAATTTAGCTGCTATATTGTATAGGTGAGGTAAGGTTTTGATTTGTAAGCTATATAATTGTATATCTAAACCCTCCTGTGAGCCATGTCACTGATAACAGGAAGACATGGTCATCAGCAATGTCAAAAACTAGTCTTCAATTAAAAATCATTTGGAATTATGATAATTTGGCATTTTGTTAGTTTCGGAATTAACCCTCTGCGACTGACGTGACGTCTATCAGACACCGCGAAAAAAAATCGCTTTATAACGTGAAATTGGTCTGTATCGCTCAGCAACCTCTCCTAAAGACTCGGGGCATTATAAACTAACAATACAATACAATACAATACAAATACTCTTTATTGAACACCAAAAATAAAAAATAAAAACAGAACATGGAACAGTACACTTAAACCTATGTTAAAAACTCCAGATTTTTTTACCTTGTTCAAGTTAATGTCATTTTTTTTTATTTAGAAGCCCATATACATGCTTAGTATAAATTCCACATGAAAATTAAATAATCATGCTATACACTTAATAAACAATACTTATCATTGACCCATTAGTATTTTTTCTGTTTTATCAAAATGACGTCTGACAGACTCCACCTCAGTAGAATGTTTCTAAGAAAGTCACCACAGTTGCAGAGGGTTAAGCAGTATACAGATAATAAAGAACAAAGACATGTTATTTTCAGTATTTAGTTTATTCTACATAATTTAACATTTACAACACTAATATTTGGGCATAAAGTGTCCTCTCGCTTTTTTACTACGCTTAGCCCTTTCTATATCCACATTAGGGTATTCAGCTTTGAGGTTTGCCATGTCCATATCAGGGAAACGTTTTAACAAGTGTTGTACATGGTGAAAATCTCTGTTCCGAGCCTTACGTTTCTCATTTAATTGCTTCTCACGGTACAGGCGGTAGAATTTCTTAACCGCCATGCTGTTGATAAATCCATGTTCCAAATAGGAACTCACCCAACGAGTATTCATGAACTTGGGGATATGATACTCTTTTTTTTCATATTTTTCTGGCAAACCGAAAACATTAACAACATCTGTAACTGGCCGCTCCCCAGTCTCTCCCGTTTCTAACTGGTAGTAGGCTACATTGCGCTCTCTCACGACCGTCTCAATATTACTCATGGACTCTTGCACTTTGTCGATTCTTTCCGGATTCGGGAACAGTTTCATCTTCTCATTACATTCATGTTCCATCGTGTATAGCATGTTACGCTCTTTTAACAAGACGTACCATAACTTATGTAAATCTGTGCTGGATTTGATTCTCAACTCGTCTAATTTCCAGGCTCTTCCTACTTTTATATTCGTTTCCTTCCAGTTTTTCTTTGTGTCGAAAAATTCCATTAGATCGTGAACGGTGTTTGTTGAGTGGAAGTTTTTCCTGTTGACCACATTAATGCAAGTACCAACTGCATTGTAAGATTGTTGATACAGGGATACTGTACTTTTTACTAAACTTCTTATAACTTTAAGATTCATCCTTGCAAATGATTCGTTTCCTGTTTTACTAAATATTAGAAATAATAATTATTAGGTTATGAAATGGATAACTGACACTGATCTGACACTTGTTAGTGGTTTTTCAAGCTCTTAACCGAATCCATGGAAAAAATCGTTACAAGTTCGAAACGTAAAGCCGGGTCCACACTTGTATCATTTTGCCGTATCGTGTCTCCGTCGCGTAGCACCGACGCGTATCATGATCGTTAGTGTGGACGCAAAAAGATCGCGATCATGCTACGCGCCGTGTCTGATCGCTCGGGATCCATGTTGCTACGCGGTTATTAAATACCCCACACACTCGCGATCGGATACGCGCATCAAGATCGGTAAGTATGGACGTGTTTTGATACTGTATCATGATACGCAGTCATGATTTGATACATGATACACCGCGATCCACCTCGAGGCGGTTTTTCCCCGATCATCAAAGGGGACACGGATATGCTCTTGACAAGTTTGTACGTGTACCGATTCGATCATCGATCAGATCATTGCTGGCTGACTGTCCGTTTGAAATTGTCGCAACTTTTTAATTGTTTTTGTTTGTTCATCATGGATAACGAGACAGTAATAAGATTGATTGAGGCTTACAAGGCGAAAGAAATCTTATGGAACCCTCTCAACCGCAATTACTACAACAGAGCTCTAAAAAAAGACGCGTGGGATGAATTGAGCCGACAATAGGCTACTTGCCTCATATTAAATTTGGCTTAATAAAATAATATTTTCTGTAGTATTAGACTTAAGAAACCAATATTTATCGATTTCAGATATTAAAAGTGTAAGATGGCTACGTATTTTTTATTTAAAATTGTTCATTTTTATTTTTTTATTTGAACTCTGAAAACGCTGTCGGACTTGTTGTGACGTCATAGGACTCTAAGCAAACTTCATGTCGGTTATTATACGAGTGAAATTCGCAATGGTACATGACATTGACATTTATGTCTCATGGACTTTGAGGTTGTGTTATGATCGTAGTCGTTTTAACATTAGTAAAAACCTAATCTGTGTATTATTGTTACTGCTTTCTAGTTTTATTGATAAGAGCAATCATGGATGTTGGATTCGTGAATGCAGATAGCACAAACTTACCAAGAATCGACACATTGATGGTCGGTAATTTTTTTGCCTTGAATCCAGATTTCTGCTCTGCCGAGCTTATTATTATTGAAGAAACTGAATAACTTATTAAGTAAATACTAACATCAAAGTGATCTTCGCAAAAAAACAAAAATTGTTTCAGTCGATAAAGTCAGGATCCTTTTTAGCAAGTTTTAGCCATGTATTTCGCATATTTATTTCACTGGGCATTCTAATCCATAATTTCCCTGGGGTCGTAATTGATGCGTTCTTGCATTCTCGGAATATACAATAACGTTAATTACTATATTTTCCATGTAAACTAGTGGAAGTCATGGTTTTTATTAATAAAAGTATCGAGGTTTCGAAAATGATAAATTGTTTATCTATATGTCAAATGCTCTCGTCAAATGTCAAATGTTTGTTTTCGGCCCGTATGACGTCACAGCACAGATAATCTATAGACTAATATGGCTGTAAGCGTTTTCGCCTGTTAACGAAAACTAAACCTTTAAAATAAAGTTTTGCGGTTTTGTAGGTCCTAAAAAAATATGGAAATATTTTTTTTCATCTAATCGGACAATAATTAATAACTTGAGACCTACTTTAAAACAGAGTCAACTAGCCTATTAAACAGACCGGCGAAGGAAATAAAAAAAAAAAAATTGAATACCTACTTGCGGCTATTCGGCGAGAGAAGCAGAAGATGACCAAGTCGAAGAGTACGGGTCAAGGTAGGTATTTGTAATATTGTTTTAGTACCTAAAGCCATGTAATTTTTAGTGTCATGCTTTCTGATATTTAATTTATAGGTAAGTATTCCTCACGAAATCCGGGCTTTGAACCGTTCAGGGTAGGCAGTAGGTAAAAAAACCGGTCAAGTGCTAATTGGACTCGCGCACCGAGGGTTCCGTACAACCGTAAAGTAGGTATTATTATTATTTTGTAAAGATAACTTTTAAATCGAAATATAATAATACCTACTCTGCGGCGGTACGAAACTCTCAGTGCGCGAGTCCGACTCGCACTTGATGTTTGCTTCAAATCTTGCAATCGATTTTTGGACAACTTTTACTCAACCGATCAGCGGGCGTCATTTTTGAATAGAACGCAGGTCTGCACAGACCAACGATCACAAATGTCAAAATGATACAGCGTTGTGATACGATACTCTGCTACGCTACGGGTAGCGTCCAAACTAGAGCAAGCCAAAATGATACAGAGTTGTGATACGGCACGCTGCTACGCTACGGCTAGTATGGACGCATTTTTTCATGCGACGATGCTAGTGATACAGTATGCCCAAAGTGAGCGTCCATACTTAGGATACGCGTGCTCGATACGATGCACATGATCGTGATCGCCAAAGTGATACAAGTGTGGACCCAGCTTAAGCTTTCGATCAAGTCTTATATTTTTATGGGAGGATTCTGTACTCCTTTGTTCAATTCTATAAAAAAATGTATCCTCAAGTAGTGACTTAAACATTTTTCCGTAGTATGATAACAATCTTTACTAATTATCGATGACATCATGCTTTCTATAATGTTATTTTGAAGTTTTTGAATAGAAGAACGCCTTTATATTTCTAAGCTGTTCGACCCATCTACGTATAAGTTTCTAGACAATAAAAGTTAAACAAAAACAATAGTACTTCTAAGGTCGAATACAACAACAGTGAAATCGTCACATACTTTTTTAAATAAAATGGTTAGGTATTTGAATAAAGCTTAAAAAATAGATAAGTCGTAGAAAAGCAAGGCAAAAAACAGGGCAGCGGGTTTAATAAAAGCTTGAACATCCTGAACAAAAGAAAGCGTTTCGAACGTCATGTCATGTCATTCATTTATGTTATGTTAGTTATGGTTAGTTTTATTGTGGGGATGCAGAAAAAAACAGTTGCTTAATCGTGAAAAGTCGTGTTATTGTGAACTTTCAGCAACCTCACGATAAACAGAACATTTTAAAGTGAATGTGTTGTGCTATAATCAGGGATTTCTTATGGTCGGAGTGAACTATTCGAAGGTAAGGATTGGTAGCATTTTCTGTTAAACTTTAGGGCTTGGTGACATTCCGGCTTGTTTCATTAGAAATAAAAATAGAGACTATTTGTTAAAAACAATGATTTTCATTGAGCAACCCGTCATAGCATAAATGTTAACGAGTATGATGTTATTTTTATATTGTAAACACTGCACCTGATCAGTATAAAACAAACTCATTTCTGAAATTTCAACTTCAACAATATCTATACTATCAACATAATTAAACAATTCTTATGTCTGGCAAATCTTGCAATGTAGACCTTTACTTTCAGATATTATTTTAAGTTGTTTTTATTTTTGGTTAAAACTTATTTCTGGTGATGGTGTACATTATTTTTATTCTTACCTATATTGTTTTCCTTAAACCTGACATTGGCGACATAGTGGCAACACAAATGAAAAGCCACAAAGCAAAATTCAATCTCTACCTATATTGTTGTTTTGATTGAATATTTGTGGCGTTCACAAATAATTGTTTTAATTATCTTCTCATTGATGACGTTAACATAGTTGGCCGATAAATCTAGGCATTGTATTTGTTCCCTTATCTATATATTATATTAAAAATGTTTTTTTTCTGAGACAACAATAAGGTTTTAAACTAAATAAAAGTTAATACATTATCTTAAATGTCACATGTGACGAAGTGAAATTCGGTGAAATACATTAGATGAAATGAGAGTCAGTAAAACAAAAAAAAATAAAAGTCTTATTATTATTATCTTTATAAAACAAAGTGGACACCCAAACCTGTAGATGGGTTATTTCCAAATTTCTCACAGCCCTGCTAATTTTTGTATACAGACAATTTGGTTACCATTTCCTATTATAAACATTTCATAAATACTGAAAATTTTAATTTAAAATCTGATAACAAATCATTAGGTATCTATGGTTTGCTGTTAACTGTAAATTAGTATTCAATGCACACAAAATACTAATAAAGGCAAAATGGTAGGTTTGGTTTCAACTAGTGACGGTTTGTTACATACATCCTGGCTTAGTGTGATCGGGTACTTCAATAATAAAGATACAAAATGACTGATTTAAAAATTTATAAAATAAGTACTTGTTAATGTAATTGCAGTTCGGTATATTAAGACTGGAGGAGAGAGGGTTAGGAGAAGGCTGGAGGAGGCCTATGCCGTCAAGGCAGAATGATGGGAAATAATAATAATAAAATGAAAACTGTACTTAATATTTAATTTAATATTTAATTAAACTAAAACTAAATATGTACCTACTATTTTTTTATAATATAAATATGTTATCCTTAAAATATATTTGCAAAATGTAACACTAATATCAGTCAATAAAGGCTATTATATTCTATTCTATTCTATATTAAGACTTGTTGAAATCAATGATACTATTTCCTTTGATTAATAAAAAATCGTATATTACGAAAAAACTTGTGGAGCGTGAATGGCATGATCTCACGAGTATTTCGGACTACGAGCTTACGCCGGACATTCATGGACAGTTCATCGCGTCAGTTGGCGCGGCATCCGGCCAAATTTGCTTGTGAATGCCATATCTTCAGTCCAAATTTTGTAATTAGGTACCTACCTACCTTAACCGACGAGTTCGCGTGCTTACTGCTTATATGCGTCGCTCTTATGAGATCGCTCGCTCGATCGACTGATCATCAAGCCGATTTTAAAAGAATATCACCCCTGGTCGGTTGGACGTCAAATGACAGTGAATGCCCAGCTTTATTCACAGTGACGTTTTTAACGTGTCGCGTGCGCCAAGCAAGTCGCTCGCCGCGGCCTAAACGCCGTAATGTCTCAATTGCCTCCTGATAACTAGTTGGGAGTGACCCTGCCTTCGAAGCTAGGGGTCCTGGGTTCAAATCCCGGTAAGGGCAAATATTTGTGTGATGAGCACGAGTATTTGTTCCTGAGTCTTGGATGTTTTCTATGTATTTAAGTATATATTTCTCTATATAAGTAAGTTTATCGTTGTCTAGTACCCATAGCACAAGCCTATTTAGAGCTTAATTTGGGACTAGGTCAATTTGTGTGACATTGTCCTGTGATATTATATTATTATTATTATTATTATTATTATAACTCCCTGAATTCACTCGGCGTCCTCCCGTTCAGGTAATTCGCCGCTACGAATTCTTGACGCGACCGAATAGATTATGATCTATGACACTGTAGGCGTCGCTGAAATTATGCCGTACTAAATGCTGCGCGTGACTTTGTTTCGAGGGAATCCCGAGGGAAATTAGTTTTTTAATGTACCTACATTTTGTGCCTTTTAAATATACAAGTATTAATATATCACGGGGGGACAATCTCACACATATAGACATTGTCCCAAACTTAGCTCTAGGCTTGTAGTATGGGTACTAGACAACGATAAACGTACTTGTATAACAAAAAACACACAAATACACAGAAAACATCCAAGACTCAGCAACAAATATTCGTGCTCTTCACGTAAAAGGTCCGTCTCGAGGCAGTGAACGACGTAGTGAATAATGGAAAGACATCGCATTTTGTTGGATAACTTCGTATTTATCATGCTATCTAAAGCTAACTACCTAATACTAGCAAGATAAATACTAATTTATCCAAGGAACTAAATACGATGTCGTTTTAATAATTCACAACGTTCCTTCAGGATCTCTATTCTACACGATAAACCATGCCTTTGACGTTATCGTAGGTATATTGTATGTAGTCAATGATCGCTTAATTCTAAATCAAATTTTAATTAAAGTCTCTCCTGTCAAGGTGTACTTCGCCAATGTCGAGTTAATTATGGATACTCCCACGAACCTGTTAGATAAATACGTCCGTGGGTATCACACGCGAGGACAATTGTTCGGTAGGTATAAAAGTATTGAGGTCGTTTTGAAAAAAAAATGTACTTACCTACATAGTTAAAGGCTTGATGAAAACAAAAATCACGATGGCGTCCTTTGTGTGACGAAAGTTAGTCACAGACTATGGGTAACTCACGTTACACATAGGAATCAATTAAGTTCATGTACATTTTTTTGAAACCGTCCAATTTCTCTCGTGGACTAAACAGAAGCACATGGGGTTAGCTCCACGCGCTTCTGTCTGGTAATGATAGCTTTTATTAACTTGACAGTAATGGCAGAGTTAAAAGCAATACCACGACACGTTAAAAGCATTTTTTTTACTCAATAGAATAGTCACGGGGGCGTAATTTTAGGTCCAAAACTCTCTTATTCATAAACGTACAATAAATCTATTTTAGTTAAATCCTTTCCTTCTGCCAAATTCAAATGTTACAAACTTGGATCAGTAAGTTTGAACCGCACACATTTTTAAAAGTGGCGTCACGGGGTCACGATCGAATTTGCGCTCATGACATATCTCCCTTGTTTCTATGATCTGAGGTCACAATGAAAGATAAGGACATACCATAACGACGGGCTATTAGACCCATAAATAAAGTTGCCCTTACATTAGACATATTTACATACTCCCTGAACGATTTCACAAAGGCCCTATGTCTGTACTATGTTATAGTTAATAACTGTATAATTATTGTAATTATTTTAATGGACTATGAATTCTTATTGCTTCACTTCTTATTTTTGTAATTCACTTGTCTATCGCATTAGGAAATAGCCTGTTATGATAGATTTAAGTATTATATAAATAAATAAATAAATCGTTATTTAAAGCATAGGTAGGTACTTTAGTTTTGTCAGGCCGTTACCTGACTATTATGTTAGTAAACCGCTTCGATTTGTTTACAATAATGACTCACACTAGGTTCTCAGCCTTTTCGCCGACAAATCTTTGACTTGTCTTCTTCCGCAACCTATTCATTTGCCAACCCGCTCTTTTTTATTTTACTGCAAATAATTCAGGACTTTTATAAAACTAACCTAACCTAACCTAACCTATAGGGTTCTACACGATGGTCCTGAAATAAATCCAGAATGATTTACAGTATCGGAAAAAAACGCGGGTTGTCAAATGATAATGTTTGTAAAGTGAATCATTTGTTCTTTTGTTATGAAATTATAGGGCCCCTCAGACTAGTTTAAATTTCATACTTTAGTTATTGTAAGTTTATGAATAAGAGGGTAAATATGTGTATTCGAGTAACTATATCAACTGGGTCGTTTTCAAAATAATTGTACATAGTTAAAGGCTCAATGAAAACAAAATCTCGATCGCGTCCTTTTGAACGGGTAACTTTTGTTACACACAAAGGAATCAATTTAGTCTTACATACATACATGGCATCACGCCTTCATTCCCAGAGTGGAGTAGGCAGAACTAAAGAAATACCAACAACTCTAATAGGGTAAACTATACAGTTATTGCCCACGACCAGTGATTGCCCTCTTTATTTTTTTAGAGACTGCAATCCTAAAAAAATAAGCTACATAAGTGTAACAAGCAGTAACACAGCTATGTTTCTATGTAAGCAAATATTTTTTTCTGTGATTCAATCAGTCTCTAAAAAATGTAGTGGGCAATCACAGATCGCGGGCAATAACTGTATGGTTTACCCTAAAAGTTTATAATTCTGCAAACACATTTTGCACAATCAGGCCAAGAAGTTTACTTAGTGTATTAGTGACAGGTGGCAAGCCCATCGCCTAGCAGTAGGTACTACAAGCCCTTATTCCCTTAGTCGCCTCTTACGACATCCACGGGAAGACATTGAGTGGCACTATTCTAACCCGGCAACCACTCGAATATTTTTTTAAAACTACCCTACTATCCCAGGAATGGCCGCTTTTAAAAAAAAGGCATTTATTTTCATACAAGGGGGGGGAGGGGTTTTTTAGAGTTGTTTGGTATTTCTGTAGCTCTGCCTACCTCACTCTGGGAATAAAGGCGTGACTTTATGTATGTATGTATGTATTTTCATACAAACTTACCCAATGCCCTGTGACTTCAGGGTAAAATTGTCAACTTCGTTTCCATTTTTCTTTAAAACATCGGCATATGGACCGCAGCCGTATTGAGGCTGTGCGGCTGTGCGCTAGCGTTTATTTTTTTACTGTGTTTGTTCAGCGAGAGCTCGAATGTTAAGCCTTTGGACATGATAAATGAAAGTTTAAACTGACTGAGACCAGCCGGTTATTTATTACTGGAATACACGAAGCTCCTAGCTTTTAGAGTTTGAGGTACTTTGTAATTTGGATTTGGATTAACGGCATAAAGTCCGTCAATAGTTTTTTGATTTATTTCGGTTGCTTGTTAGTCCTCGAGGAAGTTGGATTTTACGTTAATTAACTCGGGTTTATGGGTGGAGTTACTTAAGTTTTTAATTTTGTGTTTCATCGACAAGCGTTATTTGACCAGTAAGTGCTAAAACTGCAATTGACAACAGGAACTCCTTTAAAAGGTGTTCTGTTTTTTTCATCATTTACTAAGAAAATAAATAAACAGATTTCTGCTAATGGAACTTAAACGCCACAATGATCTTTTCTACGTTTGCTACTGTTATTTAAAACAACAAATCACAGTTACAAACAAAATGACGTCATTCCGACCACTAGAGTCCGCTAATACAATTTTTCTTCTCAGTAAATATCAATCAGAAAAATTTAAAATATTGTATGCTTGACACAAACCCATTTATTATTAGTTTAATTGTTACAAAAAAATCAATTTGATTGCGTCCTTCTCAGCACCCACCTTTGACTGGTACAGAATGCTTTAAGGCATTAAGTCCGCTGTTTGTACCTACTTTGTATATTGTGCAATAAAGTTTAAATAAAAAAATAAACCTCTATAGGATTCTGTTCAAAACGCCTTATAAAACATAAACTTTTGTTAATTCTGTGTCCTTGACCTTGGTCTTTCGACGCTCGCTTATACGCAACTACTGTAGTACCTACAGTCAGCTGGAGAAGTAGCTAGGCAACCGAAGAGCTCAAAATGATCTACACTCGACTCTATTGTCAAGATACTACGTCGTGTCTGGATCATTTCGAGCATGTTATTCTGCTTAGCTACTTTTGATGCTGACTGTACCTGCTTATAAAGGACACACGGGTCTAGTTATAATTGCGGGTCGAGTAGATCGATGAACGAGTGAGTAAGAGAGTTCAACCACAGACTAAGTGATAATTTGTGACTAATGACGAACAAAATACCACTGCAAAGTTATATAGTCCATAAACTTAGCTACTTACCAGCTTTCGAATTATAAATTCGAAACTCGATTTGTCGTTGAATTATAGCCTTATAATTTATTAGTTGGCTTGGAATTGATGTCACGTCCCTTACCATAACAGTGGGGCAAGTAGGTGCTTACACTGGATCTCTGTATTGAATCCTTGATTAAATCAGGCGCCGGCGGCTTTGTTTCACGGAATTATCTCTCGCGCTCTTCAATCACATTCAACTCTACCTTGACAAGGGGTTTTCTATAGCTAAATGTATAATCCAAAGTTTAGTAGGACGTTTAGGTGTTTTATTCAGTGCAACGAGTCTTCAAACGGCGTTCAGGTTCGCGAAAAATCGATAAGACTTCAATAACAGCGTATAAGTGCGAGCGAGAGGATACTAATTCGAAGGTCATTTTAAGACTTGCTGTATCTACTGTGCATAGGTATAAAAAGTATTTAAAAATCGATTCAACCACGTCAGGCCACTTTATAAAACGCCGAAGGTAATGCAGATAGTATGTAAACTTAGTTTTCTTTGCAGAGGCAATGAAACCCCGCTTTGCGGGGCTTCTATTAACGTACCTATGTGCTTTCATGCGGAATACGCAAGATGGTAGTTGAACGTTACGATCATACCCATGATTTCTGTTTTTTTTTCCACTTAACTAGACCTGGGGCTCTCCCAATTAGTTTTAGCCCTTCTTGCCTCAGCTCTTATTGTCACATAAATAAGGGCTACTGTAATGCCAACTATATAATTCCCTGATAAGGTCGTTATGGGATCACTTTTTGTGGTATATACAATGCTTTAATGATACATTACTGGGTACTTAACACGGAACTCATTCACGTCAACCGCGCCGCGGTAATGGAGGACGTCATACCCGATGTTGGCTGAAATTGTACCCGATAAACAAGCAGACTTCATTACGATCTGATTGTGCGAGTTCACACGCGATTCCGCTGTTTGCGCCCATGTTGGAATATGAATGCATAGGAAAATATTGGATTAAAACTTGAACTCTAAAATACGAGTCCTATTAGATGTTATTTTACCTAACATTGCGTGTTATCAGCTAGGAATATTTTGGAAACGTTCTACTCGTTAGTCTATTTACCTCAGTAGCATTGTAAGCTCCATAGGCGGTTGCTTTTAAGAGTCGGAACCTCGGGACAGACCGAGCAGTCGTGATGCAGTTGGAGTTTTTTTCTATGCTTGATGCAAACGAATCAGTGGTTATCTGGTAGAAAATCAACCGTCACCCATAGACAATACCAGGATAAGATTTGCAGATGTGTTGCCCAGCTTTTGAGAAAAGATAATGCTCACGCCGAGCATCTTGAAGGTCACTAAGTTGCCCTTAAGGGGTCTTCATAGAAATACTGCTTAGGAGTGATTGAGACTAACTCTACAAGAGAGGTCGTGTTGCGGTTCGAAGTGAGCGAAGTAGACGATCCTTAGGCTGAACCATAAGCCTACTCGTTTGTCCAGAGCTAAACGTTTCTTTTCTGAAATGTGACTATCTGTGTATCACCAAAACAATTTTCGCTTATTTTGCCAGTGCACGATCGTCCCAGTACTCTTGATCATAGCGCGGCATTAATCAGCCGGTCCCAAATCGGGTTTGACTGATGATCATACACGTCCATGTAGATTATTGTAGACGAAGCCGAGCGATGCACACGTTGTTTACGGCTAGTAAATAGTTGCACGCTTATGTACTGAATTTATGGGGGATGCACACGGTAACGCCGTTCGGCGTGGCTCAACGCTAGTGAAGTCTAATGGATTCATTGCAAAAAATGATCGTTCACGATCAGTCTGTTATTGTGTAATTTGACTCAGAGATTCATAGAAACCTTACCACACACAAAACCACACCACATGTCTTTTAGTTTCAATGACGCCTCTGTTTTTGGTAAGAAGAAAAAGAAAGAAATACATTTATTCGTGACAACAAATAACAGAGATATACGCACCAGAAAAATGTAGTCACGAAATGGTTCCAACTCAGCATAATGCTGGCATTTGTCAGTGCTGATCTTCCGTTGGAACCACCAGGTGAGACCATCGAAGGTTACACACATATGATTTTTTAAACAAATTGTACCTAGCTAAGAAAATTAAATGAAATAAATTAAGTCATATAAAATAAAAATTCCCACGCATTCGATTGCCCTTTTACTTTTTGGCTGAAGAGGCAAAGTTCCCTTAGCCTTACTCAAAAACATAAGACAGAAGAGAAAAAAACGGACACAAACAAACGTCACAACAGACATACCCAAGACGAGTAAAGGCGATTTAGAAATGTTAAATTTTTCACATAACAACAAATACGCTTGTAGTTACACTGATATAATATTTTTACTTGTGCTTTTCACACGCTATTTTAGCAGTATGTAAATTGTGTAATGCTTTCTGGATTGACCGTGAGTGCCCGCCTTTACGTAATGCCGCGAATCTATTGGATCGTTGATCAAATTGAACGCTTTGTTGTGCGATGAGCCCTTTATCTTGCACGGTTGTCGCATACGTTCGGCTTGACGTCCGGTGCACCGGAGCTGCACTTTTACACGTGTAGCAATTCCGGTGGACAATGGCTACTTTGCCAATATTAAAACGTTGAGATCGACTCTTTGACTTGAGAAGGTATCTACGTTAGAATAAAAAGACAAAGCTTTCTTTCTTTTGAATTATTTCGATCTCTGTAACTGAATATGTATTCGGTAGGTTCTTTATTATCTATGGAACGCATTTATGGTGCATCCGATTGACTTGAAATTTTGCATTTAACTATGTGAGTTTGGGACTTGATTAATTGACTTTTAATAGTATCATCAAAAAAGTCTGCAATAAAGTGTTTCATAAAAATATACTATATTATATTTAAATAGTTTTTCTATTTTCAAAGTATATATTTCGATTTCATAGCGTCCCTCTTTCAGAAAAGTGAAAAGAAGACAAATAAAAACTCTAAACTTACTCTTCGCATGATATTTGTAAGCAAAATTAAATTCATGAAATCGAGAAGCAATATTGTTCACCGAAACGTAAATTATAACGCTTCTCGATTGCCCTTTCCTTTAAATATAACTGCTTTGTTGAAAAGTTTGCTTTGTTGGAAACCTTTTAACGAGGATCAAGATGATAAACTTTTGTAACTATAAGTCGAGCATCTAACTTCGCAATCAAAGAGACGGAATTATGAAAAATATTCCTCTGAGATAAGTATGTGACTTCGCCGTGGAAATTGAGGAGAAATTTCTCATTTCTCACACTTGAAGTTAACTCGGTTGTTGAGGTAACTGAGCAACAAAGAATTGCTACAGAGAAAGTAATTGAATAGAGCTTGCGAAATGGTGAAATACTAGGTGGAGTTTGTAGCGAGTTTAATATAAATTGTTAATTAGTTCGTCAAGTCGTGGTCTAGATACTCTAGATAAGTTGCTGAATGTCAAACAGGTTGATGGAGATCTATTTGAAATATTCCTGGGATATTTCATTGTTGAAGAGTAGGTAGAAGAGTCCCAAGTTTTAACCCTAAATGTTAGAAACAAGCGCTCAAGCATTGTTATATTAGCTTCCAAAGATACTAGTGTAAAATATTAGTGGATATACTTGAGTATTTAGGTATCGTTGAAACTTCTGGAAAATATTTTTGGTTAATTTAATAACCAATACAAATTGACGACTTTTAAGTGGAATATTGACGGCATGTTTGAAATTCAAATTCCATGAGTATAAAACTCTTCGAGAAAGTCTCAAAAAGAAGCCCATTTCAAGCGTCTTCTGCGAATCTTGAGTGGCGTTTTTCAAAGGACTAAGATCAAAGCTATTGGAGCGAATAAGTAAAAAGGAGGTACCCTATTTCTTTGTGCATGCCAAAGGTTACTTTTTAGCTTACCGTTTTCAATTTTGCGGATTCAATTCCATGTGTAAACATTGCAATTAGTTTTAAGGGCGATAAAACGGTAACACTTTTTAAACAAGGAGTGGGCCATTGTTTGTACTAAAAATGGAATAGGCAGGAGTTTTGTGAAAATATTTGGCCGCCCAGCTAAGTGCCCGCTTTGAGGGGCGCATATTCCCTAAATCACGTTTTTTAAATTAAGTCGCGCCATAAAAGTGCTAATTTACTTAGCCGAAATGGGGCGTGATTTAATTATTAACAGCTAAAGTGAGGTCACGCCGTCGCAAGTATTTCATTGTTAATTAACGTCATTAAATGTATTTGAAATTTTGAAACTCAACGAGCATCATTTGTAGAAAATGGCGTTGAGAAATTCTTACTTAGTATTTATCGCCTATTTTGGCGTTTGCATAAAAACGATCTAATTCCGTCATTGTTTCAACTCGGTCCATTCCGCGTCCGTTAATATTTCTCTACCAACAAGGACTTCTTCCAGAGGTGTTATTATCTTAAAATACTCACGTGATTATAGTCACAGAAACGTAAGAGTTAGTACCTACCGAGCTGCTTCCTCGACGAAGCATGCGACCAAATTAAAAATACACGTTCTAAAAATGTAATACTAATGCTCTGACCGGACAACATAAGTTCGCCGTTCGTTTTTCTTTATTTCTATTTTCATTCGTACATTATGGAAAAAATATCGTTTTCATCTCGATTTTAATTGATAAAATCGCCCAATCTAATAGTAACTTCTTTAAGATATCTCTTAAACGGCCCGAACGATTTTCACGAAACCTATCTAAGACCATACCAATAGATTTTTTTTTTATGATAAGGTCACGAACACTCAGGCCACCTGATGTTAAATGGAATCTGAGACCCATACACATTTGAATTCACAAGACTAATCCTAAGACCTAAAATGCGTTGCCAACCCTGAGGACTAACATGAAATTCCTCTATGCTAGTAGAGTCTGCCCAGCGAATCGTGTCACAAAAAAAGCCCGGCAAATTCATAAAATCTGCAACCAATATTAATGTCCGTACACTAAATAAACGGATTTGATAGATAGAAACAATCATTTAACATTGCTGACAAATGAAATAGTATCAACGACGTTTAGTATCGCCTAATCCAGCTTATCCAACTGCTGATTTTTGAATTGCCGCCCTTTTTTTGTGACACGATTCGCTGGGCAGACTAATCACTGATTTTCTAATCCCCACACCGGAACACAACAATGTGAACGTCCTAAAAAAAGCCGCATCTAAACCGGTCCATCTGTGTAGGACCTATGATGCCACAGACACATAGATACACATTTACACACGTCAAACATCCAACCCCTCTTTTTTGTCGGGGATTAAAAAAAGCATAACAACACATCATATTTCACTCCGCTCCCCAAATTCCGCATATTTATTTAAATTAGCAGGGTCACCTGTCTACCCTGTGAGCTCGCGATTAAGTGCTCCGCGCCAAGTGGCAGCCAAATCATCCACGTGACGCTCGTTCGGGTAATGCAAGCCGTTCTGGCGTTATTTTCCTCAACGCTTGAGCGCCATTGCCATTTGCATATTTGACGTTTTACAGGTGCTCTCTCGGTGGACACCTTAATAGATTAACTCGACACGAATGTTTTCAGTGTCGATTTGAATCATGTAGCGTTTTGTTGCTGATGATTTGGGCGTGTAGTTTGTGAAACGAGTTACATGGTGGAATTTGAATTTCTGCAGCCGCAGCAGCAGTTGGATAGTTATGCCAATACACTCTAATCTTATTTCTTTTAAACTTTAATGCGTTTTATGTGTTTTACTTTTGTTAAAAATCAGATACCACCAGATGCCACTTTCCCGAACGCATGGTTGAGAGAGGTGATGGCTGAGATACGCGTCATACTCGTGAACGGGTGCTGTTTGCGGGGTCCGGTCTGTTCACGTTTGCAAGGACTGGTTCTTCAGTTTATTATTCTAGTTATGGCTTTTGACGTAGAGACCTCGTCGTGTTGTTCTCCTAGACTTATTATTTTTAGTTTAATGTTATTAGCCTTACATTTGTATTGATTTTATTTGTTCAAGCTTTAATCATTATTATTTATTACTTTATTAAGTACTTGTAACGTGACTCTGTGAGTATTTCTGTACTTTATGGTTGAAAAAATGACCTGATGGAGTTTCTTGGCGCTTCTTCTCCGCAATGATGGTCTTATCTGAAGCGCTAGAAAATTCACTTCATATTACCGACGTGTAAAAGAGCCCCATGGGGGCCTATTTACTGAATAAACATTTTGATTTTGATAAAGTTGCAATAGTGAAATTATGTGTTTGCCATAAAAAAATGCGTGCGACGCTTACACTGAATCTGCAATAACTTTGGCCAAAACTCGTAAGATCTTTTTTTTATGGCATTGAGAAGGCAAACTAGCACACAGACCACCTGATGGTTAGTGGAAACTGTGACCCATAGACATTTGCATTCACAAGACTGCAATCCTAAGACTGCAAATGCTTTGCCAAGCCTGAGGAATAAGATGGTATGCCTCTATGCTACTTATTTCACTGGCTGTCTTAGCCCCAAACTGGAACACAACAATGCGAACACTGCTGTTTGGCGGTCGTATGTATAAAAACTAATTTCTTAAGCACGGGCATCAGACTAAAATATTTTAGATTTAACGAATAAGGTTTCGCAAGAATATTTTAAAACATTCCGAGCGTTACAAAAATATTTTGATTGGTTTTTAGCTCTGTGTAAGAACCTACCGATTCCATAACCTATTTATCATAATTGTTAATAATAGAACAAGAACTTGCTATAGTGTAGGTATTACATTACTGTAGTCTTACAAATAAATGTTTCATGATTTACTATTCTGCATATTAAGTTTGGGATGCTTTGGGCCATTCTTTGGCGTTTCAACCGCCCGTCATTGTTGTCTTCAATATATTGACCAAAATAATGATAACTACGAGCAAATTTTGATGTAACTAGAAGCAGTACCAGGGATAGTTTATAATTCTTGTAAATTAATTAAAAAAGTGTTAATTATATCTGAAATACTATGCAAAGACGTAGACGAAAGAATTTACGCAACACCTATGGCAAAGAATAAATAGAATAGCAGTTCATTGAATCTCCGGCCCTTTAGTAGTTTCTGTTACCTATTGCCGCTCAGTGGGGCTAGCGCAGGTTGTCCGCAACCTGTTTGTCGCTTGGATCTCCCTTTCTATCTAGTCTATAGATGCAATGCGTTGATGCGCTTAGCTCGATACTTAATACCTACGCACTCAAACAAACGCTGTGTTGACGCGGCCCCGACTAAACCTGCTTGGTGCGTCCTGCTGAGCTTGCTTGTGGTGGGTAGCGGCGCGTACGGTCGAGGCACGCACACACGCAAGCCGCGCGGTATATCTTTGTTTGAAGACTTAACTATTGCTTGTACTGTGCCTTTGCACTTATTTAATCTAGACTTAGACAACAGCCTGTCCATTAAGAGGCTTGTGAAGGGATGCTTAAATCACGTAGCTGGGTCATACACACTCTTAAAAACAAAATTTGTCTCTCCTGTGGTCAATAGTTAAAAAATTGTGTGTATGTAAGTTATGTTTTTATATGATAGGTCTATGTAAAGCAGTCCTGACGGCGTTTTTGCGGGTATGGGCTTAGCCAGAAAGTTAGGCCTTAAAAACGTTAACTTTCGGTGTGTCCACAGGGAAGACGGTAACCTAAATCTGTGTATGACCCAGCTGTCAAAAGTTGTATGGATTATCCATACAAATTTAGCTCCGAGCGATTAACGTTTTCTTTTTAGTTTCTCACCCCTAAATCAAATCTGATTTCCACGATTTTTTAACATTTTATATAGTTCTCATGAAAAACAAGGTTTGTACGTTTACAATACAGTACAATACAAAACACTTTATTGTCCAGTAAACAAAAAACATTATAGAGAAATAGCACAATTTACAGGACACAGGTGAGCAACAGGCGTTCTTATCGCCTATTGGCGATCTCTTCCAGGCAACCTTAGAAGAGATAAGGTGTCAAATTAAAACATTTTACACAGTAGGTGGTGCAGAGTAATTGAAGCAATAAAAAAAATCTATTGTTGCTATAAAACATAATATTTAGCTATAAATATACGCTTACCAAACTAAATAATAGATAATCAAATTACATACTAATACAAATAAATAGATAATAATAAATAAATATATAAATTAATATCCACATCCATTCCATTCCAATTTTTTCTTTCTAATTTGTTTTTTTTAAAAGGACCTAATTTTTCATACTATCTACAACATGTTCAAAAAATCGTAAAAATCATGATAGCATTTTGTATGGATTTTTTTTGCTTCACAGACCTCTTAAGAACCTTCTTTTGTTATTGCAGCGTTTCTACGAATCGGTTAAGGTTACATTTAATTTAGAAGTTTTATTTAAAAAGTCGGAGAGCGCATACACGTTTATTTAATCAGCATTGATAACCGCTCGCTTCATTGTTGTAATTGCCTTGTAGCTTTTATTCTACGGAGGTCACACGTTATCTGGCCAGCTGTCGAGCGCACAACGCACGAGCTCGTTTGTCCTGTAATATTGTTTGTAATTTAAAATTTCTGGTGTGTTGGCGTTATTTTCCGGCTCAATTGTGGAGTTATCCGAGGTATTGTTGCGTTGATTAGATCTGGGCAGCTTTGTTCCGGGTATAATGGTGGGTCGGGCCCGCAGCCGTGTGCGTTCACAAGCCGGTGGCTGAAGCCTTGCGTTTCGATCTTATTCTATAAACGCGGCGTGGCGACAAATTGTAGCGAACTCTTTTGTGCAGGCGTCTTTTTAGAAATTGGAAATTGAAGTACCTTCGATTCTAACGTCAGGAATCAAAGGATGGACCAATGTGGAGGTGTTTTTTTTAAATTTCCATAGCCAAAATGGCGATAACGGAAAGCTCGTAGTTTCGTCATTTATTATCCGTCCGTCCGTATGTCACAGGCATTTTACTATAAAACTACAAGATGTATATATTTTCGTGTGGTTGCCGGGTTAGAATAGTGCCACTCCATGTCTTCCCGTGGATGTCGTAAGAGGCGACTAAGGGAATTAGGGCTTGTAGTACTGTTAGGCGATGGGCTTGCAACCTGTCACTAATACACTGGTAAACATCTTAGCCTGA